>CAMZMU010000082.1:4554648-4888170 GCA_947311845.1 Poa pratensis
TACACTATGAATTTAAGCAAACTGAAACGATATCTTACCTATGTCTTGAGGTGGCTCTTATTGATGAACCGGAGCAGCCAACACACGGCTTGTCAACAAGATATTGCGATGTCAGCAGCTTCATAGGATGCCTGCAAACGATCATCCTTTCCATGGAGGCCACCACCGGCTCTGGATTTTTTATGCAGTGTCACCGAAATCTAATCTAATACGTCACCGATGTGACATTTCGGCAACACTGTATAGAACACTCTTACTTAAAAAAGTATTTTATGCAGTGTACCAAAACGTCACAATAGCGATGGTGGATATGTATGGTGGAGTTTGAAAGGGAACAACTTGATATCCCTAAATGTAAATAAGGATTTATGTTAGTTCTGACGCTACTAGATAGAACAAACAATTTAACACAATAATATGAAGTATACAGTAGTATATAGTGTGTACTGACCTGTGTATATAATTGGAGGCCATTATGGGAAAGTCAACAAACACTACTCTCTTGAGTAATGTTCGTTGTTTGTTCTGTGTCTCCGACTTTTTTATGCAGTGTCACCAAAATAGACTCCTGTTTTCACATGGACTAGTTAGCTAAACTACAACCGGTTGCAAGTGCACAATAGGCAAGTTAACTACATCAAGAAATGATCTAGATAGAACTACCGGATGTGAACTGAACTACTATCAACAAGTTAGCGAAACTACAACCGGTTGCAAGTGCACAATAGGCAAGTTAACTACATCAAGAAATGATCTAGATAAAACTACCGGATGTGAACTGAACTATTTTCAACAAGTTAGCTAAACTACAACTAGTTGCAAGTGCACAATAGGCAAGTTAACTACATCAAGAAATGATCTAGATAGAACTACCGGATGTGAACTGAACTACTTTCAACAAGTTAGCTAAACTACAACTAGTTGCAAGTGCACAATCGGCAAGTTAACTACATCAAGAACTGATCTAGATAGAACTACCGGATGTGAACTGAACTACTTTCAACAAGTTAGCTAAACTACAACTACTTGCAAGTGCACAATAGGCAAGTTAACTACATCAAGAAATGATCTAGATAGAACTACCGGATGTGAACTGAACTACTATCAACAAGTAAGCTAAACTACAACTAGTTGCAAGTGCACAATAGGCAAGTTAACTACATCAAGAAATGATCTAGATAGAACTACCGGATGTGGATCTGATACCTTCTTCACGTCGCCGTTGGATCGATCTAGCAGATCCGGAAGTGGTGGAGGCAGAGGAAGCGGACCGAGCGACGACCTCGCCGTGTCGGGCGAGATGGCGAAGATCTCGCCGTGTCGGGGGACATGGCGAACACCTCGCCGTGTCGGGGGAGATGGCGAAGACCTCGCCGTGATAGCCATCGTCTGGGCGGAGACGGCGCCGCCACGGCCCCGGCGATGGCCGCAACGCCAGGAGGCGCCGCCATAAACAGATCTAGCATACTGGGACAGAGTGAGGAAACGAGTGTTAGGTTTTGCTCTGTACGCCCATATATATAGGTAAAACATAGGAAACGGTTCTTTAGAAGGACCGTTTCCTTTGTGTTTTTTCCACTGAGGTGTGGGACCTACGCGCCCACTCTGTGGAATTTCTTCTACTCTCTGGAATAATATTTTCCTAATCTCTACTATATGGAGAAAACCACTTATAGGATACTTATATTAATATTAGTGATTACTACATTACATACGCAGTACATATTAATAATAATAAAGTAAATTACAGTTGGAGAACTTATAGAACTACTACTAGCTACTTCTTGTATTTCTTGCGCCCTGCTTCCGCGCAATCCTCGTCCTTCTCACGGCCTCGCTTATTGGGGGCCATTGGAGGTGGTGGCGGCGGCGGCAGCATATCGGAGGCGGTGGCGGCGGCTTTCTTCTCCGTCGCCGGGGCTCCCTTCTTCGGGACCGGCGCCTCCGCCTCGTCCTCCTCGTCGTCGTCCTCCTCCTCCTCCTTCTCCTCTTCGGTTGACTCGTCATCAGAATCAACCTTCGGCGGGCCCAGCATCAAGGTGGGATATGGAAGTTGGCGTATTCGTCGTCGCTCGTCTCCGGCGTCGGTCATTCAACGGACTCGCCGCTGACGGGGGGACTGTCCCGCGGCGACTCAGTGTGCTCCTGTGTGTCGTTGCTGCGAGGCATCTTCGCTAATCAGTAGGAGGGAGCGAGCGAGCGAGAGAGAGAGCAGATTCGGTGGCGTCTTGAGCTAGCAAGGATTGGGTTTTCAAGGAGTAGTGGGCGGTGCCACTACGCCATGGCATTTACTCGCCTCGCTTCGAATTCCAAGATGGAACGTGGCCACATTGGAAAGGGACACCCAAAAGTCTCCGTTGCTATAGAGGCACATATCGGAAACGGAGCCAGAATTAAGACCGTTGCCAATACTATGGGTAACGGAGTTAATACTTTCTCCGTTACCTATGTTGACGGGCCAGCCGCGGCCCAGGTCAGGTTTGTACGCACTGGCCGCGCGGAAAGCGCGATTCTCCGTCGCCTAACGCCTGCCGTTTCCATAGAGGGGTATCCGATGTGTCGTTCTGTACTAGTGGTCCTTTTGAGCCTGAAGACTTCGAAGATACCCACTTTCGTGTACACTTTCCAGGGGTGGAAGCCAAGGAGGTGGAGCAACTGTTACCCTTGTATGACCCGGATAGCGCTGAGAATTGGAAGGTTGGGAAGTCCAAGGGCCTCTTTCCCACATGGGACATCATACATCGGATCTACCGTGAGACCATCAATCCCAGGGTAGGCAACATAGATGAGATTCATGGCTATCTCAAGAACTTGATGCTTCTCACCAAGGAAATGCAAGGAAAAGGAAGAAGATTGGATGTCATGGACTTCATTGGGAATGAATTGTGGTACATCATTAGCAAGAAGAAGAACATTGCCTTTGCTCCTCTCATCATGAGGATCATCATTTGGAAGTGGCTTGAGAGCAACTCAATTGAAGAACTTGGTGATCCGGAGAAATGGATTCCCCACAAAAGCAGGAAGCTCCTTGTCAAATCCCATCCCAAGAACAAGAGCAAGGAAGTAGTTGATGAAGCTGGTCCCTCTTCTCCTCCTAAGGTTGGACCCATGAAATGGATGGCAATTCAAATGAAGAAAATCTTCAAGGTGACAAAGAAAGTGGAAAGGTTCCAATTTGACACATATGAAGAGAAGATGAAGTCTCGTCAAGCTGATGTTGCTTTCCGTCGTGCTCAAGGAGAAGATGTGCAGTCCGGTTCGGAGCAGAATATCAAGACTTGGGACGAATGGCAGGCTCAGGACAGTGCAGGAAATGTCATCACTTGGTCTGACTATGAAGACGATGACGCCACCTCTCAGCCGCCTCCAGCTGGTTTCGAGTAGCCGTGGGGACGTAGCATCGGTCTCTTCCCTTTTTGGTGTCTCGATGCCAAAGGGGGAGAGATATCTAGTAGGACTGTGCGGGGGTTTGCGAGGGATGTGTCACAAGCTCGTTTTTCTCTCGTGGTTTGTCTATTGCTTGTGAACACTTTTTATTTTCAGTTCTTGGAACCCTCTATCCATATGGTGTAAGACATGTGAACTCTCTTTATTATGTTTCTTTGTTCATGTCGTTATTTTGTGCAAGCCTTTCTTTATATATATCTTTATGCTTGCATGGTTTGTAAAATCTAGGGGGAGTGTTGATCCTAGATTATGTGCACTTGTGTATTCAAAGACATTTCGAGTAATGCGCATGTCTAGGGGGAGCTCCGTCTAAATTTTACTAGCCTATTGCGTTGTAACTACTTGTGTTGTTATCAAACACCAAAAAGGGGGAGATTGAAAGGGCATCTCCTTTGCCTATGGTTTTGGTGCTTGTTGACAACACAATTAGTTAGTCTAATGTGTCTTTATTCACTGCAGAAATTCTTAGTTAAAAGACCACGGTTGAAATGAGCACACAATAAGCTTTGCGGGAAGTCTTTTTTCTAGGCAGCGGCAGCGGTAGTACCGCTGCGTTCAGTTCCTGCGCGCTGCTCTGTGCACAAGTGCAGCTACCGCTGGCGGTACCAGAGGTACCGCCGATTTTCGGCTTCTGTTGGTATCTCCGGTACCTCCAGCGGTACCCAGCGGTAGTACCGGCCCTCCTGGCGGTAGTACCGCCACGTGCATTTTGGCAGCGTACAAGAGCTGCGATCTGGAAGAGCTACCGCTAGCGGTACCGCTCGCGGTACCGCCGCTTTTGTGGTTCTGTTGGCTCCAGCGGTACCGGCCGGTAGTACTGCCAGGCCCAGCGGTGGTACCGCTAGGTCCAGCGGTAGTACCGCGAGAAAGTCAACACCCGAAGCTTTGCAGGCGAGGATCTCTACGCACAGCGGTAGTACCGCCGCCTGTGGCGGTAGTACCGCTGGAGGAATCTCAGGACGCCCAACGGCCAGATCTGAGAGGGCTATTTAAAGGGATCTTCTTCCCCATTGAAGACCAAGCTTCACATACTCTCTCACCTCCATTAATGCAAGCTTCCTCCTCCTAGATCTCCCTACCCAACCACTCAATCAAGCTCAAAGTTGGGGAATCGAAGGAGGAGACCAAGATCTACATCTTCACCAAGCCGATTTACATTTCCCCCTCATTTACTTGAGGGCCCCTTGGCTAGGATTTCCATTAGGAAAACCTGGCTTCTTGTTGTACTCACTTGTTGTCTTTGTGACAGATTTGTAGCTGTTCAGGAGCCCCCAAACCTCTTGTGGGTTGTGCCCCGGATCGTTGTTGTAAGGGCTCCGTATTCTGCCTTGAAGGATTCCGATAGTGGAAGGTGAACCAAACCTTTGTGGTGCGGTTCATCGGAGAAGAAGGTGATGCCTTTGTGGCGGTTGAGTTTTGACCTTCGTGGTAGCTCACACCTCTCCAACGAGACGTACTCCCCTAAAAAGGAGGAACTCGGGATTACATCCGTGTCTCCGCGTGCTTTCACTTCGGTTACTTCTATCCTTGTTTATAGTCTTTACTTCGTGTATCTTGTTTAGTTGCTAGCTTGTCATATAGGTAAATTCACCGTAGTTGCATATCTAGAGAATTTACCTTTTGTGTCAAGCCTAATTTGAAAAAGTACTAAAATTGAAGTAGCACCTATTCACCCCCCCTCTAGGTGTCATACGATCCTTTCAATTTGTGGCAAAGTGCCTCTTTTATGCGACAATGAAAGTGCCATCAAAATTGCTCACAATCCGGTTCTTCATGGGAAGACCAAGCATATTGAGATCCGGTATCATTTTATTCGAGATCATGTTGAGAAGGGTGATATTCCAATCAAGTATGTCAACACCAAGCATCAACTCGCCGATATGTTCACAAAGCCTCTTGGTGAAGCAAGATTCAAGGAGTTGAGAGGAGAACTTAATGTGGTGGACATAAGCAATTGGATTTAGTGGACTTCTTGCATACCTACCCATATTAGACAATTGTTATTTGGTATGGATGTAGGCATGGACATAGGGGGAGTGCGGTCCTAATCCATTGGACTATCACTCCCCCCATTATGCTGATAGTAAGAACTCATTTTGTCTCTATATTTTCATTTCATGAATTGTGAGCTTAAATGACGAGTAGTGGCCGTGAAACCGAGATACATCTTCGCGGTGTCACACCACAAACTCATACATGGTGGCCTTGGCCACCGCCCTCTTCTTTATGAAGAGTTGGTTCTTTTCGGTCTTAATTGAAAATCATTTGGAGTTTTGGTCCTATTGTTGGTTTTATGGAAAACACACTCATCTTGGCATTTCCTTACTCGATTCTTGCAAGTTTGAGTGTAAAGTACCAATGTCAGTTTGGCAATCTTATCCCAAGCCATCCTTATCTAGAAATCTTCTCTCTAATGAACACAAGTCTTATTTTTAATACTGGAAGAAAGGGGGCAGCAGGCCAGGATTTCTGTGATTCTCACAGAAATTTTGTGACCGGAATATCCGGTCCTTATTGGATCGGAATATCCAACTAGGAGGATAATCCGGTCCCAATTCGGACCGGAATATCCGGTTAAGCGGTTTTTCTCTATTTCCTGGAGAGCGTCGGGGTGAAGGGTTGTTCTTCCACCTCCGACTCTCTCTCTCTATACCACCGCCGCATGCCGTCCCCACGCCGTCTCCGGCGACTCCCTCCATCAATCCTTGCGATTTCCGGCCGGATCTGGTGCTCCTCCTCCCCGGGAACTCCTTCGTCCAAGCAGATTCCTCAATGGAAGAGGGTAAATCTCTAATTTTCAAATCTTGGGTGTTCTTCATCTAGATTGGTAAAAAGGAGTTTTATTGATGCTTTGCTTGAGGATAGAGTCTCCCTTGGTTATTCCCTGCATACTGGGAGCACTAGGGTAGCATCATTTTATGTCGATCTACTTTTAGACCTAGGATTCGAATCAAACTTTTCTGAAAACTCCAGACCGGATTATCCGGTTCCGACAGTTAAGTTCAGATTTGTCTGATTTGCCTAGGCCTAAGTATTATCAACCTATTGATGCTTTCCTAATGTATCTTGTATCATTCCTGGTATCATTCCTTATGCCTAGACTTGTGTGTACTTATCTATGCTATCTATCTATATACTCTACTTCACAGGTGATTCGAGTGCTCCTCCGGTGAAGACTTTTGAGCGAAGAAGGGCTCCAAAGAAGATTGCCTCCAAGCCTCCATCATCTAAGAAGAGAGGGCAAAGAGGCCAGGCCTAATTACTATGATATGAACCCCATTGACTATGCAAAAATCAGACATAAGAGAGATTGGTACACTGCTGAAGAGAGAGATGAGGATATTGAAGATTCTAGGTTTTGGTGCAGGGAGCAGCTGTACATTCACGAGGATATCTATCTCCGCTTCAAGCATCCTATTCGTCCAATGCTTCCCCTCAAGCTGAAAACTCTCACGGACAAGCCCAGATTTGCTCAAGCGGCACATGTGATCCACAGTTTGGCCTCGTCCCTCTCATGGAAAGGCAATGCAATTTCAGTGTGCCTTTGGTGCTTCAGTTCTATGCCACTCTTGTGATCAAGGGTGATATTGACAAGACTATCAAGTGGATGACGGGAACAACCCAGTGTGAGTCCAATTTTCACAAGTTTGCCTCTGTTCTTGGGTACACCTTTCGTGGTGAGCCTCCTCTTGGCCATCGCATGCATGATGTTGAGAAACCCAACAAGAACAAAGCTATGAGAAACATGTATGGTCCCGGGGGAGTCATTGGAGAGAAAAAGGGGCTCCTATCACCTTATGATCAACTTGTGACTATTTTCCGCAACAACATCGCTCCAAGTGGAGGTAACAATGATGCAATCACAATCCCTCTAGTCAATCTGCTATGCCTTGCTGAGAAGTGTGTCAAGAATACATACCCAGCCGCTGAATTCAAGGTGGATGTCATGGACTTTATTTTTCATGAGATGCATGATGCCATGGTTGATAGGACCACTATTCCTTATGCCCCATATATTATGCTGCTGATCAAGGATACTTTGAGGAATCAAGATTTCAGTTCAGAAGATATGGTGTCTCACTACTTCAAGAAGGTCTATAAAAAGAAGGCTTCCTCTGCTGCTTCTGCCCCAGACTCCTTCATGGGAGATGCACGCTCTTCGGGTGCACACCGTCAGGTAGCTGCTCCTGTTTTTAACCCTAAGACAAAGCCACTCAACTGGTTTCAGCGTCACATTCTGTGCATGAACGTCGACATCCGCCATGGCCAGTATGATGCTTATTGTCAGGGGCAGCAAATTCTAAAGAGGCTCCCTAGTGAGCCCGGTGATCCTCCCGTGACGGATCCTCTTTCATATGACAAATGGAATGCCAATTCTCAGGCCCCGTGGGTTGCTATGGAAAATTACCTTGTTGAGTCCGCCCCGACAGTTTCCTCTAGTACCTCTCACACTCGTGCCGTTGCTCGTGATGAAGATGAAAGCGACTCTGACGATGAGGGTGAGTATGAAGATGATGGGGAAGATGATGATGAGGAGGATGATGCTGAGGAGAACTCCGAATCTGAGTGATCCATGGGACGTAGCATCGCTCTTTTCCCCTTTTCGGTGTTTCGATGCCAAAGGGGGAGAAGTAGTTCTATTAGGTTATCCGTATGGGATTTGCATGGGTTCGGGCACAAGCATATGCGTTTATAATTCCTATGACGCTTGTGTCCATTTTTCTTTCCTTGTCGAACTTATTTGGTATTTGTGAGACTTCTTTCCTTGTCGAACTTATTTGGTATTTGTGAGACTTGAACTATTTCTAGTTTAAATTTAATGTGTATGGTTGAGACTACATTATATTGGTGCTATGATCTTTATGGGTTTTATCTATATGCACAAGGTATGGCTCTCACCTCAAGTCTCAACCTAGTGTGAATTACGTCTCTCATTATTAAATTGTTGTCATCTATACCATGTTGTTGTATCGTGTTGGAATTTGCTTCCCTCTATAAGTGTGTATTTGCATTCAAAGGCGAATTTTTTATATGCACACATTGAGGGGGAGTGCTTTCCAATTTTTCTTGAGATCATGGTCTAGCTATGGAATTTTATTGCAAATCCTAGTATTGTCATCTAACACCAAAAAGGGGGAGATTGAAAGGGCATTTCGTGATTCCTCGTATTTTGTGTGTTAGTTAACAATACTAGTGACATTTTAATTAGGTGTCAAGTGATGCAGGTTTTTAGTGGTATTTAAACATATGAACATCAACACCGAAAAGAAAAGAGGAAAAACGGCTAAGGATTGGAACTAGAAGAGCACTGGAGGTTACCGGATATTTACAGCCGGATATTCTGGTTCCAACCGGATTATCCGGTTCTGGAGAAGAAAAGAGGAAAATCGGCTAAGGACTGGAACTCGAGAAGCACTGGTGGTTCCCGGATTTTTGCAGCCGGATTTTTCCACAGGCCCCGGATTATCCGCCTGACCGGATTATACGGTACCAACTTGAACCGGATAATCCGGTACTCAGACTCTCCAACGGGCAGAATTTTGGGAGGGGTATATATACCCCTCCACCTACCTCTAGCTCACCACCACGACCAGAACTGAATCCCCCACCATTGTTGAAAGCTTCAACTCACTAGATCTCTCTCCCTACCCACTCAAACACCTTGTCCTTATAGGACTTGGGAGAGTTGACCTAGATCTACACTTTCACCCAAGCGATTTGATTTTCCCCTCCGTTCTTGAGAGGGCTTGAAGCTTGTAAGTTCGTTGATACATTGGATTGTCGTTGGTCGTTCTTGTGGCTTTGGAAGCCGTAGGGACTAGCCGAGAGCCTCCAATTAAGTTGTGGAGAAGTGCCCCGGCCTTGTGATTCTTGTGGCTTTGGGAGCCGCGGGAATTTGGTGAGAGCCTCCAATTCGGTTGTGGAGTGTGCCTCATCCTTGTAAAGGTTTGTTGCCGACCTCGAGGGCATCATATAGTGGCTCGTGGAGCTCCTCATTGGAGGATAACACGAGGGAGATACGGTGTGCCATATCAAGGCTATTCGGAGTTCACTTTGTGACTCCGCACCGCTCCAACGGAGACGTAGCTTCCATTGGGAAGTGAAATTCGGTAGAACATCTCCGCGTCACCGTGTGGTTATCTCTTAACCTTCCTTTACTTGTATTGCTAGCTTAACTTGTTTAGAATATCTTGCTAGCTTGTTTATTGCTCATCATATAGGATTGTCCATCTAGTTGCATATCTAGAGAACTTATATTTGAGCAATTCCCAAATTTGTTGAAAAGAAAAAGAAAATTTGTAGTTGCCTATTCACCCCCCCCCCCCCCCCTCTAGTCAACCTACTCGATCCTTTCAGAACCGTTTTGTCAAACACCTTGTTTTGTCAAACACCTTGCGCGCGTGGAGATGCGCGCCGGCGGGGTGGCGGCGACGAGGGGATGCGCGTTGGAGGGGTGACGACGACGAGGGGGTCGACGAAGCAGCGGCGGCGCGCTTCAAGCGCCGGAAGCGCTGGAAACGCCGGCGGCGTCGGTGAAGGCCCGGCTCGATTCAACGCCGCGGTGAGCTCCGCGCGGCCATATATAGCGGCGGCGCGCTGGGGAGTAGCGGAGCGGCGGGATGGGGAGAATCGGCCGCGGGGTCACCGGAGAAGATGGGGGGAGAGATGCGAGCGGCGGGAGAGTTCAGATCTGGCGGTTGGTAGCTCGCGCCAGTTTTCACTTTCGTCCCGCGCGCTGGAGTGACCGCTCCAAATTTGGTGCCAAAACTCCCGCTTGGCAACGCGCGCTGGACGCTTTTTCGCGCGCGCGGTCTTTTGGGGCTGCCGCTAGAGGAGTGGATTTGGCACCGCGCGCTATAGTGACCGTTTTTTGGCGCGCGCTTCAATTTGGGCGCCTGTTGGAGATGCTCTTACTTTGGCACAAGGAATCTAACGATCTGAGCCACACTCATAGTACCAATTACTAGGGCTGCAAAGCGGCGTCCTGAACTCCTGATTAAACCCGCCAAAGCCTGATATAGTGATATAGTACAAACTGAGCCAATCAACGGCGGAATCCTAAAACTAACCAAGCGTTTTTAAGTAGGAAGCGGGGCGGATCGGATCGCGCCGCTACGCAACCCTACTAATTACATATCACTGAATTAACTTGGCTGCATAAGCGAAATGGACATTAGCATGTTGCAATCTAGGCACAACCCATCACTCCCTCAAAACAAATAGGCACAAGCCATCACAATGTCGCATGAGCTGTACTGCACACAATAAAGTTGCTTGCTGACTTCTAGTCCTGGCCTTCCTATATTTTCAGATGCATCTCTCATCGGTCGTCAGAAGTCTATAGGCAAGGCTTCTGTTCTGTGCACGGAAGTTAGTGTCCAGTTGTATTATTATCAAGATTTAAAATAGCGTGCTAACAGATTTAGCGTCGTCCTTCTCTAAAAAAGGAACGTCTATAACAATTAATCCAGTTTCTTATCCCATCCTCACACATCGTGGCAGTAATTTGTCTTCCTCACACTACAGATGAAATATCATGTACCTTTGGGGGTCAATGTTATACCAGGAGCAATCTAGCTTGAAACCACTGCTCCTCTGACATTAGCTCAATCCTGTCCAGATTCAAAGCACACGAGCTTCTCGATGGAATTTTACAGGATGAGAAAACCGTAATACTAAAAACTCAACAAAATTGGTTAGTCGGAACATTCGATGGAAGCCTGAAATGCACAACTCAGCAAGAGAAGGTGATTCCATCTCTGCAAAGTACTCGGTTCTTATTCTCAGTTACTGTAACCTCAATTCAAATTCATACACCGAACGATTGTGCCTAGTATTACACATCCGTCCATGTCACGAGGGCAAGCGTGTGCCGCCCGCCACAGGCAACATAGTTTGCTTGCCATAGCCCGTTGGAGCTGGTGCTAGACTTTGGCGGCGGCAAGTTTATGGACACTTCCATCGGGTGACCTGTTGTCACCTTCCTAGCATAGCCTAGACGGCCATGATCGCCCCTCCCGTACTGCAAGCACGGAAAGGGAAAAATATAAACATACGAAGTAAAGCTCTGAAAAACTTGTTAGCATTTTTTAGTAGGGAGAAATTCACTGGTTATACAAAGTCATTTACATTTCAAATGTATGTACAAGAACAGGACTTATCTGCAAACTTTACTTTATACGGTACTGTCCCAAACCTTTCACAATTAACACAATCATAGTGGGCATTCTATCTAAACATGGTAAAGGAGATAAGAAACCAATACACTTATTCTCTTGGACCTGATTCATAAATGAACCTTCTTATCAAATTCATACAACTGATATCCATAAATCAGCACTTCTGAACATAACATGCCATAATAATGTTTTAGGCACATCTACAACCTTTAAATCTCTAAAAATCTTCAAGCATATCGATTAATAGCGCAGAATAGTCGCTTCATACAATGCCTATAATTGCAGACACGTTTTCCCAAGGAAAAATGTGTTCGGTAGTGAAGCTCAGCAACAGTGACTGATTAACTACCAAAATTGTGCAGGCTTCACTGGGGTGTTACTTCAAACTACTCTAAAGAACAAAAGGTGTAACATAATACCGTGTGCTTAAACCAGATTTAGTCAGTGCTGGTTTTGCTCAAATCAAATTTTCTTACAATCATCTTTGCGTTAAATTTATTTTATTTATTTGAATAACTTTTAATTGGTGGCATTTACCCCCAAAGAATGAATGTGATTTTTTAATTTGCATAGCTATTTCATTAACTGCTGCTGGTATTTACCTTCAAAGACAAAACGAGAAATTTGTCAAAAGGGCTGGCAGTTCCGAATTTATTCTAGCAAACACCTCCAAAACTTATCCAAGTCGACACCTCCAAAAGATAATTTATAAATAGTACATAATAAGCAGCAGGAAAGAAAATTCTACTTACAGAGAATATCCGCCCATCACTAGTTAGCGCAACTGAATGGGTCCCTCCACATGATACCTGCAGACATTCAAAAGAGTGAACTCTCGTGCTGAACTTGGAAAGATGCATAAGTCAGCCACTTGTAGATAACAGAATAAGGAAGTCCAAACAATATGTGTAAGGTACCTGAACAATATCCTCTCCTGCTAGAAGCTGAACTTTTAGGGGCACCATGTGACTACTCTTATCATCCCCAAAGCCAAGCCTGCCATGTTCTCCTCTTCCCCAAGCATATACCTGCGGAGATAAAAAAACAGATGAATATGCTAAAACATACTCTAGCTCATGTTCATAGATAAAAGGTCATGCGATTCCGAAAGACATATGTGGTCACGCTGAGAAATAACTAAGAGTTCAAATACATTTTTCCTGATCAGTTTAAAAAACTTGGGATCAGATCAACTTGCTCATTTCTTTGAATTTATACAAACATAGCAATGAAAATAATATTGTTTCAAACCTAACAGAAGCACAATTGCAAAATTGAACAACTGCAGAACTGCAAAATACATACTTCCTACATTTAGTTCTCAATTTCTATGTTCACAACGTTCATTGCCTGTTATTCCTCATTCCATTTTCTCCAATAAGCGGTACAAAACCAGATGGAGTTGTCTTGTGCTTCTCTACTCATCATTATTCTAGTGGACACAATCGACGCCTTCCTGCACTAATATATGTGCATGTCCACACGGAAAGTCCTTTTGGAGCCCGAGCTCCACGGAGCTCGGTTTTTAAAAAATTTAAAATCCGCACATTTTGGTTTCCAAAAATCGAGAAAAAAATACCAGGTGTAGATAGTGTCGAGATCTACAAGCATGCCAAATGTCAAGTCCAAATTCGTTTTATTTTGGGCTAGATCTAAAAGACAAATTTCTGAATCGACATACCCGGATTCAAAATTTTGAAATCTGTCAGAATTTGTCTTTTTTGCACAGCCCAAAATACATCGAATTTAAAGTCAAAAAAATTCACGCGTGTGTGTCTCGACACTACCTACACCTGTGTTTTTTTTCGCGTTTTTTGGAAACTCAAAAATGTGAATTTCCATTTTTCAAAAATACCGAGCTCCGTGGAGCTCGGGAGCCAAATCACCGTTCTCCATGTCCACACTATTTTTTTTGGAAAAAAATTGGAATGAAGTAAATGTGAGCTAGCTCAATGGACAAATCTGAGCCAGTAGCTTAACTATGTAATGTTAGTAGGTGAGCTCAACCTCTTCAAGACTAGTTAACTTTATATCTTTACAGGATTTGTTTGGATATATTTCGATCATGATATCTGGATTTATAACATGAAACCTCTCTTAATGAATTTCGAAGTATGAGACTCATTATAACTGTGGTCTGTTGGTTCCTCGGAGAAAATAAATTTAATTATAAGATGGTGGACCTGTTTAAATTAAAGAAAAGGAAATACCTCTCCCTCTTTAGTCAACGCAGCTGAATGCCAACCTCCAGCAGCTATGTCAACCTGTAAAGAGATGTAGGAATATGAAATATGAAATATAAACATGACTTTTAGGACTCAAAGACCTGATCAGGAAAATATTTTGCAGAAAATTATCTAGTTATCAGCACATAGTGGTAGGCTGTAATCAGAATAGAATTAGGCAGCATCTAACATATTTGACTTTCAAAAAGAAAACATTAAAGATATTCAGTGACTTGTACCAAAGGCGGTAAAAGAACCATGAGTATTGACTTGTAGGGAACATCAAGCTTAACTTCATGCGGGTCAACATGACTTTGACCTGGGATCCAGTGGACCGAGTTTGTATTTTCTTTATCTTTTGCTCAGCTAGTTACCAACCAAGCCTTGAGCTAAGCTTATTTGGTAAATGTCTTGAGCATACACCCCACTAGTGCCAAACTTTGTTTAAAGAGAATATCAGAAATTAGAAGCAACACACAACATAGCTCACCAATGAAGGATCAGATAGCCCTTCAACACGGATCGGTTGTGATCTTGGTTGGGTATCTCCGATCCCCAGCTGACCATACTCATTATTACCCCATGCCCACAAGATTCCGTCTTCCGACAGTGCCAAATTATGGAATGCCCCTACAGCAATCATCCTCACTTGTTCCAGCCCTTGAACACGTACTGGTGTAGAAATTTTCTTGCTGAAGAAAAGACTATTGTTCAGCAACTTGATACGAGGAGAACACACGACAAAAGAATAAAAAAGATTAAAGATTTCAGTTGAAAGAACAGGCAACATACATATCACCCGGTGGCCATGGCTGTCCCCATGTCCAAACATGACCTTCCTGTGTCAAAACTACTGAGTGAGTCCCCCCAGCTGCTACCTAGAATGAATGAAAGAATCAGTACACCAAAAGTTAATGAATGTTGAATGGGAAGCAAGAGTGCAGGACAGAAAGTTCTATCATCAGTCAACTAGTATCACTCCGTTCCTAAATATAAGATGTTTTAGGTCCCTCACATGTTGACTAGGTGTGGACCCAAATGAATGAACATACAGTACACACTAAAACATGTCTAAATACATGTAGATACATATGAATGTGAACAAAAACTACAACATCTTATATTTAGGAACGGAGGGAGTACATCAGTATTCCATTGGTACGTGATACATTGTCACAATTCCGAATGTAAACTATTGTGCTCTCCCAGCCTAACATGTCTCGGCAACAAAGCATATGCTAGTGTGACAACATAATGCAAAAACTGCTGATTCTGAATCCATAAAACGATGCATGAGCAAGACTAGGATTCAATAACATTCTCACGGGTGCAAGTGATAGGAATCTGAATCTATTCTACTCACTTGTCGAACTTTGAGCTTGAGAGCGCACCGCTGCGGGATGGGGATGTCCCTCCTGAGCGCCCTTGTGCCATCTTCCTTCCTCTCAGGCTCCTCCCCGCACTGCCCATACTCGTTTCCCCCTGCACCATGAACTCACATGTCATCAAATCCACCAAATTCGAACACAAAGTCACACAAGAAAACCAAGTTCCCTACCCCAAGCGTAGGCGCGCCCCTTGTCATCCACCGCGAGGCAATGCCAACCACCGATTGCTGCCTGGCACAAAAACGCAATGAAACAGAGCTTCCATCGGCACTACACAAGATGACAAGAAGCGAATCGAATTTTGGAGCGGTGATTCCTGCACTCACCTGCACGATCTTCACCCCGGCAAGGGCCTCCACGGGCGTCGGAGAGCTCTCCGTCTTGGTCTCCGGCGGGTGCCCGAGCGTTCCCCGCTGATTCCACCCCCACGTGAAGAGCTGCACACGGATGCCCGCCGCCGGCGAGAAAAGCCACATTAGAAAAAAAAAAATACTCCACCTGAAAGGAGTACAAGGAGGAATCGGGCAATCATTGCAGGAAGAGTACCCGGCCGTCGTCGCAGATGGCGAGGGAGTTGCGGCTGCCTGCTACGACGGCGGAGACGGCATACGGATCCAGCGCGGCGACGCAGTGGGCCGAGTCCTTCTCGTCGCACTCGCCCATGCCCAGTTGCCCGTCTTCCCCCGAACCCCTGCAAAACCGAACCCAACGAAATCAAGCGCCACATCTCAAGGACAGGGGCAGCGCGAGCGAGCGGGCGGGCAAGGAGGCATCACCATGCGAGGACGGCTGCGGGGCGGGAGGGCGGCGCCATGTGGGGGGCGGCGGTGCGGAGCTCGGGGTCGGGAGATAGCGAAACCGCAGCAGCAAACAGCAGTGCGGGAGGGAGCGCTCGTGGCTTTTGTTGCGGCCGTGTCCCAGGCAGGGGTGGGGCGCTTTTAGGGGCGCGTGTCTTGTGTGGGTTTTGTGCTCCGCGCAATAGGGTTTTGAAGGCAGGGAATGCGGTGGAATGGTGAGTCACGCAATATCAGCAGTCGTGATTGTGTTTTCTGTATTGTTAGCAGTTGTAATGCCAAATCGATACAGTATATATTCCATAATGTATTGTACTGTATTGATTTGGTATTATGAATGTTGATATATTTTTTCTGTAACAGTTTTAACCGGAACGAGGCCGAAAAAACCCCGAAGCTTCATCGATAGTGTCTGGCTACTAGAGGCTCATGTTGAGTCGTTTTGGAAGGAGGAAAGGAGGGCGCTTGGGCGACGGTGATGGCGATTCCCTCAGCGAGGGTAAATGAGCTCGCCCATGTCTCTCGTCCCCCTATCAATGGTCACGCTGAAAGGGATTGCGTCCTCGACGGTGGTGGAGGACACGGACTATCTCTGCGGTCGTCGAGGGCGGATGTCGCTGAGGAGGTTAAAGCAGAGGGGCGTCTGGAGGTGGAGCTTCGGTACTCTCCACCGGCCCTCTCGGCCATGGCGAACTTCCTAGAGATCGCTCGTCGCTCCCCTTCTCGTCGGCGCACGGCGGCAAGCGGCCGCGGCTCGGGTAGGTCTCCGGAGCAGACATCGGTGCCACCTGGCTCGGGGTCCCCTCGCCCGCGGGATGCCGGTGGGTCCTAACTGGACCTGCGTGCTGGTCTGGTGGGTATGGTTGTCGTGGAGCGGAGCTCTGCGATGGTTCACTCACTGACGCCGACTCATGCGGCCTGCAGTGTGGCGGCGCCGCCGCTGCCGGTTCTGGCGTCCTCTCTGCAGCCGGGAGGTGGCTTGACCCCGATGCCCCTCCTTGATGGGCGCGCGGCTGACGAACCCTAGGCCTGCTAGCGGGAGTGCGGAGATGCGGCCCATCTTGGGGTGGAGGAGCCACGACACCCGCACGGCGTTTGGGCCACATGTGGGCTCGGTTCGGTTGAATGGACCGAGACCGAATCCCATTCCTGCTGCAACTTATGGGCCTAGCTCGGCCAGCAATCCTAGGCCACCTCTCTCTAGGTGTGGATCCGGAGGGGTGCGATCGATTTGACGCTAGGGTTTACTGCCTCGGCCCGTGAGATCATAACAGAGACCGTTCACGTCGACTTCATCCCCTTCCCCCCGCCACCGCCCCAACTGCGCTCCTATGCCGCGGTCGCCCACCCGGTGAATCAGTGTCGGAGCAACCTCGTGTCTCCCCTCTTTCTCGCACCTCCTCGTCGTTCCGCACTCCTGCGGCCGCGCCATACCGCCCCTGCTCGCTGCTTGATGACTGTTTGGAACCCCAAGTGGAAGTAATGATGTAGTGCAGCAACAAATTTCTCTCAATGAAGAACCATGGTTTATCGAACCAGGAGGAGTGCAAGGGTTAACAAAGTTTGAAGTGTGGCAGGCAATATGTTGTGATGGCCATAGACACTCTCTCTACATCTACCATTTTGGATTAATTTGGATCTGAACAAATTCAGTTTGATCGCTTGTTAGCATGATCATTATAAGTGTGTCTTGCCTCTAGCGATACAATTATTCATATTTGTCAGTGACAAAATTGTTGACCTACATTTATGAGTGATATCTTTAATGATCATACACCGATTATGAATGAAGTGTTCTTATATGAATCCAGATGGTAGTAGCTCCCACATTTATAACATTAATGCCAAAGGATAAAAATTAATAATGACACCACATTATTGTGGCACTAACGTTTTAAGTCATGTCAATGTTATATGCATTAAGAAGCTCCATTCAGATGGACCTCCAAGTCCTTAGATTTTGATCTTTTGACACTTGCAAAATAACTAAGACACCGTTTTCTGGAAACGGGCATTTAACTTATTGATAATCATACATAATGATGTGTGTGCATCAATGAAGTTCGTTAACGTGTAGTGGAAATCATTATTTCGTAAACTTCACCAATGATTTGAGTAAATATATGGATATCCACTTAATGAAATGCTGGTATGAAAAGTTTGATAAGATCAAACAAGTTCAGAGTGAAGAAAGAAATATAAACTTAAGAAGAAAATCAAATTCCCGCGATACAGATCGAGGAAACAAGGATTTGAGTTATGAGTTTTGCATATCATTGGAAGACTTGTGAAAAGAGTTCCACAAATTACGCCGCATGGAACACCACAATGTTATGGTGTGTTAAGACGTCGTAATCACACTCTATTGAATAGTGTGCGGTGAATAAAATCTCTTATCGAATTATTGCGATCATTGAAGTCATATGATAGAAACAAAACATTCACGTTAGATAATAGGGAAACCATCTAAATCCGTGGAGGAAATACCATATGAGTTATGGCATGGCTTTTAGCCTAGATTGTCTTTTCGATATTTTAGTGTTTTGATATGATCAAACCTAAAATGGATAAATCTTTGTAGTGTACCTAAAGAATTAGTTGGGTACATCTCTCACAATAAAGGCAAAATTGTTGCTGGAATATACCTTACTTAAGAAATAATTTCTTATCCAAGGGTATAAGTGGGAAAGAAAGTAGATCAAGACGAAGTTAATGACCTTCCTGTCCAGACATCAGAGTGGCGCAACGGAAAATTGTTCCAGTGCCGTCCTCCACAACTGGGAGCTGATGATAATGATCATGATGCTCTGAGCTCATACTAAGATCGTAGGCGTACGAGAATGTGTTCTGCACTATGTGGTAGAACAATCTTGTTATGAACATCATGTTAAAGGAACATGACAAACCTACGAACTACAATGAAGCGATGGTAGACCTAAGTCCGAGAAATGGCTATGAGCCATATATAATCCGAAATAAAATCCATGTACGATTACCAACTAATGACTTGGGTAAATCTTCTTGATAGGCTCCAGGCCGTTGAGAGTAAATGGAATTTTATGACAAAATAGACACTGACGGAAAGGCAACCGTCTATAAGGATCGATTTGTCACAAAACAGTTTTGACAATTTCAAAAGTTGACCACAACGAGATTTCGTCTCAAGTGGCGATGCCTAAGTCTGTTTAGGATTGTTCTAGCAATTATTTCCAATTGAGAAATTGATGGATGGATAAAGAAACCGTGTTCCCTAATGACAACATTAAGGAAGAGTTGTAATCGATACAACAAGTAGGTTTTGTTGATCCTAAGGATGCTAGACATGTATGCAAACTTCAGCTTTCCATTCATGGGCTGAAGCAAGCATATCGGAGCTGGAATCTTCACTTTGATAATGTGATCAGAGGATTTTGGAGTTGTCCAAAATAGTTGAAGAAATCTGCATTTACAAAGAAGTGAGTGGGAGCTAAGTAGCTTTTCTTGATCTTATATGTGAATGGCATATTTGAGTGGGAGATAAAAGAAATTCCCTGGTCTTATATACGGATGACGTATTTAAGTGGGAGCTAAGTGTTATTCCAAACTTTATATATGTAATGACATATTGAATAATACAGATCCTCTAGTAAAGTATGAAGGATTATTTAAGTGATTAAATTTTTTATGAGTGAAGTTAAGAGTATTAGGCTTCAGGTCTATAATTTGTATAGATCAAAAGGGGCTTAATAACATTAGGTCAGAATATTTTCCTAGGTTAAGATTCTGAAATGTTTCAAAATAGAACAAGCGAAGAAAAGGTTCTTACTTGTATGACTAGGTAAAATGTTAAGATTATCTTGGCATTTCAGCGGTAGTTATTGAAAGAATAGGATGTCTAACATCCTCTATGCATCAGCCATAGATTCTATCAGACTGAAAGCTCGACTTGATGTGACCCAAGTTCTTGGTTGAAGAACGGGTTCTAGAGTGATCCCTGGATGGATCAATGAACAAACGTTAAGTATATCCTTCAGTATCTAAAGAGAACTGAGGATATGTTTTCTGGTATGGGGTAAGAGTGAAAAGACAACTTGCCGTAAAAGGTTACGATGATGCAAGTCATGACACTGACCCATACGGTTAGAAATCTCATATAGGAGAAGTCCTTTGTTTTGAAGAAAGACAGGGTTAGATTGTGAAGTTGCATATGTATGCACTGTCGCATAATCTACATAGGTATAGAAACATATGGCTACTTCAGAAGTAGCAAGTTTGATTGGACTGAGCGGTTTTCCTAAGCATGTGTGGTTTCCCTTAATAGGTCTCTTAGACTTTTAAGGCCCATGCTACGAGAAGTTCCAAGTCTCACTCCATCGACAAACATATATTTCACCGTTATCATAAGATACGGGATGATGTCAAACAAGGTGACATAGAATCGTTGCAAAGTACATACAAATCCCAATGTGGGAGATCTGTTGACTTAATTCCTCTTCCACGAGACAAGCATGCACCATATTGCTATAGGTGTTGAGCTTTTACCAAGTTGTAAACTAGATTAATTTGTACTGTAGTGCAAGTGGGAGACTGTTGGAGATATGCCCTAGAGGCAATTAATAAAGATATTTTATTTGTCATATCTCGATTGTTCATAATACATTTTGTACCATGCTATAACTGTATTAAGCGGAAACATTAATACTCGTGTGGTATTTAAACAACCAGGTTCCTAGTAGCCTCTTAACTAGTCCATTGGGCAACCGATGATAAAGGTTTCCTCATCATGGACATTTATGTCAATTGACAATGGAGTGATGACGTGGATCACACGTCCGTTGGGAGACCCCAAGAGGAAGGTATGAAGCAGTGTAGCTGCAGTTTCCCTCAGTATGAAACCAAGATTTAATCGACCAGTAGGAGCAAGAAATCATTTCTGAAGGTTGTTGGTGGCGCCGTTTACTCGATCACCAACGTGGAATCTGCACACAACACAATCAAACTACTTTGCCCCAATGAAACAGTGACGTTGTCAATCTCACCGGCTTGCTGAAAGCAAAGGATTAAACGTATGGTGTGGAAAACAGTAGTAAATTGCAGAGAATGAAAAAGAACAATGTTTGCAGTTGGTTGTATTATCAGTGTAAAAGAATGGACCAGGGTCCACAGTTCACTAGTGGTGTCTCTCCATAAAAGATAACTAACATGCTGGGTGAACAAATTACAGCTGGGCAATTGACAAAATATTGAGCGCGGGACAATGCATATATATGACATGATGATTACTATGATATTCATGTGGGCATTACGACAAAATACATAGACCGTTATCCAACAGCGTCTATGACTAATAATCCACCTCCAGGTTGTCATCCGAGCTCCCCGTTGGTATTAAGTTGCAAGCAACGGATAATCGCATTAAGTAATGTGCGTAATGTAAACAAATGCATTAGACCTAACGACGCACCCTTAAGCTAAGCATCGGTTATTTTATCCCTAGTGGCAATAGCACATCCACAATCTTAGAAGTTGTTATCACTCTCCCAGATTACCGGAGGCATGAACCCACTATCTAGCATAAATACTCACTCTTAGAGTTACAAGCATCTACTTGGCCAAAGCATCTACTAGTAACGGAAAGCATGCAAGATCATAAATAACATATAAGATAGATTGATAATCAACTTGACATAGTATTCAATATTCATCGGATCCCAGCAAACACAACATGTAGCATTACAATAAGATGATCTTGATCATGATAGGCAGCTCACAAGATCTAAACATGATAGCATAAAGTGACGAGATCAAGCTCGGTAATCGTGATACTGGAGAACGAGTCTCGGACAATCTAAGTATCGCTAGGCAAAAGGTTGAAACTGGACGTTTAAGGTTCAAACGATAAAAAGATATTCGTGGATGCACAGGGACTGTCACGGCTATCCAGCCGCCGCTGATAGTCATTGATCGAAAAACATGTCTCGATCATGTCTGGAGTGATCCCGAACCGTAGGGTGGCACACTTAAGTGAAGGAGATATGCCCTAGAGGCAATTAATAAAGATATTTTATTTGTCATATCTCAATTGTTCGTAATAAGTTTTGTACCATGCTAACTGTATTAAGCGAAAACATTAATACACGTGTGGTATGTAAACAACCAGGTCCCTAGTAGCCTCTATTTAACTAGTTCGTTGGGCAACAGATGATCAAGGTTTCCTGATCATGGATAATTACGTCGGTTGACAACTGAGTCATGTCATTAGGAGAATGATGTGATGGACATACCCAAAAGATATAGAAACGTAGTGCTCATACCTTCGACTGTGAGATCATATCAAATCGCTGCTTCTGGAAGGTGCTTTGATCGCATCAAACGGCATGTCTTATATAGCGTGACAATAAAGGTGACATTTCGGGTATCTGAAGGAAGCAGTGGAGGCAAGTGATCAAGAGCGGGATTTGCCAATCCACATAGCAGGATAGATACTTTGGGCCCACTCGGTAAGATTATATCAATGAGTTTGCAAGCATGTGACTAGGTCACGGGGATGTAATATCACAAACGAGTTAAAGATAGATTTGTCAATAACGAGATCATGCTCGGTAATCGTGATACCGGAGAACGATGCTCGGACAATCTAAGTATCGCCAGGCAAAAGGTTGAGACTGGACGTCTAAAGGTTCGAACGATAAAAGACTTTCGTGGACGCACAGGGGCTATCATGTGTATCCAGATCCCGCTGTTAGTCATTGATCGGAGAACGTGTCTCGTTCATGTCTGTGTGATCCTGAACCGTAGGGTAACACACTTAAGGGTAGGTGACGATTAGATTGGATATAAGAGAGAAAGAAACCGGAGACTCCGGAAGTGTTCCGGGACATGTCCGATGTTGATCGGAGGCAACGAAATATGTTTCGGAGCTGGAATGAATTAAGTAATATGTATTTAATATTAATAAGTGTTATTAGTGATTAAGTATATTTTTATTTAATTAATTTTGAATTTTTAAAGGCATTAAACCTAAGTGCGTCTTAGAGGCCCATTAGGGGAAAAACCCCAAAGGGAAAAGGGGAGGAGGGCCAGCCGGCCTAGGTAGGCCACATGGGCCCACCTAGGGCCGGCGCAGCCCCCATGGTGCGGCTGGCCATGTGGTTTAGTCCCACATGGCCAAGCCACCAAGATGGGCATCCTCCCTCCACCTATATATATGGGTGCCCCCATGCCTTGAAAATCAATCCTTTTCCTTCTTCTTCTCTCCTAACTTGAGCGTGGTTCCGTTTCTGGAGCTGTGTACGAGGAGGGAAGTCTCTCCACTATACGCACACCGCCGTGCTACTAGATCCAATCTTCCGCTTCCGCTGCTCTGCTGGATCTGGAGCCCGGAGGTCGTCATCTACACCGTACGTGTGTGGAACTGCGAGGTGCTACTCGTGTGGCACTGGAAGTTGTCTTCTTCCTCTACACGACCTTGAGGTTGGTGTCGTGTCTCGATGCACGGACACCGGGAGTATAGGATACCCCCTTTTAGGTTTGGCACGGGGCGCGAAGGAGGCTGAGAATCGTCTTCTCGGGCGGAGTCTTGATCAAGCTCTCCTCTACGATCAAAGCATGCAACCAAAGGGACACAAGGAGCTACCCAGGTTCAGGCAGCCCGGAGGCTAAAAGCCCTACTCCTGCATGTCTGGATTGATGGGTTCTTCATAGTGTAGCTTACAATGGAACCTCCCGGATGGGGTATCCGGAAGGGTTTTGGCTGGAGGTAGAAGAAGGACAGATCCTGACCCGGAGGAGATCACCTTCCCCTCTACCTTCGCAGCCCTAGTCTAGTCTTGCTCTGGTTCAACTTATGCCTTGGTTCGACCTTGTGTTTCTCCTCCTTTCCTCCTCCGTGCCTTGGTCCTCCTTTTATAGGCTAAGGGGTTGCCACAGGGTCACGTGAGGGGCATGAGGGACCTTCGGGGTGAAGGACCCTCCTCATCTAGTTTAGGAGGAGACGTGGCCTCTCCTCAGCCTAGCGTCTCCTTTGGGTTAGGTGGGAGCGTCCGCCTTGGGGTGGACAGGAGCTGACACCACCACGGGACGTGCTTCCCGCCCGCGCTGCCTTCGCCTTGCTTCCCAAGTCTTCCGCGGTGAGGTGGAGAGCTTATCCACAGGGACGTGGGGAAGTACCCGAGAGGGAGCCTGGCCTCCTGCCGGGAACTCGGGCTCTCGGGTCCTTCCTGGCCTTCTTGCTTGGTTCGGGGACCCGGAGGTCCCCAGGACCGGAGCCCTTTCGATGTAGGCCTTGCGTGTCCTGACGGTGAACCCGCCAGCTTGACTTGAGTCTTGGTCTTGTCCATCTTCATCTTGGGCCCACATGGGGTGGACCCACTTTGGCAGTACTAGGGGAACCCCATGTTCCACTGCTGCGACAGTAGCCCCCGGGCATGGTCCCGGCGGCTCTTGCTCCAGCTGCCGGGGCCATGGCCTAAAGATAGGTCAAAGTGGGTCCCCGGGCACCTGGTCTTCCTTGCTCTGCTTCGTTGATGGCCTTGAAGGTCTTGGAGTTACTCCGCTTGGGGGAATAACTGCGGGGCCCCCTCGATTCCCAAACGGAAGAACCGAGGAGACGCTGACAGAGGCCGCCGTGGCTATAAAAGCGAGGCGCACCCCTGGCTCTTTCGTTCATCTTCTTCCTCAGTCCAACTCCAGGCCTCCCCACAAGCTGCCAGCGCCAATGGCGAGAGCGAGGAGAGGAGTTGGGCGCCCTCGTTCTTCTTCAGCTGCTGCGGAGAGTGGCCCCTCCACTCGTGGTCGAGCTGTTCCGCGAGGTCGTGGGATTCGCGGTCGCGGCGGCCGTGGAGGCCGCGGCACCGCTGCTCCCCTCCTAGGAGCATGGTTCATACCAGCTTCGCGCCGTTCGAGTTCATCGTGGATCTGAACCACAGGCCTCGCAGCCGGCTTCTCCTGCCGGATTCCTTCGCGATGGCGACGGAGGACATCGGACCCTCCGGCTTCTGGCTGCAAGTGGAAGGCTGCCCCAATGGCCCCTCCTGGGCCATGGCGGAGCGCACCACTGAAGGCGCCATGCTTCTGGGTCCGGGGTGGAAGTCGTTCTCCCGTGCCCGCCGCCTGTCCGGGGGCAATGCTTGGTTCCGGTACGACGGAGATGCGACGCTCTCCGTGAAGATCTTCGGTGTCGATGGCGGACGTGTGGAGTGCTGCATGGAGAGCAGCAGCGGCAGTTCGAGCTCCTACGACGAGGATGAAGATGAGGAAAACTCATCTGACATCAAGGTCGAGGGGAGCTCGTCTTCCTGAAGGCGAGGAGCTTCGGACGGGCGCCATGGAGATCTCGTTGACCTCCTCCTCGGCCTTGACGACGTACTTCTGGAAGTAGCGTCTTCCATTGTACGGCGGTGCTCCTTGCTCGATGGGAGCCAACCTTTTTGTTGTAAAAAAGATCGTCCCCTTGTAGTCCTTGTAAATGAAGAAGATCTTGTTTCCTCCTTGTCTTCGTGTCGCGTCCGTGTGAATGAGAACGAGTTTTTTGCAAAACGCGCTCCCATTACTGCAGCAGCCGTAGCGCCAAGGGGTAGGTGGAGCGTGGGAGGCCTATAAAAGACCATCCAGACTCCAACCCCTTGACACATCTTCTCGCCTTGCTCCGCTCCTCTTCTTCCTTGCCTCTCCACGCCCCGCAGAACAATGTCTGGCGAAGCAGAGAGGGCCTTGTCCGATGTGTCGACGGCGGAGTCCGTCTTCCGAGGAGCGGCGGAGGCACCCAGCGAGGCGGAGCCCGAATACGAGGTCGTTCCCCCCTCGGGTCTCCTTGGTTTTCCCCGCGTGGGGAACATCGCCGGTTCTGCTGCCATGGAAGCGTCGGTGGCGCTGGCGACCCGGAAGGACACCATCAAGATGGAGCTGTGGAAGGAGGCCGCAGGCAATCAGAGATTGACCGCCTCCTCTGCGACCTTGACGATGTCTTCAAGGTAAGGTTGCCTGGTTCTGGCAATACGACCCTTGGGAAGATCCTGCGCCTTGACTCGATTTCTTCCCTTCGTACAGGATGAGGAAGACATCATGGATAAGTTCGTGGACCACGTGCACCTCCTCTGCAGCCAGCATGTGCCGGGGTTTGCCCGGAAGTTCCCCGGCCCGTGGGACCCCTGAAGATCCTGCGCGAATGCCCTCCTTCATCCCAGGCGTCCCCGGGAGTCCGGAGTTCACCCGGCAGGCAATAAAACAGAAGACAGATCTGCACAGCCAGGAGCCTGAGCTGGCCTTAGTAGCATAGGCTAGATATGTATCCAGGAAAGCTTCGACTGAATGTAATCAGAATTGTAAATTCAGAATGTAAGTTCAGATGAATGCAATCCTAGGGCTCAACTCCCGGGGTCATTTCCCAAACCTCCCCTTGCACTAACGCGCCGTCAAGTTTTCTGAGGAGATCTCTTAGGTGACAAGTACTCTAACCGCCTGTACCGGTAGCAGCACCCCTAAGAGCACTATGCCTTCCGGGAGTCCACTCCACAGCCACGGGTACTAGGCCAGAAGGGAAATCTGACCGTTCGCCGGGGAGGACGCATTACCCCCGCAAAGGTTCTCATCAACTGTCAAGCATGCGCAGGTTGGTGGTATATTGACTCCGAGCGAGATATTATGCCTAGAATGCAAGATGCACATGCAAAGACTTAGCTGGTTTTTGCCGTGCCTTGATCTACTCTGTCCTTCCCGGGTACCAGCTCCTGAGCCGCTCTTCAGCATCCATTCCTGTCCCGGGAGAGGCGCTACACATAACACACTTTCAGTAGGAAAAGAATGGACCCTCCCTTACATGTCGTGAAAGTGTTTCATCCGGAGCAACCCGCAAGCAAAGTTGAATGTGCATTTCTGTGTTTAGGTTCTTTAAAACACAGCACTGCCCGTTCCACTTCTTACCGCGGCAGTACGGCACGATCAGGTGGCAGCGCCTACTGATAGGCTACTCGCGCTCGACCTGTCAGCCACCGGCACCATGTCAGCCCCCTGCTTGGGGGTTGTTACGGATAACACACTTCACGACAACAAGAGAGGCTCACGGAATTGAAAAACTTATCTTTTATTCCTTGGCGACGATTCTTACACCCTTATACAGAACACTAGCCCCTTGGGCGTGCTTAGTTGACTCGAACTATCTGCGATTCATGTTCGTATTCAGGGGTAGAATTTCCGGAGATTCTCGATGTTCCAGGCGTTGCCCTCCGGCCTGCCTTTCTCGTCCTCCAGATAAACAGCTCCGGGTCTCAGGGTATGCGTCACCCGATAAGGTCCTTCCCACTTGGACACTTGTTCATGTTATCAAGCTTCTGCTTCTTGCGGAGAACCAGGTCTCCGGGTTCCAGTACCCGTGAACGGATATGGCGATCATGATAGCGGCGGAGCCCTTGCTGGTATCGAGCAGATCGTAAGGAAGCTCGACACCGCACCTCTTCCAGGAAGTTGATGTCATCAATCCTCCTCTCAGCTTGTGCGTCTTCATCATAGGCAAGTACCCGGGGGATCCATGCCTGAGCTCTGTTGGCAAGACGGCTTCTGCTCCATAGACAAGGAAGAATGGTGTTTCTTGAGTGGCTCTGCTTGGTGTGGTTCTGAGGGACCACAAGACACTTGGTAGATGCTCAATCCAGTTCTTGCCCTTGTCTTCTAACTTGTCAAAGGCCTTGGTCTTCAAACCCTTTAGGACCTCCGCATTGGCTCGCTCCACTTGCCCATTGCACCTTGGGTAGGACACCGAGGCAAAACACACCTTGATTCCCAGCTCTTCACAGAAGTTGAGGAAGGATCGGCTTGTGAACTGAGAGCCATTGTCCGTTATGATTCTGTTGGGTACTCCGAAGCGGTACACGATCCCTTCAATGAACTTGATGGCTGCTTGAGCTGTCTGTCTTGGTACTGGCATCACTTCCACCCACTTTGTGAACTTGTCGATGGCCACGAAAAGGTATTCATGGCCCCCGACAGACTTCGGTATCTTCCCCACGATGTCCAGCCCCCAGACCGCGAACGGCCAGGAGATTGGAATTGGCTGCAGAGCTTGCGCCGGCTGATGTATGTTCTTCGCATAGTACTGGCAGGCTTCACAGGTCTTGACTAGCTGCTCGCATCACTGAGGACTGTTGGCCAGTAGAACCCGTGACGAAAAACTTTACCCGCCAGTGATCTTGATGCCACATGACTTGAACATGTGCCCTCGTGGATGTCCCGTAGCAGTACTTGGCCTTGTTCTTGAGGATGCAGCGGAGCTTGACTCCGTTGTCCCGTCGCCGGTAGAGCTCGCCGTCGATCATGACGTAGAGCTTGGCTTGACGAGCCACCCGCTCGGCGTCGTGATCGTCCTCCGGGAGGGCGTGCTCCATGATGTACTTGACGATGTCCCGGGCCCAGGGTGGGTGGGTTCCTTCCACCGGTAGCACCATCCGACGGAAAGAAAGCATAGCTTCCTCCGCTGAGGGGCTGCCGGGTCTTGAGCTTCTGGGCTGGCTACCCGTGTTGTCGAGGTAGAAGGGTCGCCAGCCCCCGGCGCAGATCTTGTCGCGAGCCTCTCGGGTGGATCGAAGGTCGCCTGAGGACCTCGATGTAGATCCCGGGAGGCACTGGTTCTTGCTTGGACGCCACCTGCGATAGCTCATCCGCGGCCGTGTTTTCTCCCCGTGGGACGTACACAGCCCGGAAGTTGTCGAAGCGCCGCTGCAGCTTCCAGACCTCTCACATGGTGCCATCTGAGGGCACGCGTACTCCTTGTTCACTTGTTTGATGACTAACTGAGAGTCACCCTTGACGACGATCTTGTTGATGCCGAGGCCGATGGCAGCACGAAGTCCTGCGAGCAGGCCCTCGTACTCCGCCGTGTTGTTGGAGATGTTCCCTTGGTAGTGCATCTGGACGACGTACTTCAGCCGGTCCCCGGTTGGTGAGGTTAGGACAACCCCAGCACCTCCTTTCCCCTTGGTGTAGGAGCCGTCGAAGTGCATGGTCCAGGCGCTAGGATCTTCCTTCCCGGGGAGGCAGGTTTCCTCTTCCGGGTCGTCGAACGCCGTCTCGGTCCACTCGGCCGTGAAGTCCGCCAGCGCCTGACTCTTGATGTTGTCCGTGTGCTCGAACTTGAGACCGAAACCTTGAAGCTCCATGGCCCACCATGATATGCGACCAGTGGCAAGTGGGTTCTCCAGGGGGCTTCTTAGGTTGTACTTGGACACCACCGTGATGGGATGGCTTTGGAAGTACGGCCTCATCTTGCGGGAGGCAATGAGGATTGCCAGCAGCAGCTTCTGCATCATGGGGTACCGCTCCCGGGCGTCGCGCAGCACTGCGCTGACGAAGTAGACCGGGTGCTGCACCTTGCGGGTCACCGAGTCCTGAGAGGGCTCGGCTTCCTCCACGTCGACGTCTTGGGGTGGGGACGAGGTAGCCCCCGGCGAAGTCTCGTCGGAGGGAGATTCTCCATTCCCGACGGGCTCCGCACCGTCTGGTAAGGTTGCAGTGACGTCAGGATCGTTAGACCCCTGGTCACCCGGCAGCCTTTTCTTGCACGGTTGTCCGGGAGAGAGTTCCCGGGTCGCTTGCCCTTGATCTTGCTTGACTTCTTCGGAGGAGCGTCACGCTCTACCACCAGCACAGCGCTTGATAGAGGCAAAGGTGTCCGATCTTTCGATGAGATGGATAACTATCGATTTGGGTGGCGTCGACGTTGACGATCCGACTACAAACGTGCGACGACGTTGCGCCTTAGCAATCGCTACACCAACTCCGGGAGGTTATTGACGGCGCTGTAGCACAGTCGACCCAACCACTAGGGTCCAATTCCTGCAGGCAATCGAAGAACAAGCAAGAATTGAGATGCAATCTGAATATTGCGAATATAGATGAATTATAGATAATTTGGGGTTCCGATAGCGGTCTAGATCTGGTCTCTCCGACACAGACGAAGAACACGAAGTTGCAACAGTGGCTAACTTTTTGACTAAACAAAACCCAAATCTAACCTAGACGGCGGCTAGCTATTTATTGTAGGCTAGAAGACGCGCCTCCACGTACGTTGGCTCTGGTACGTGGACTAGAGCAAATCCTGTACGTAGGCATCGTATGGATGGATTGCTCATGGGACCCACTAGCACATGGGCCTAGGACCCACTCCCTTGATCCTGGACTTGGCATGCATGAACCTGATTTTCATCCTGGTAGGAACGTTGATGCTTGTTCATATGAACTTCCTTTTTTTCCATTTTCCCATGAGTTCGTCTCGACCAATGTCCCACTCTCGTTCCTTTACTGGATCTCGCATCTTTACACGTGGTTTGCAGAGGTCACCAGCTAATCTGCATGAAATACAATAATGTATAGTATTTTTGTTCCTGATGATATTAATATATAATATAAAACCACTATTAGAATTCACCTGATAAATATGTTTGTAGACAATTAATCTCGTCATATCTAAGGTAACCATGTCCATATCATCCTCCCTTTCTTGAAAATGAAGCCGTCCTCGGCGATGTTTCTTCTGAAACATGGTTAACAAAATGGACAAGGCGTATACATGGTATATGTATATATCATCCGTTTTAACTTCTCTCAATTGTTGAACATATGACACAATTATACGGGGGTAATTATCATGTCTTGTGAAATATAAAGCCGAAGACTTATCACAAGAAACAAACCGCATGAAATTATTGCAACTCAGTTTGCATATATAAGTGAAGTTCTTATTCATATAATTAGATTTGCAATCCTTATCATTAAACCATCCCAAAATTGGTAAAGAAAATTGCACCACACCCAAATTACAGGTTACACCATTTTCTACGTGAACATGCAACAAGTTATTTGGCATAAAATCAGTACCAACATTGGAGGTCATATCAAAATGATCAAGCATTTGCACCAAATTATTATTCTTTAAAACATCAAGGTCGTCACATGTTATGCAAATTCTATGCACCAAAAACTCCTTGTCTACGCCATATTCTCCAATTAAGTTAAATTTAAAAACCAGGGCATAGACACTATTAAACATACGCAAACATCTGATTTCTGCTATCGTATTTATCGCTTGTGACAAAGGCATAGGTGGATCCATCATAATAGACCATAAGCATGTATCATAAGAAATGTAAGCTAAAAATTCATCATGTCTAAACAATTTAATGTGATCCAAACCATCTGTCATGAACAAATCAAAGGACTCAATTTTAACAACGTTGATTTCATTGTCGATAATCAAATCAATGGAAGAATTAATTCCAGTGCTAGGAGCACTCAAAACAGTAGGTATCTCAATTATTGGATCACACGGTAAAGTCTCAGCAACAATATCCTCTAAAATTGGTTGTGTGACCAAATCAACAGGCAACTCAACATAGGAATTATTTAAATCTCCAGGGAATAAATCAATCTCATGTCGAGCAATATCATTAGTACCTTTATTATTACCGTATATGTCTGACTCAGATGGTGTAGGTACTGTTGGTGACGATGGTTCACATGTTGGCGGTGAGGTAATGGTCACAACAACGGAAGTGGTTGTCATAGGAGGTGTGACAGTAGCGGTGGCAGGAACAAACGATCCAACTCGTGGAATATGCACCTCAGACTTGTTTGACTTAGCGGCAACACGTCTCTTAATTTTCTGTTCAGCTTTGCAAGCAAGACGAAACAAACGATGCATAGGATAACATTTTTCATGCATTAGTAGTTCCTGAATATCACGGTTTAATCCGTCCCAAAATTTGTCCATAATAACATCTTCACTTTCTTCTAAACCACAATGAAACAAAGTAACTTGAAAATCATTATAGTAATCTTCCACTGTGTTACTACCTTGTTTTAAATATTTCCATTTGTGAAGCATTTTTCGTGTATAGCATGAAGGAACAAATTTGTATCTCATAGCAAGTTTCAAATCTTTCCAAGTAGCGGGTATATAATCAGGGTACAAATCACAAAATTCATCCCACCAATTATAAGCATAATCAGAAAAGGAACTAATTGCAGCCCATACTTTTTTATGTTCATGAAAATGGCTAGTGAATATGGCATCGACTTCTAATTCCCATTCGAAATATAAATCAGGTCGATCAGTAAATCCATCAAATATGGGCATAGAAATCGAAGGCTGGTGAGAAACCTTATTATGTACCTTTCTTGGTGGTCGTCGCACTTGTTGCGGTGGTGATGGTGGCAAATCTCCAACTATAGTCGAAGCCCAAGAAATTCTAACTCCAGAACCTGCCATTGTTAGTAGAAAACAAGAAACAAATCACATAGATATGCTCCTATCGGCTACTAGGATATGGTGGAAATCGCTCACAGTATTGCAAACGTCAAATCTTACAAGTTCTTACCATGCAGCAGGCGGTGACCGGCAAACAGCAGTGTCAAATAACTCCGAAGATTGAGTAAAGCGATTGCCAGGTGAACGTAGAACGCACGGTGTAGAAATATGTGTAGCTGTAGGTCGGCTTAATATATGTGGAGAAAAATACCACAATCACGTTAGTCAATGTAAAGCTGAAAATTCGTTCAAAGTTGTCAAGTGCTGGTCCAAGACTAGACCGTGCTAGAGACGCGAGCCTAAGACACAGATGAAATCACGCGCTCAGAGAGACGGCTGGCGACTGTGGGTGTCAGAGAAGATCCGGATAACAAACGCCCAGCAAGCAGCGTAGATGGAATTGAGGTGCAAATGGATAACGGTGCAGTCCAACGTTCCAGCAAATAAACACGGTCTCAGCAGACGTAATATTCTAGAGGGGATGGAATAGCTAGAATGCAGGTAACGTGCACCGATGGTGCTCTTCCTCCAGTTGGATCGGCCCGAAGGCAAACAGAACGAATCTTTATCTTGCAACAAGAGTCGAAAGAGCAGGCATTTTTTTTCCTCCCTGCCGATCTGAACTCTCGTAAGAAAACTTGCACACGCCTTGAACAAAATCAACTTTCCAAGCAAAACGATACCACACGTCTGCGTTTCTTGGGACTAGAACCAAATTAAAGAGATATGTCCAGATACTATGTCCAAACGTCCAAAGAACTAGGATATGGACCGACCAAAACGTTGCAACAAAACTGGTACACACCAGCTTTCTCGGTACTTGAACAAGATTAGAATCCGAACTGCCCAAGCAACAAGTGCACGGCAGATCAAAACTTTCCCAGCTAACAAAACAATTGATCGGCAATTTTTTTTTCTACTGTCAGCCGATCAGAGCTTGCGGGACAAAACTGGAACACACCTGCTTTCTTGGTACAGAATCCAAACTTTCCTATCTTGCCAATCTGATATGATTTTTTTATTTTTTTTTGGCAAGCAAAACAAATCTGGCAGCCGGCTGTTTCCTGGGTACGTGACACAAATAGAATCTGAACTTCCAAAACAAAGGATCGCGTTTGCTTCCGTGGGACTTGTACCAGAATAAACAACAAAATATCACGTAGTACCAAAATTGAGCACCCTCCTTTTTTTGTAAAGAATAGAGCAGGATCCCACGGATTAAGGCAACCAAATCAGACTTTCCAACTTCGATACGTGAACAAGGATGAACAAAAAAAGGATCTGAGTCCTCGATATACGCGAAACAAACTGACTGGTGCAAAAAGGTGGACTCAATGCGTGTGACGAGACAACGGAAAAGGATGATGCGGCGGTGAGGATGCAATGGAAAATGATGACGCCAACGGAGGTGGAAGATATGGCAGCGGAAAAAGCTAACAAAGTGGATGATGGCGGAGATGCAGCGTGGAAGAAACGTGACTAGAACTCGAAACTCTAAAAATCTAGACACCAGAAACCAGCAACTCGACACACGATGCAACGAAAATTCAACAAAACAAAACCAAATGATTCGGCAAAAAGGCTAAGACTGGTTGTAGGATAGGATGATCTAATACTAAAATATTTTTTATGGCTTTTTCTGGACTGTAGGTATGAAAAACAAATCTAATCTAGGGATAAATTTTCTCACCGAGCAACCTGAAATATGATACCACTTGATAGAGGCAAAGGTGTCCGATCTTTCGATGAGATGGATAACTATCGATTTGGGTGGCGTCGACGTTGACGATCCGACTACAAACGTGCGACGACGTTGCGCCTTAGCAATCGCTACACCAACTCCGGGAGGTTATTGACGGCGCTGTAGCACAGTCGACCCAACCACTAGGGTCCAATTCCTGCAGGCAATCGAAGAACAAGCAAGAATTGAGATGCAATCTGAATATTGCGAATATAGATGAATTATAGATAATTTGGGGTTCCGATAGCGGTCTAGATCTGGTCTCTCCGACACAGACGAAGAACACGAAGTTGCAACAGTGGCTAACTTTTTGACTAAACAAAACCCAAATCTAACCTAGACGGCGGCTAGCTATTTATTGTAGGCTAGAAGACGCGCCTCCACGTACGTTGGCTCTGGTACGTGGACTAGAGCAAATCCTGTACGTAGGCATCGTATGGATGGATTGCTCATGGGACCCACTAGCACATGGGCCTAGGACCCACTCCCTTGATCCTGGACTTGGCATGCATGAACCTGATTTTCATCCTGGTAGGAACGTTGATGCTTGTTCATATGAACTTCCTTTTTTTCCATTTTCCCATGAGTTCGTCTCGACCAATGTCCCACTCTCGTTCCTTTACTGGATCTCGCATCTTTACACGTGGTTTGCAGAGGTCACCAGCTAATCTGCATGAAATACAATAATGTATAGTATTTTTGTTCCTGATGATATTAATATATAATATAAAACCACTATTAGAATTCACCTGATAAATATGTTTGTAGACAATTAATCTCGTCATATCTAAGGTAACCATGTCCATATCAGCGCTGATCACCTGGTTGGTGGCAGCAATGTACAGTAGTAGGGCTCCTTCTCTTCTGGTGCCACGAGGATTGGCGGCGAGGCGAGGTAGCGCTTAAGGGACTGCAGGGCTTCCTCAGCCTCGGAGGTCCACTCCACGGGGCCCGACTTCTTGAGCATCCTGAAGAACGGTAAGGCCCGCTCCCCAAGCCTTGAGATGAAGCGCCCGAGTGCAGTGATGCACCCGTTGAGGCGTTGTACGTCCTTGACCCGTCGGGGCGCCTCCATGCGCTCGATTGCCTTGATTTTTGTCCGGATTCGCCTCGATCCCTCGGTGAGAGACCAGGAAACCCAGCAGCTTGCCGGAGGGGACCCCGAACACGCACTTGTCGGGTGTAGCAGTAGCAGCCCTTGGGAGTGATGAAGGCCGTCTTCTCTTGGTCCTCGAGCGACATCATGATCTGGTGGTACCCGGAGAAGGCGTCCAAGAAACACAGCAGCTCGCACCCGGCCGTGGAGTCCACGATCATGTCGATCCGCGGCAGGGGGAAAGGGTCCTTGGGACAGGCCTTATTCAGGTCTGTGAAGTCGATGCAGAGTCTCCACTTGAAAGTCATGGGCTTCGGTACCACCACGGGGTTGGCCACCCAGGTTGGATGGGGAACCGACCGGATGACACCAGCTTCTATCAACTTGTCCACCTCGGCGATGATGAATTCCAGCTTTTCCTTGCTTTGGTTCCGGAGAACCTGCTTCACAGAGCGAGCCCCCGGATTGACCGCCAGTTTGTGCTCGATCACCTCCCTTGGAACGCCGGGTAAACCTGACGCCTCCCACGCGAAGACGTCAGAGTTTTCCCGAAGGAAGGCGACGAGCACGCTTTCCTATTTGTCAGTGAGGCGGGCGCCGATGGTGATGGAGCGAACTCCGTCACTGGTTAGCGCCACCTTCTTGGTCAGCTGCGGATCGCCATGGAATGGCGCTTTCTTGGGGGAGTAGATGTGGAGCCCCCAGGGTGCCCTTCGCCCCCGGGGAGAGCCCCATCATCATCCTCCTGTACACATTGAGGGACATCCGCCATGATTGCCACCGTCTGGTTCAGCTGGTGAACGCAGTAGATAGCATCGTCGATGTCAGCCTTGACCTTGATCACACCCCACGGCGCTGGAATCTTCAGCATGTTGTAGGCGTAGTGGGAGACGGCCATGAACTTGGCCAGAGCAGATCTGCCAAGTATGCCGTTGTACGGTAGCGGAGTGTCGGTGATGTCGAATACGATTTCCTCGGTGCGGAAGTTCTTGGAGTCACCGAAGGTGACCGGAAGGGTGATCTTCCCGAGGGGTCGAGTAACACTTCCGTTCACGCCTTGGAACACTCCGGTGTCTTGCAGGCGAGACAGGGGAATTTGAAGGATAGCCAGGACCTTCGCCGTCAGCAAGTTGAGGCTGGAGCCTCCATCGACCAGCATCTTGGTGACCTTATAGTTGTGGATTACGGGCGACACGATCAGCGGCAGGGTCCCAACCCCGGCAGTGTTGGCAGGATGGTCCTCTGGGTCGAAGGTGATGACTTGACTGGACCAGTCCAGGGGCTTGGACGGAGCAGAAGCAACCGCGTTCAGCTCCCGGACAAGTCTCTTGCAGGCGCCGTTGGAGGGAGGCAGAGAAGACCCTCCGTGGATGCACCCGACAACTCCAGTGACTTCTTGATACTTGCAGCCGTTGCCTCCTTGGGGAGCCGGAGCTTCCCCGTTGCCGCCGTGGGCGGCCTCCGGAGTGTTGTACCCGCGACCACCTTGACCGCCGCGTCCTCCTCCACGGCCTCCGTGGCCACCACCTCGGTTCCATCCACGGCCGCCTCCACCTTGGCGACCCATGGGACAGTCACGAGCGATGTGCCCGACAGTGCCGCAGTTGTAGCAACCGTCTTGACTGACCCCATCAGCTCGGCGTTGCTCCCGGATAGCGAGGTTCTTAAGCATGCGGCAGTCCTTGAGCAAGTGGTTGCCTTCTGGATGGATGTGGCACCAGGGATCACCTTCACCTTCTTCCTCGGAAGTCGGCGCGGGCTTGGTCTTCTTCGGAAGAGGCTCGGTGACGAAGATCCGCTTGTCGGGTCCAGGGTCCCGCTTCTTGTTCTTGGCTGGAGCGACCTTGTCCTCGGGTTCATCCTCCCCGGGGAACTTGGCTCCTTCTTCAGCTCGAGCGCACCGATCTGCAAGCTCCCAGAGCTTACGAGCAGACTCGACGCGATGGATGCTCAGCTTCTCGCGCTTCTTGGGGTTGCGGATGTTGGCGTGGAAGGACTGGATCACCAACTCCTCCTTGATGCATGGGATGGTGTTCATCTTCTGGGTGAAGCGCTGGATGAACTTGCGGAGAGTTTCACCCGGCAGCTGCTTGAAGTCGTGGAGATCACTGGGAGCCCCCGGGCGCTCGTACCCGCCTTGGAAAGCCCCCAGAAACTGCTCCTTCAGCGCCCGCCAGGAACGGATGGAGCACTTGGGAAGGTTGAGAAGCCAAGTCTGGGCGTCTCCCTTCAGGGCCAATGGGAACCAGTTGGCCATCATGACCTCGTCGGCCCCGGCAACCATTGCAGCAAGAGAGTAGATCTGCAGAAAGTCCCGGGGTTCGTGGTGCCATCATAGCGGAGAACGTCGATCTTGAATTTCTTGGGCCAGTTGAAGTGGCGGAACTCGGGGGTGAGGGCGAGGCAGCCTTCGGCGAGGTCGATGCCCCGATCTTCCCGGCGGTGACGTTCTTAGCGACGCTCGATGCGGGTGCGCATATCCTCGTTCTGACGGCTGTTGAGCTTGTCACGAAGATCTGGGTTGCGCGAGGTAGACGACCCGATGGAGATGGCCTCGCCGTGATCGCGGTTTAGCCGATCAGCCATCGATGGCGCGGTGCGAGGAGGCGCCGTCTTAGCTTGACGTTCACCACGAGGCTGGCCTCGCGGATCACGTGCCTTGTCTTGTGCTGCTCCGGGATCGTCGACGGTGGGAGCTTGAGTGGGTTCGACCCATGGACCACCATCGACGAAGTCGAGGAGCCTCTCGACGCGAGTCCTCCATTCTTGGTAGACCTTGGGATCGCCGCTGCTTGGAGGGAACTGCATCAGGGCCTTGGCAGCGACTAGAGTATCATGGTGAGCTTGCGCGTCCGAAGGCGAGTGCGCGGAGTTCTTGCTCTTGGATGCTCGTGGGTCCCCGCTGGGGCGAACGCCGTGGTTCCCTCCTCCAGCGGTGGGCTCCTTGCCAGCGCCGTTGCAGACGCTCTTCTCCCCCGAGCGAGGAGGAGGCATGGTGGTGCCCTTTGGAGCCGCCGCTCCGCCAGGGCCGTTGTCCTTGTCGCGACCGTCCACTTCGTCCGGCGCCACCCTCTCCATGGGAGGCGGGGACGGAGAGACGCTCCGCCGAGCGCCAGCAGCACGACGTTCAGCTGAAGCTTGAGTGCGTGAGGGAGAGACCGGCTTGGACGCCGCAGGGTCTCCCTTCTTCCTCGGCGGCATGCTTGACGAAGAACTTGCCGATGAACTTGATGAAGATGAAACCAGCGCTTGCGCCCCCTACCTGGCGCGCCAGATGTCGTGTCTCGATGCACGGACACCGGGAGTATAGGATACCCCCTTTTAGGTTTGGCACGGGGCGCGAAGGAGGCTGAGAATCGTCTTCTCGGGCGGAGTCTAGATCAAGCTCTCCTCTCTACGATCAAAGCATGCAACCAAAGGGACACAATGAGCTACCCAGGTTCAGGCCGCCCGGAGGCTAAAAGCCCTACTCCTGCATGTCTGGATTGATGGGTTCTTCATAGTGTAGCTTACAATGGAACCTCCCGGATGGGGTATCCGGAAGGGTTTTGGCTGGAGGTAGAAGAAGGACAGATCCTGACCCGGAGGAGATCACCTTCCCCTCTACCTTCGCAGCCCTAGTCTAGTCTTGCTCTGGTTCAACTTATGCCTTGGTTCGACCTTGTGTTTCTCCTCATTTCCTCATTCGTGCCTTGGTCCTCCTTTTATAGGCTAAGGGGTTGCCATAGGGTCACGTGAGGGGCATGAGGGATCTTCGGGGTGAAGGACCCTCCTCATCTAGTTTAGGAGGAGACGTGGCCTCTCCTCAGCCTAGCGTCTCCTTTGGGTTAGGTGGGAGCGTCCGTCTTGGGGTGGACAGGAGCTGACACCACCACGGGACGTGCATCCCGCCCGCGCTGCCCTCGCTTTGCTTCCCAAGTCTTCCGCGGTGAGGTGGAGAGCTTATCCACAGGGACGTGGGGAAGTACCCGATAGGGAGCCTGGCCTCCTGCCGGGAACTCGGGCTCTCGGGTCCTTCCTGGCCTTCTTGCTTGGTTCGGGGACCCGGCAGGTCCCCAGGACCGGAGCCCTTTGTCGATGTAGGCCTTGCGTGTCCTGACGGTGAACCCGCTAGCTTGACTTGAGTCTTGGTCTTGTCCATCTTCATCTTGGGCCCACATGGGGTGGACCCACTTTGGCAGTACTAGGGGAACCCCATGTTCCACTGCTGCGACAGTTGGCTACGTCGGCTTCATCATCAACGCTTGTGCGGGAGCGTAATCCCCGCTTTCGGTATACAAGGGTATGTACATCGATCCCGTCCGTTACGGTATATCTGCATAGTAATAGATCTTGGCTAGTTTATGGTTATCGTTGCTATAATTTTTTTTGTTTTCTGCCCACGATTCCCTTCAGTGGAATCAGAGCCGGTCTATGCATAGATATATCTGTACGGTTAGAACACATGTTGAATGTGGGCATCGATTCTACATTTGTTACCCTCTCGCGTGTACTTGTTCATATCGCGGCATTGTTCGATGAAGCGGCACGGACCGACTTTACGTGTACTCTTACGCGAGACTGGTTCCACACTTGACATGCGGCTTGTACCGTATATGTGGCTGGCGGGTGTCTCTCTCCTACAATAGTTGATATAGCATTTGCAATGGAGGGCCCCGAAAGGGGTGTAATAGAGACAATTGTCTTATCGTTGTTGTGGTTGTATTCGTAGGTAAGAAACAGTTCTTGTGCGAAAGACCTAGCAGCCACGTAAAACATGCAAAAGATAAAGTAGAAAGCGTCTAACTTTGTTTTGCAGGGGCAATGTTATATGGTCAAGATAGGTTTGTTAAATTGTTTATAAACTATGGGCGCGAAGGAGACCATCAGCGCAAGACCATATCATGTCGCATTACATTTCATTTTAGATGTTATGTAGATTGAGTGCATCTTATATTATGTGTGTATATATAGTTTTATATATTAGTTGCACGGCGGTAGAAATATAAGATGATCCCTCCTAAAACCATGTAGTGTTCTCCTATAGCGTGCACCACGGAAAGTTCTCCGTTACGAGGCAGGCCGTGACGATCGGGTGTCAGACGTATCTACGTTCGCATAACGTGGGTGTAAGCCACGTTGCACAAGCAATACGCTATAGGTTATAATGGCGAGCCTAGCATGTACATACATGGCCTCGGAACAAAGTGACCGAAAGGTTAAGCACGAGTCACATAGTTGTTGTGCTTGACATATCGATGTCTACCTTTGAAGCTATGCTATCGGCCATGACGATCGGGGATAGTATATCGGATGAGGATCGTGTAATCACTAAAACGAAGAGAAGGATATTCGTTTTGAGTGGGAGTTGTGGTAGTTTTATTTTATTAAAACTTGAACCCATATTTTATTATGAACAAAGTCTTTATGTTTTGCAAAACCTTTGTAGACAATAACCGTTCGATAGACCTTTTAAACTTAGGTGCATTCCTGCGGTTGAGAAACTTAAAAGTTGGGTCCAAACTTCATAGTTTTATACAATAGCTTGAGGATACTCCTTGTTTCAAACCTTTTAGCTTTATATGATACAAAACCCGCTAGGAGATTAAACCGGAGATTTCGCTAAACAAAAGGATAATTTGAATTATCAAGTTTTATGCGGATAATTCCATCATAGTCCAGTGTATGCTATGATCTCTACCATAGAGAATGAACTGTGGGTGCGTGTTGACAGATCGCGAACATTTGGAATGGTCGCTGAGATTGATGATCTATCCACCGTAAATAAGATTTTCTTCTCAACCAAGATGGAAGAGAACACTCGCATTAAAGGAGCATGTGGCAGTCATACTTGATGACGTTGGTCATACTTGATGACATTATTCATACTTGATGACATTGGTCATACTTGATGACATTGAGACGCCTCGCTCAGCTCGATCACTGGATGACAGACAACGTTGCCAGGTGCAAATGTTTTGTCATAGACTATGTCATGCAAGGGGAATCGTTCACCTTCATGAATTCTTGGTTGTGTTGGAAAAACCATGGAGATGAAATGAATCACCAAAAAGTCATCAATGATGATAGTGTATATATGATATACGAGTTATAAATGTTTTTTGCCTAAACAAGTACTTGTAGCGGCGACTAAGTTTTGATACTAGTCATGTTTTATGAAAACGAGATTTTTTGCTTGAGTAGCTTGGAAGGATGAGGAGACAATGTGTGTTGATGATGGCAGGCAATATGTCGTAATGGCCATAGACACTCTCTCTGCATCTACCATTTTGGATTAATTTAGATCTGAACAAATTCAGTTTGATCGCTTGTTAGCATGATCATTATAAGTGTGTCTTGCCTCTAGCGAGACAATTATTCATATTTGTCAGTGACAAAATTGCTGTCCTATATTTATGAGTGATATCTTTAATGATCATACACCGATTATGAATGAAGTGTTCTTATATGAATCCAGATGGTAGTAGCTCCCATATTTATAACATTAATGCCAAAGGATACAAACTTAATAATGACACCACATTATTGTGGCACTAATGTTTTAAGTCATGTCAATGTTATATGCATTAAGAAGCTCCATTCAGATGGACCTCCAAGTCCTTAGATTTTAATCTTTTGACACTTGCAAAATAACTAAGACACCGTTTTCTGGAAACATGCATTTAACTTATTGATAATCATACATAATGATATGTGTGGATCAATGAAGTACGTTAACGTGTAGTGGAAATCATTATTTCATAAACTTCACCAATGATTTGAGTAGATATATGGATATCCACTTAATGAAATGCTGGTCTAAAAAGTTTGATAAGATCAAACAAGTTCAGAGTGAAGAAAGAGATATAAACTTAACAAGAAAATCAAATTCCTGCGATACAGATCGAGGAAACAAGGATTTGAGTTATGAGTTTGGCATATCATTGGAAGACTTGTGAAAAGAGTTCCACAAATTACGCCGCATAGAACACCACAATGTTATGGTGTGTTAAGACGTCGTAATCACACTCTATTGAATAGTGTGTGGTGAATAAAATCTCTTATCAAATTATTGTGATCATTGAAGTCATATTGTAGAAACAAAACATTCACGTTAGATAATAGGGAAACCATCTAGATCCGTGGAGGCAATACCACATGAGTGATGGCATGACTTTTAGCCTAGATTGTCGTTTCGATATTTTAGTGTTTTGATATGATCAAAACTAAAACGGATAAATCTTTGTAGTGTACGTAAAGAATTAGTTGGGATCAAAACTAAAACGGATAAATTATTGCTGGAATATATCTTACTCAAGAAATAGTTTCTTATCCAAAGGTATAAGTGGGAAAGAGAGTAGAGCAAGACGAATTTAATGAACTTTCTCTCCAGACATCAGAGTGGCGCAACGGAAAACGTTCCGGTACCGTCCTCCACAGCTGAAAGGAAGCTGATGATAAATGACCATGATGCTCTGAGCTCATACTAAGGTCGTAGGCGTATGAGAATGTGTTCCGCACTATGTGGTACGACAATCTTGTTATGAACGTCATGTTAATAGAAGAACATGACAAACCTACGAACTACAAAGAAGCGATGGTAGACCTAAGTCCGAAAAATGGCTATGAGCCATATATAATCCGAGATAAAATCCATGTACGATTACCAAGTAAAGACTTGGGTAAATCTTCTTGATGGGCTTCACGCCATAGAGAGTAAATGGAATTTTATACAAGATAGACGCTGACGGAAAGGCAACCGTCTATAAGGATCGATTTGTCACAAAAGAGTTTTGACAAATTCATAAGTTGACCATAACGAGATTTTGTCTCAAGTGGCGATGCCTAAGTCTATTTAGGATTGTTCTAGCAATTATTTTCAATTGAGAAATTGATGGATGGATAAAGAAACCGTGTTCCTAATTGGCAACATTAAGAAAGAGTTGTAATCAGTACAACGAATAGGTTTGGTTGATCCTAAGGATGCTAGACATGTATGCAAACTTCAGTTGTCCATTCATGGGCTGAAGCAAGCATATCAGAGCTGGAATCTTCACTTTCATAATTGTAGCGCCCCGACCCGACTGCTATACAGTGATGCTGTGTGTCACCGGTTAAGCGATACAACCGGAGGTTACGAGTTTACCAATCCCCGGCCAAAACCTTTGGCAGGCGTTGCTCGGAATTAATCATCGGCAACGCAACTCCCGATTGATGTCTTAACACAGGCACAACTATCAATGCATAATAGAGAGATCAAGACTTATGGAACAACTGGCACATCACAGACTCTACGACACAAATCAGTATAGTTCAACTCTTATAGTAGAGAAAGATTGCAAATTACAACCAGAGGTCACAGACCCAACATTACAACATGCGGAAGCGAATTAGGTTGTTCTAAACAACAAGATCCAAATTATGGCCTAAGAGGCCTACAGATAAACATTGCAGCGCCAGCTGTTCCGGGATGTCCCAAGCTGCCACCTAGGAACCCCAAACTACTCGTCGACGTCCACAAAGAATTTGGGGAGGCTCCCCTTAGCCCGTAGAAGCTCCACAAATTTTGGTTTCTCAAAATAAAATGTTTTGCAACACTTTTGTTCATAGGGTTCAATTATGGCATTTTTGCTAAAACCAAAATGATAGTGCTTTGGAATTTTAAAGCAAGTGCAAAATATTAATTTTGAACTCTTGGAACTTCCTTTACAAATATAAGATGTCAAAGTATTTTGTTTTGCAAGTTTGAGTGCCTCCATTGTGTTGCAGTTTGGTAGAGCAAGTTTGGCATTTGGGTTTTGCAATGTTGCCAAATCAACTAACATGTGGTTTAGCAAGTTAATATGGATGCCATGATGCAATGAAACACAAAAGCGAAAATTTTACTCAGGTTTTCAGGTTCTCAAAGTTTGGGCTGTTACAATTCTACCCCTCTTACAGGAATCTCGTCCCGAGATTCTAAGATTGCGAAAAGAAGTCGGGATACTCCTCACGTAGACTAGCCTCTCTTTCCCAAGTTGCTTCTTCCTCGGAATGGTGAGACCATTGAACTTTGAGGAACTTGGTAGTCTTGTTACGGGTCTTCCTTTCGGCTTCATCCAGGACACGGATAGGATGCTCGCGATAAGTGAGATCTTCCTGGAGATCCAGCTCCTCATGATTGACTCCATGGATAGGATCTTTAAAACACCGGCGAAGTTGGGAGACATGAAACACATCATGTACATTTGGGAAGATGACCGGTAACTCCAACTGATAAGAAAGATCTCCTCGCTTGGCCAGAACGGTGAAAGGGCCAACATAGCGAGGGGCCAATTTCCCTTTGATACCGAAGCGGCGAACGCCACGAAGGGGAGAGACGCGGAGATAAGCTTTATCACCAATTTCATAGTGAATTTCCTGATGGTGCTTATCATAGTAGCTCTTCTGCCTAGACTGAGCAATCTTCAGATTCTCCTTATGATTCTGACCTTCTCCTCAGCTTCATTGATCACATCCGGACCAAAGAGTGCCTCTCTCCGGTCTCGGACCAATTTAGAGGAGTGCGGCATTTTCTTCCATAGAGAACCTCGAATGGAGCCATGCCCAGACTAGCTTGATAGCTATTGTTGTAGGAGAACTCCGCGAAAGGGAGATACTTTTCCCAACCCTTGCCAAAAGAGATTACACATGCCCGAAGCATGTCTTCCAAACTTGGTTCACTCTTTCGGTCTGACCATCAGTTTGAGGATGGTAGGCGGTACTGAAGTTGAGACGGGACCCCATAGCAGTTTGGAAACTCTGCCAAAACTTGGATACAAAGATACTTCCACGGTCCGATATGATCCTCAGAGGGACCCCATGCAATGGAACAATACGAGCCATATATAAGTCAGCAAGTTGACTTGCCCGTATATCATCACGGACTGGTAGGAAGTGAGCAACCTTGGACAGTCGATCAATGATTACCCATATTGCATTGTTGCCCTTTTGAGATCGGGAAACCCGGTGATGAAGTCCATACCAATTTCATCCCATTTCCACTCGGGACTGCAATAGGGCGAGAGTGCCGGCAGGCCTTTGATGTTCAGCCTTTACCCGTCGACATGTGTCGCATTCAGCAACATACTTGGCAATTTCTCGTTTCATCGAGTCCACCAGAATTGTGGTCGAAGGTCTTGGTACATTTTGGTACTACCGGGATGAATAGAGAGAGGTGATTCATGAGCTTCTTGTAGGATGAGCTCCCTCAAATTTCGGTTCTTTGGCACTACCAAGCGGTCACCAAAATAAACAACTCCGGATTCATCTTCCGAGAAACATTTGGCCTTCCGCTAGCAATGTTCTTCTTGATATTCAGGATACCCTCATCCAGCTTCTGAGCATCCTTAATCTGGTCTACAAGAGTAGCTTTGATCTCCAGATTTGCAAGGTAGCCGAGGGAACAATTTCCAGGTTCAAACGGGCGAACTCTTCATGAAGAGCAGGTTGGCCTTTTCAATCATCAGATTGTTGCAATAGACTTCCGACTTAGCGCGTCAGCCACGACGTTTGCTTTGCCGGGTTGATAGTTCAGACTCACATCATAGTCCTTGATTAACTCCAACCAACGCCTTTGCCTGAGATTTAAATCCGGCTGGGTGAAGAGGTACTTCAGACTCTTGTGATCCGAGAAATCTCGCAACGGTTACCAAACAGGTATGGTCTCCATTGCTTCAAAGCATAACCACCGCGGCAAGCTAGATCATGAGTTGGGTAGTTGTGCTCATGCGGCTTCAATTGGCGAGAAGCATATGCCACCACATGGCCATCTTGCATTAGCACACAGCCCAAGCCTTGCAGAGAGGCGTCACAGAAGACGACGAAATCCTTGCTTGTGTCCGGCAGGACAAGCACAGGAGCGGACGTGAGTTTGGCTTTCAGTGTTTTGAAGCTCTCTTCAGCTTCCGTCCATACGAACTTTTATCCTTCTTGAGAAGGTCAGTCAGAGCCTTGGCTATCTTGGAGAAACCTTCGATGAATCGGCGGTAGTAACCTGCCAATCCGAGAAAGCTACGATGTCCTTGACTGACATTGGAGTTTTCCAATCCAAAATGGACTGAATCTTGTCGGGAATGACAGCCACACCATTAGCGGATATCACATGACCAAGGAAGACAAGATTATCCAACCAAAACTCACACTTGGAGAACTTGGCATAGAGGCGGTGTTCTCGAAGTCGTGTCAGAACCAACGAAGATGTTCGGCATGCTCTTCATCGGTTTTGGAATAAACGAGGATGTCATCGATGTAAATGACGACAAACTTGTCGAGATAATCCATGAAGATGGAGTTCATGAGCCTCATGAAAGTAGCTGGAGCATTGTGAGACCAAAGGACATGACGGTATACTCATATGAGCCATAACGAGTAACAAATGCCGTCTTTGGATATCCTCCTTTCTGATTTTATCTGATGGTAGCCTGACCTCAGATCCATCTTGGAGAATACCGTTGCACCAGCTAACTGATCCAACAGATCATTGATGCGAGGAATAGGATACTTGTTCTTGATTGTCACCGCATTCAACGGTCTATAGTCAGAGACTAGACGAGGCACGGTAGAATCCCTCTTCTTGACAAAGAGTACCGGACAACCCCAAGGTGAACTGCTAGGCTGGATGAAATCCTTCGCTAACAGCTGATCAATTTGCTCTTTCAACAGAGCCAACTCTTCCACCGGCATACGGTAGGGCTTCTTGGAAATCGGAGCAGTACCGGGAAGTAGATCTATGACAAACTCCACACTTCGGTCAGGAGGCATGCCAGGCAATTCTTCCGGGAACACATCCGGGAAGTCACACACCACGTGTATGTCCTGGATTTCAGGAGGGGATTCGCCTTCCATAAAGCAAAGGAGGATCTCGGTGAGTTGGGTATGATGAACATGGAGGTCTTGACAGTGCAGACCAATACTTCACACTGTCACCGGAAGAAGTGGTCACGGTGATGGTCTTGGCAGCACAGTCGAGATTAGCCCGGTATTTGGCTAGCCAGTTCATGCCCAGTATGACATCAATGCCACTTGACCTCAGAGCTACCAAAGCGAAAGGAAAAGAGTAGTAACCGATAGTAATCTGGACTTCAGGAGTAACCCCATCGGTTTGCCATTTGGAGCCAGGAGTGGCGATCACCAAGGGACGCTCATTTTCTCAAACGGTATTTTGGTCTTTTGCAAAAGCTATGGATATGAATGAATGCGATGCTCCAGAGTCAAACAAAACTGTAGCAAGATTGTTGTTGATTCGTAGCTCACCCATAAGGACGCCGGGGTCCTCTTCAGCTTCTCAGCAGAGACGTGGTTCAGGCGACCACGCACAATAGGTCCAGCCTTGCCAGCTGGAGTGGCAGGGGCTCGTGCAGGAGTTCCCGTGATAGGTGCCTTCTGGGGGCACTCCCTGGAGTAGTGGCCAGCCTGGCCACAGGTGTAGCAGGTGAGTCCAGGTGGAGCAGGTAGCATAGGACGGTACCCACTCCCGCCTACCCCAAGTGTCGAAGTAGTGGGGCGCGGAGGTGGTGGCCTGTATCCCGCGGCCCTCGGCATGAATGGAGCACGCGGCACAGCGCTGTAGGGAACAAACACCCTGCGCTTCTTGCTCTCAGAACCCGAGGAACTCTGGTGGTCCCCGTGTGCGGGCCTCTTGGAAGCCTCAAGTTCCTTTCTTCCTGCTCAAGAGTAAGAGCCTGGTTGAACAGCTCCTGGTAGGTCTGGAACCTGAAGGGCAACAACTCATAGCGAGCTGCGGCGTAAGACCCTTGCGGAACAGCTCTTGCTTGTCAGCATCATTGGTCACGTCCCTTGGGGCGTAACGAGAGAGATGGTTGAACTCACGACCATAAGTGCGGAGGTCCATACGTCCCTGTTGCAAATCCAGGAACTCCCTCCTCTTCAAATCCATGATCGGCTGGGGAATGTACTCCGCACGGAAGGCAGTGCGGAAATCAGCCCAAGTGAAGACATGGTTGGCTGGAAACAAGCCACATGGCTTTCCCACCAACAGCCAGCTGCACCAACCAAGAGGTAGGTGGCAAAGTTGACTTGCTCAGCCACTGGGACATGCAGCGCGGAGAACTTGCGCTCCAAGGCGCGAAGCCAATCATCAGCTTCCAGTGGCTCCTTAGCATCAGCAAAGGTGGGTGGCTGCGAGCGCAGGAACTCAGTGAGAGTGTTGCAGCCATTCCTCTGTGCATTCTGCTGCACCAACTGCTCAACAGCGCTCATTGCGCCCACGGTTCTCCTCAATGGCCATCAAGACCTGAGCCATCGAGGGTGGTGGCGGCAGATCATCCTCATCATTTGTGGTTACCGCGGCCTCCGCGGCCTCCTCGAGCCATTCTGGAGATTTGACAATGACACAGTTAGTATCTTCTCCGAATGGTTGAACAATAGCATTAGCGTCTACTCAAGTACACAGACTAGGGACGATAATACTTTGTAACAACTAACAAGGACCAAAGATAGAACTTGGGTCAAAGATCAGCATCATGTACTACTAGCGTGGGATTCAAATGTTAAGAAACCACGTGATTCAACACACTCTAGTTGGCACAATCCGGGACCTTCTGTTCAAGTCCTTGGGTTAAAACCCAACAAAAGAAACAGTGATTAGACTCGGTAGAAACATCTGAGTTGATTTGGATTGCAACGCAGCGGGAGCAACGTGACACATAACACTAAAGGTAGAACCCAACCCCGTGATACTAAATTTTGAAGTAACAGACGAGAGTAAAACTTTAACTCAAATCGAGGTAAGATTGCTCCGAGATTAGAGTGTAACCAGATAAGGAGTAAAAAGAATCCTAAGATGGTTTTCACAACTCATTTTTAGGTTAAAAATATTTTCACAAACACTAGACTCAACGTCGACCAGTAGAAGGGTTTCCTACAGGCAGTACTGCTCTGATACCAACTTGTGGCGCCCCGACCCGACTGCTATACAGTGATGCTGTGTGTCACCGGTTAAGCGATACAACCGGAGGTTACGGGTTTACCAATCCCCGGCCAAAACCTTTGGCAGGCGTTGCTCGGAATGGATCATCGGCAACGCAACACCCCGATTGATGCCTTAACACAGGCACAACTATCAATGCATAATAGAGAGATCAAGACTTGTGGAACAACTGGCACATCACAGACTCTACGACACAAATCATATAGTTCAACTCTTATAATAGAGAAAGATAGCAAATTACAACCAGAGGTCACAGACCCAACATTACAACATGCGGAAGCGAATTAGGTTGTTCTAAACAACAAGATCCAAATTATGGCCTAAGAGGCCTACAGATAAACATCAGCGCCAGCTGTTCCGGGATGTCCCAAGCTGCCACCTGGGAACCCCAGACTACTCGTCGACGTCCACAAAGAACCCACCTTCGAGGTCGGTGAAGTCCTCCTCTGAAACAAAACAAACGACGTTGAGTTCGACGAACTCGCAAGATTAAATATAGAGCTTTAGCTCGATGAGGCTTTCAAAGTTTTATGGCTGTTTTGCATAAAGCTGATTTTATTTATGAAAACATAACTCAATGGCATCGACTATTCAGAGTATTTTTAAAAAGGGTAAGAGTAACTCTTTTCTTTGATCACCTTTCTCAACATCAACCACCATCATCACATGTACCTGTTCTACAAAGGCACCTCCCCGAATCACCCTCGAGGAAGTCAACCTTGCATTCTTGAGTGGTACCTTTAGTACCCAGTTTTTAATCATTCCGTTCAAGTTATTCTATGGTCTTATCGTCCTTTCCCAAGTTGTCCGTAACCGTGGACACGGCTTTTCGAAAAGATTTAACCCTGCAGGGGTGCACTGTGTTTACCTTCGGTACCGCCCGGCTCATTGCCTACGCTTAGCTCTCTTCCGGGGAAAGCCGGCTGAGTGGGAACGGTTACAACCTTTACCTTGCTTGAGACTAACCCAGGATCATCAGTGGCGGTAGGACAGGTTCAGTGCCTCCAACACCCTGTCCCGCGGCCACTTATTTTCCTGACACCACCATCCTCATCTAGTCTTGGCCACCATCACAACGCACGCGCAAATGGAAGCTCAAACTAGAGGACCCTCGGCTAGCCCTTCACAAGTTAGTCGGTCGACGAGGGCTCCATATACCCCACCGAATGGAAGCGCGCTCATTCTTGGTTCAAGAGGTAAAGAACTCGCACCTAGGCGGCGAGAGTGAGACAAAACACCACCATACCAAGTGGCCTCTCATCCCACCTTTAAGCATTTATTACCTGTCTCCACAATTTCTCCACCATCATCTGAACATTTCAACAACCTGTTTCCAACATGAACTATCCATCGGACGGCTAAGCATTTAACTAAGCATGGCTAAGCAACAACATAGCATAGTTAAGTATCTCAGGCCAACAATACAAACCTATGGATAATAGGAGGGAAACAGGTATTGGCATCGAAACTTAATGCAACTATAGGATACTCTAAACCAATAAAATTGTCATTTGGAACCGCATGCAATATTATAGTGGAGAAAATATTTGCGGAAACATAGGATAAGACATGCTCAGAGGGGGGATTACGCTTGCCTTGCTCAACGTGCTGGTAGTACAGATCGTCGGGGTATTGCGGTGTAACCCCGGCTGCTTGATCTATCGAAGCATAACAACGGAAGAGCAATCAATCACCACACAAGCTTTAATAAATGTAATGCGCAAACACATGATGACATGACATTTTAAATCCCCGGGACGAGGATGATTCATGCTATTCGACTTAAACGGAGTTCGGATGCTTAGAGGGGCACATCTCGAATATACCGTGGAGTTAAGTAATGTATCAACTTTGCTTGTTGAGTTGAAAAGGTGGAACCCTAATGTTAACTTGCATATGAATGACATGATCATGTGGAGATGCAATGTTTAGGTGATTAACACGTTCTTGTAACAAGTACTAAGAGTGAGCTGAAGATTGATTTGCATTACAGCTGAAACAGGTTAAAAAGGAGTATCCGGAATGAAATCCGAAAAATTCCGGGTCTTGTACCAGGAGCGATCCGGTTTCAGGTCCGGATATTTCCGGGTTCGGCACCGGAGAAATAAATCCGGAATTATTTCCGGGTGAAATCCGGGTTCATTCCGGGTGAAAACGGGTGAGTCCAGTAGCTATTTCCTTAATCCGGAATAGAATCCGGAAAATTCCGGGAATTGCACCGGATTTTCCAGTTCGGCGGAGAGGTTCTACGAACTCGAGCTACGGACTACAATCGAACGAAAGGAGGGCACGGGGATGTTCGCTAGCTTACCCTGAGCGAGTAGGAGGCGACGGCGAGGTCGGAGGTGGCTCGACGGCGACGAAATCGCCCGCGGCGTGCTCGGACGGCAATGGCGAAGTGGTGGACGGCGAGCTCGATTCCCAACGCCCCAGCTCGATTCCTCCGGCGAGGACGGAGAGGTCGTGGCGGCGGAGCTTTCTGCGGTCTTGGTTTCGCTCGGGGAATCTTCAATCCGCGGCGACGAGCTCGGCCATGGCGGCTCGGTGGCGAGCTCGTGGGGAGAGAGGAACGGAGAGGAGAGGGAGCAGGTGAGCGAGGGAGAGGAGCAGGTGGGGCTCGGCGGCTCTTCTCCTGCAGGGGAGAGGCAGAGGAGGGGGCCCCCAGCGCGTGCGGTGCGGGCGCGGCACGGCGACGGCATGGCGCCAGTGTGAGAGAGGAGAGCGACGACGACATTTCGCAGAAAACCCCCTGGACAGTTTTCTTCCATCACAGTTGGGTCCTTTTCAGTTTTAATTATAAAACCTGTGGCTCTAGGGATTTAATTGAGGCACTGTGAGATCCTGGCTTAGGGCTTAACAGGATTGATAGAATACTCATATCAACAAGTTGCAACTTCTTTTTCGGAAGCTCGTCTGGAAGGAACTCTGAGGTTAAGCGTGCTTGGCCCGGAGCACTCCAAGGATGGGTGACCGACCGGGAACTGGTTCCTGGGTGCGCACGAGTGAGGACAAAGTGCGCAGAAAAGACTAGTGTTGATCTGTGGGGCCAGTCTTGAGATCCTAGCGAGCTGCCAGGGGTGACAGGCCCGGCCCGGGGGTGGCCGGGGTGTTACAGGCACTTATACATTTTAGAAAAATATGACAAAATTTGGGGAGGCTCCCTTAGCCCGTAGAAGCTCCACAAATTTTGGTTTCTCAAAATAAAATGTTTTGCAACACTTTTGTTCATAGGGTTCAATTATGGCATTTTTGCTAAAACCAAAATGATAGTGCTTTGGAATTTTAAAGCAAGTGCAAAATATTAATTTTGAACTCTTGGAACTTCCTTTACAAATATAAGATGTCAAAGTATTTTGTTTTGCAAGTTTGAGTGCCTCCATTGTGTTGCAGTTTGGTAGAGCAAGTTTGGCATTTGGGTTTTGCAATGTTGCCAAATCAACTAACATGTGGTTTAGCAAGTTAATATGGATGCCATGCAATGAAACACAAAAGCGAAAATTTTACTCAGGTTTTCAGGTTCTCAAAGTTTGGGCTGTTACAATAATTGGATCAAAGGATTTTGGAGTCGTCCAAAATAGTTGAAGAAACCTGCATTTACAAAGAAGTGAGTGGGAGCTAAGTAACTTTCCTTGATCTTATATGTGAATGGCATATTTGAGTGGGAGCCAAAATAAATTCCCTGGTCTTATATACGGATGGCGTATTTAAGTGGGAGCTAGGTGTCATTCCTGATTTTATATGTAATGACATATTAAGAATGATGCAGATCCTCTAGTAAAGTATAAATGATTATTTAAGTGATTAAATTTTCTATGAATGAAGTTAAAAGTATTAGGCTTTAGATTTATAATTTGTATAGATCAAAAGGGGCTTAATAACATTAGGTCGGAATATTTTCCTAGGTTAAGATTCTGAAATGTTTCAGAATAGAACAAGCGAAGAAAAGGTTCTTACTTGTATGACTAGGTAAAATATTAAGTTTATCTTGGTGTTTCAGCGATAGTTATTGAAAGAAACGGATGTCCGACATCCTCTATGCCTCAGCCATAGATTCTATCATACTGAAAGCTCGACTTGGTGTGACCCAAGTTCTTGGTTGAAGAACGGGTTCTAGAGTGATCTCTGGATGGATCAATGAACAAACGTTAAGTCTATCCTTCAGTGTCTAAAGAGAACTGAAGATATGTTTTCTGCTATGGGGTGAAAGTGAAAAGACAACTTGCCGTAAAAGGGTTACGATGATGCAAGTTATGACACTGACCCATACGACTAGAAATCTCATACATGAGAAATACTTTGTTTTGAAGAAAGGGTTAGCCTGCGAAGTTGCTTATGAATGCACTGTCGTAAAAGGGTTAGCTTGCAAAGTTGCATATGAATGCACTATCGCATAATCTACATAGGTATAGAAATATATGTCTACTTCAGAAGTAGCAAGTGTGATTGGACTGAGCGGTTTTCCTGAGCATGTGTGGTTTCCCTTAACAGATCTCTAGACTTTTAAGGCCCATGCTACGCGAAGTTTCGAGTCTCACTCCATCGACAAACATATATTTCACCGTTATCATAAGATACGGGATGATGTCAAATTAGGAGACATAAAAGTGTTGCAATACACATACAGATCTCAATGTGGGAGATTTGTTGACTAAATTCCTCTTCCACGAGACAAGCATGCACCATATTGCTATAGGTGTTGAGCTTTTACCAAGTTGTAAACTGGATTAAATTGTACTCTAGTGCAAGTGGGAGACTGAAGGAGATATGGAGTCATGTCATTAGGTGAATGATGTGATGGACACACACCCAAGATATATAGAAACGTAGTGTTCATACCTTTGACCGTGAGATCATATCTAATCGCTGCTTTTGGAAGGTGCTTTGATTGCATAAAACGTCATGTCTTATTTAGCGTGACAATAAAGGTGTCCCTTTCGGGTATCCGAAGGAAGTGGGAGAGGCGAGTGATCAAGAGCGGGATTTGCCAATCCACATAGCAGGATAGATACTCTGGGCCCACTCGGTGAGATTACATCAATGAGCTTGCAAGCATGTGACTAGGTCACGAGGATGTAATATCACAGACGAGTAAAGAAAGAATTGTCAAGTGACGAGATCAAGCTCGGTAATCGTGATACCGGAGAACGAGTCTCGGATAATCTAAGTATCGCTAGGCAAAAGGTTGAAACTGGACGTCTAAGGTTCAAACGATAAAAAGACATTCGTGGACGCACAGGGACTGTCACGGCTATCCAGCCGCCGCTGATAGTCATTGATCGAAGAACATGTCCCGATCATGTCTGGAGTGATCCCGAACCGTTGGGTGGCACACTTAAGTGAAGGAGATATGCCCTAGAGGCAATTAATAAAGATATTTTATTTGTCATATCTCAATTGTTCGTAATAAGTTTTGTACCATGCTATAACTGTATTAAGCGAAACATTATTACACGTGTGGTATGTAAACAACCAGGTCCCTAGTAGCCTCTATTTAACTAGTTCGTTGGGCAACAGATGATCAAGGTTTCCTGATCATGGATAATTACGTCGGTTGACAACGGAGTCATGTCATTAGGAGAATGATGTGATGGACATACCCAAAAGATATAGAAACGTAGTGCTCATACCTTCGACTGTGAGATCATATCAAATCGCTGCTTCTGGAAGGTGCTTTGATCGCATCAAACATCATGTCTTATATAGCGCGACAATAAAGGTGACACTTTCGGGTATCCGAAGGAAGCAGTGGAGGCAAGTGATCAAGAGCGGGATTTGCCAATCCACATAGCAGGATAGATACTCTGGGCCCACTCGGTGAGATTAAATCAATGAGCTTGCAAGCATGTGACTAGGTCACGGGGATGTAATATCACAGACGAGTTAAAGATAGATTTGTCAATAACGAGATCATGCTCGGTAATCGTGATACCGGAGAATGATGCTCGGACGATCTAAGTATCGCTAGGCAAAAGGTTGAGACTGGACGTCTAAAGGTTCGAATGACAAAAGACTTTCGTGGATGCACAGGGGCTATCATGGGTATCCAGATCCCGCTGTTAGTCATTGATCAGAGAACATGTCTCGTTCATGTCTGTGTGATCCTGAACCATAGGGTAACACACTTAAGGGTAGGTGACGATTATATTGGATATAAGAGAGAAAGAAACCGGAGACTCCGAAAGTGTTCCGGGACATGTCCGATGTTGATTGGAGGCAACGAAATATGTTTCGGAGCTGGAATGAATTAAATAATATGTATTTAATATTAATAAGTGTTATTAGTGATTAATTTTTTTTATTGAATTAATTTTGAATTTTTAAAGGCATTAAACCTAAATGGGCATTAAAGGCCCATTAGGGGAAAAACCCCAAAGGGAAAAAGGGGTGGAGGGCCAGCCGGCCTAGGTGGGCCACATGGGGCCCACCTAGGGCCGGCGCAGCCCCCATGGTGCGGCTGGCCATGTGGTTTAGTCCCACATGGCCAAGCCACCAAGATGGGCATCCTCCCTCCACCTATATATATGGGTGCCCCCATGCCTTGAAAATCAATCCTTCTCCTTCTTCTTCTCTCCTACCTTGAGCGTGGTTCCATTTTTGGAGCTGCGTACGAGGAGGGAAGTCTCTCCACTATACGCACACCGCCGTGCTACTAGATCCAATCTTCCGCTTCCGCTGCTCTGCTGGATCTAGAGCCCGGAGGTCCTCATCTACACCGTACGTGTGTGGAACTGCGAGGTGCTACTCGTGTGGCACTGGAAGTTGTCTTCTTCCTCTACACGACCTTGAGGTCAGCTACGTCGGCTTCATCATCAACGCTTGTGCAGGAGCGCAATCCCCGCTTTCGGTCTACAAGGGTATGTACATCGATCCCCTCTGTTACGGTATATCTGCATAGTAATAGATCTTGGCTAGTTTATGGTTATCGTTGCTAGGAAAAAATTTGTTTTCTGCCCACGATTCCCTTCATTAAGGGTAGGCGACGGTTTTATAAAGATTGGATATTAGGAGAAACTTCTGGAGAACATCGAAAGTGTTCCGGGACATGTCCGATGATGATCGGAGGGCAACGGAATAAGTTTCGGAGCTCGAATAAATTCAATAATATGTATTTAATGTTAATTAGTGTAATTAATGATTAAATATATTTTTATTTAATTAATTTCGAATTTTAAAGGCATTTTCACCTAAATGGGCCTTAGGGGAAAAACCCAAAAAGGAAAAAAGAAAAAAAAAGGGGGGGAGGGCCGGCCTAGGTGGGGAGGGCCGGCGCACCAGCCATGGTGCGGCTGGCCATGTGGGAATAGTCCCACATGGCCAGGCCAGCAAAGTTGGCTGCCCTCCTCCGCCTTTATATAGGGGTGACCCTTTGCCTTGAAATCGATCCATCTCCTTCTTCTTCTACCTTGAGCGTGGTTCCATTTCCAGAGCTGCGCATGAGGAGAGAAGTTTCTCCACCATACGCACACTGCCGTGCTGCTAGGTCCAAGTCTTCGCTTCCGCTGCTTCACTGGATCTGGAGCTCGGAGGTCGTCGTCAACTCCGTACGTGTGTAGAGCTACGAGGTGCTACACGTGTGGCACTGGAAGTACGTCTTCTTCCTCTACACGACCTTGAGGTCGGCGTTGTCGGCTTCATCAACAACGCTTGTGCGGGAGCGTGATCCCCGCTTTCAGTCTACAAAGGTATGTACACCGATCTCCTCCGTTACGGTATATCTGCATAGTAATAGAATCTAGCTAGTTTATGGTTATCGTTATTAGGAATTTTTTTTGTTTTCTGTCTATGATTCCCTTCACTTTTTAGGGTTGAAGGAATTTATAGGCGAAGACGTGACGAGAGGTGGTGGAGGAGGCGTGCTCGCGGCCTTCCCCTGGCCCGCGGGTAGGGCCCGCGACTGAGTTGTGGGTCCCCCCGGGGTTGCCCTTTGGTCGACAATCTTCTTTCGTGCAAGTAAATTGGCATCCTTTTCCGATGATATTTTTTAATAGATTTTCTGAAATACAAAAATAGCTATTGCGCTCGAAATGCGTCACTCGAACACGTCCTCGTATACCCGCGGCGCCGGGGGAGATACTCCGCAACTCGCCCCGCGGGAGGCCGGCTTACATCACGATACGCAAGACAGCAAGCCGACTATTTTGAGACCCAGACGCCCCAGCCCCTCGGGACAAGCCCCGTCGGAGGAAGCCGGCGACGATTGGTTGAGACCCGGCCGGGCTTGGCCGCTCCGAGGCCTCGGTTGTCGATATCCGGTGAAATCTAAGCGAAGTCGCCGAACAACGGAAGCAGTTACAAGGGTTTGAGGGTAAAACGTAGGGTTGTATTGATGTAGGTCGATTGTTTGCTTAATTTCAATCGGCCATCACCTCTCACATATATATGAGGCGGCTGGACTTCTCGTACAAGCATTGGTCTTCTACAATGATTACAACTAGTAGGCATTGGCGCGGCGGCATGCCGCGCCCGTGGGCAGGCTGCTCAACGTATATAGCAACAGAAGGCGAGACGCTCCATCGTATGATTCAATGGTGAAAGTGCATGTGTTGCCCCATGCGTGGTTTTGGTAATTAATGACAATCCTTATGGACTAATGTTTGCTTTGAGATATCTTTATAGATCTTGTCCATGAAGAAGATTGGAGTTCATGTGTTGGACTCTAGAAGATTACACGATGATCAATGCTCTATTCAAGGGTTTATATGAAGAATGGTCATGTGTAGAGTTGAGCTTATTGCAAGCATGGCTTGGAAAAGAAGATTGAGTGAACTTCATGTTTATCTCCAAGCCATCATCTATATCAAGAGAAGAATATGAAGCGCAAGTGGTTACATGAAGACGGAGCTTAGCGAGGCTCTCCCATAATGGAGTATGGGGGAGCATTTGGAGAAGTCTTCATCAAGCATGTGGTAGCAAGCACAATCAAGAAATGTGTTCCAACTTGAGAGAGTCAAGATCGTCATCATCTAGCTTAAGTGGAATGCGCAAGGCAAAGGTATGATCTTGATAGGGTTTCTATTTTACCGGTCTCATGTTGTTAGTTTGGAGACTGGGTTATAGGATAGACGGCGTACTATCAAGAGGGGCTCTCAAGTGAGTAACTTGGTCGCATCTTTATGGAGAGCTCAAACCTTTGCATATGTGGCATATCATATTTCTTGGTTCTTATTTGGCTTTTATCCATGTGAGAATTTAGAGCTTGTGTTAATCTCCATACCAAGCTCTAGTTCATCAAAAACGGAATTCTTTTGGATATCTAGTGGTGTTTTTGATGTTGGAGGTTTTACCGGTTCGTTTCTTGTAGAGAGGTCAAACTCTCCTCTTGTGTTATCCTCCTCACATGATGGACTATGATGTGTATATGCACGATCTTGTTGTGCTTGTGATTATCTTCGGAGCAAGCCCAAGATCATTGAAAACGGAGTCCGGATGGAAAACTTGTTGCGTTCTCGGTGTTGGAAATATTACCGGTCCTCCTCGAGATAAAGTCCACACCTCCCATGTGTGTTATCTCCTCCATATTTGTGACCCTTAATATTTGTAGGAAAGCTCTTGTGTCTACCTTTCCAACCTCGTTGGTTTCATCTCGTTTGGAGCTTCCTTGCAAAAGTTATTGCATTTCAGGCTTTGCTGTTCTGCTGTTGTTTTTCCTGTCCGGAGTCTCCGGTCTCAGGGCCGGAGTGTCTGGCCTCCCTGGTTTTGAAGCGAAGTGCCCCGCGGACGGCACTTGCGGTATAGCGTCCGGAGTTGGTCCGGAGTATCCCCGGAGTCTCCGCCCGGCCGGAGTCTCCGGCCTTCTTGGTCCGGAGTCTCAGGTATGAGTTTTTCTGCATCGGCGTTTTCCTGTCTTTCTGCGTCCGGAGTCTCCGCCCTTCTGGTCCGGAGTCTCCGGCCTCCCCGACCGGAAACTCCGGACTAAGTGGCTGCAACGGCTCTTTTTCTGGGAGGGGTATAAATACCCCTCCACCTACCTTCAGCCACTAAGCTTCTTCCAAGCACGTTTTTCCCCCTCTCTCTCCTCCATTGTTGACCTTGGAAAGCTTGCCCCTCTTCCAATTCCTCCCATGATTCTTGCATATCTTTGAGGGATTTGAGAGAGGAGATCTAGATCTACATTTCCACCAATCCATCTCTCCTCTAAGTGAGGGGAACCTAGTAGATCTTGATCTTGGAGTTCTTGGTGTTTCTCCTACTTTGTTCTTCCTCTCTTCTCCCCCCATAAGCATTAGTTGCTTGTGGTGGGATTTGAGAGTGAAGGATTTGAGCACTTGTGCTCTTGCCTTTTGCATTTGGTGCATCGGTGTGCTCTCCACGAAGATTCGTGAAAGTTGAAAGCTTGTGAACTTGTTACTCTTGGGTCCTTGGACCCTAGACGCCCGTGTTGTGGTTGAGACCCTTGTGTGGTCACTTGTAGCTGTTCGGGAGCCCCCAATCCCGTTGGGGGTTGTGCCCCGGATCGTTGTTGAAAGGATCCGGATTTCCGCCTCGAAGGATTCCGATAGTGGAAGGTTGTAGCGGACCTGCACTTAAAGATTGGTAAGTCCCTGTGTATAGTGCAAACCCCTGGATCGATTCATTTGCACACACAGTTTAAGATGAATATCATGCAAATGCGTCAAATTTTATTACATCGCATGATCTAGACTTACAATTTTCATTACAAATTGCATAGCTCAAGGCTAGCATTTTAACAAGTTCAGCACAGCGGAATAAAAGTAGCAGTGAGTCTCCATCATCTTCATGTGCCATAGGCGAAAACATGTTGGTTGTAGACTCGAAACCTTATACGAAACCTCACTCATCGTCTGAACATCCTGCAACAGGAAAAACGTTGCAACAAGGTGGGTCAGAACCATATAAAATGGAACTGGCAAGTGACACTCTGTGGACACTTAGTGGAATAACTCTAATAACCTATATGCATATTTAGGCTGGTGGAGTTCAAAGGCTATTTTGCATAAAGCAAATTTTATCCTATCACTTTGAAAACATTTTGCATCTATTAAATTGGTAACACTGGTAAACTCCAGTGAACCGTGACAACACATGGTAAACTCCAGTGTGTCAGGTGACTACCTCCGGTAAACTCCGGTGAGTCATGTGACTACCTCCGGTAAACTCCGGTGAGTCCCTAATGTTGTTTTCTAACCAGTTTTATTTTGAAGTTGGCATGATGAGATCCTCCGTCGTCTTCCTTGTTCAGCTGAAGTGTGATCCATCCTCCCGAACCCGGGAAATCACGTATGATCTATACTCCTGTGGGGGAATCACTCTCTTCTAGCAAAATCTTCACTTGTAGTAACTCCAAATCTCTTTATTCCTGGGTGGCTACTGTAGTGTGATCCATCCTCCCGAACCCAGAAAATCACGTATGATCTATACTCCTGTGGGGGAATCACCCTCTTCTAGCAACTTATACTCCCAAAACTGGGGAAGTGCTTAAATCCATTCACACACCCAGGTAGTTCATTGACTTAGTAGAAATTAACTTTTTATAAAACCATTTAGCATAGCATCTCAATAATTCTATCAAGTTATAATAGGATTCTAGACCAACTAAACAGTTTTAGCATAGAAATACTAATAACCTTACACATGCTTAAAGAAAATACTCTACTCATGCATAGACAAAATACTTAGGAAATTTATGAATGTGCCACTTGCCTTTGAAAGTTTGTCGTTGCTCACACACTCTCTTCAACAAGGAACAACGTTGCACTCCGTTAAATCTATATACAGAAATAACACAACAGTAAACAAACAATAATACCAAGCAAACATGCATAACTAAGGCTTCACAAAATAATTGGTCAAGGATTATCACATAATTCAATATGCAAAAGGAATTAATGTGACTGGGTTTAGGATTTTCCATTGTGGTTAACGGTTGGTGATTTAAACAAATTTGAACCTATTAAATATATTTATGTGATGTTCAATGGGTCCTAATAATGGGTTGGTCTTGATCAATTTTATCACACATTAATTGGGTTAAAGTATTTAACACAAAATAAATTTAAAGGTTTGCAAGGCAACATTTTAAAAGGCTTTTAGCACAAACTTAATTGGAATAACTAACAATGATGGCATTTGGTCTCTCTGGTCAAAGACAATTATTTATGATGTTTCTCAAAAAGAAACATACTAAAAAGAATTAATAGGATTTAAACTATACCAAATTTACTCAAATTGTCCATTTGAAATTTGAATAAATTTAAACAACTCAAAAATGTAAACCAACAGGGCCAAAAAATCCTACATGTGAGGGGATTTCCAAAGATATTTTATTTATAAATTTTAGACATATATATTTATATCTATGTCAAATTTACTCAAACTCCTCATTTGAAATTCGAATATTTTATGACTGTGAAAAATTGAAACAAAATATAGTAACGTGTTCTATATGTTCTAACGATTCCAGGGATACCAAATTTGCAAAATTTGGATGAACAGATCAAGGGATATGAATTTTGGAAGTTCTCTATCTAAAATAGACAGAAAAACGAAAATAGATAAATTGTTGGACACACGGCGAATTTCTACTGGCTGGTACCCCTTCATCTAAGTGATCTACTATTTGTGTCCTTTCATCTGCGATCCAATGGCAAAAAAAGAAAGTGGGTTGGAGCTCACCAAAAATAGGTCGCCGGAGGACGCGCACGCGACGGCAGTGGGCTGGGCATCGCTCTTGCAACCGATGGAGATGCTCCTGGAGGCGTGGATAACGCATAAGAGGAGGGGACATCGTAGCGGAGAAGATGAAGTTCTTGAAGGTGCTCGGCGGCGCTTTTAGCGATGACAGCGAGGGCGCGGATAAACGGCGGCACGGTCAACAGCGACGAGATGACGCAAAACGATGTCCTGAAGATAGGAGACCATTAGGAGAGTACACTAGTAAAAGGATTTCAGGGTAAGATCATCGTACGCGATGAATTCGTCTGACAAAGTTGATGAGTTGAGAAGATGGAGTCGCAAAATTCATCTGCTGTAATCGCCCAATCCAGATTCTGGTAATCTGAATCGGTTCTTCTGCTCCTCGTAGTCGTTCTGGCGCAACAGTTCGCCAGGGCGCGGCCGGAGTCGCTGGAGACGTGGGCGGCGTCGTCGTGGACGGTCTGACCGGACCTTCGCGTGGTTAGGTCGTGGGGCGAGGTAGGGCTTGTGCTGGCGAGATGAAAAGAAGGGCAAGGATGAATCAACTGGGTTCTCTAGATAGGCTTGGGCGAGGCGGAAGAGTAAAGCTTGGCTTACTGGTGCTTCAGTCTGGTTGCGTTCGTAGGCAGGATGTAGTGCGAGCACGGACAGGAAAATCAATGCTGGAGTAAACGGAAATTGATGCTGCAGTTTCTGGTCGAGCTGCCGTTTCTGGCTGGCCGCGTTACTACGTGCGTGCAGGAGGCAAAGCAGTGCGAAGCTTTGCTGGCCGGAAGGGATGACCGTGCGAGGTGCGACGCGAGTCGGGCGCTAGCTCTGCTGGGCTGGCGCGGCTGGGCTGTGCATGGATCGTAAGAGAACGGAATAAAAAGAAAAGGAACGACGAAGAGAAACTAGCTTGCGACGTGTGCTACTGCTAGTTCAGCCTGCCCAGACTTGGCCTATAGCCAAAGCTTTTTTTTTTTGAAATTTTCCACACATATATTAGGTCAGCAAGCCGCCTCATTAAAACCCGCCAGTCCCTTTCGGTACCCTGGTTAGGGAAAGAGTGCGTCACCAACTTGCTGCCTTAACCATCAACCATAGTTACATCATAGAGGAGGTCGTCTAGCAGGAAGTCTGGGGGTTCATCGACCCAATTACAATTGATCTTAGATGAAAAGCAATGTTTAGCTAGACTATGAGCTACTCTATTTGTCTCCCTAGGGCAGTGAATAAAGCACACTGAGCCAATCGAAGCCACTAAATCGACACAATCCGCAAAGATAGCTGCTGACTCGTTCCACCAAGTTTCATCTCCCGAGCAAGCATCCACTGTTTCCACAGAATCAGACTCTGCAATAACTGATGAAAATCCTAGACTGTTTGCCAAAATTAGTCCTTCCTTCATCGCATAAGCTTCTGCCATGGCCGAAGTCGCCACATGCGGTAACAGAACCGTCGATGCAGCAATAAATTTCCCTTGGTAATCACGAACAACGGCACCTACAGCTCCTGCATGTAGGTCGACATAAAATGATGCATCAACATTTAATTTTACCTGCCTTGGGGGTGGTCTTTTCCAGTATGGTGTTATCCCAGGTGTCGACCTCTTTGTTGTTTTTGCTGAGATCGCCGCAATGGATAAAATAGATAGTTTACATTTATAAATCGGAGGGACATCTTCATCATGTGTTCGCCGCCTCCTGATCCACCAGAGATACCAGCAAGCAACGGCTGTTAATTCTTTCAGTTGCACTGTACCCAACCCCGGTACTACATTTGATTCCCGTCTCAGAATATATTCAAGGACAACCGAACCAGACCTTCGAGTTGGGTGGCTTCCTCGATCAGCTCATGCAAGTTCAACTGAGTCCACAATTCCTTCGCAGTAGGACATTTGAAAAGAAGATGCAGCACATCCTCGGCCGCTTGGTGGCAGATAGGGCAGGCTCCACCGATAGGTACATGACGATTAGCTAATATCCCATTCAATGGTATGATCCCATGTAGAGCCCGCCATATGAAAATTTTGATTTTGCTCGGTATCTTTAATTTCCACAAAATTTTCCACACAGGATTATGAATAGACCCTCCCGGTAACGACATCTGAGATGCACTCGGGCCGAATTTATGCTTCCATTGTAGGTGGTATCCAGATCGAACAGTGTATCGTCCGTGTGGTGTATGCCCCCATGCAATGAAATCATCGAAGCCTTGCGAATTTAGAGGAATCTGGAGAATTCTATTGGCATCAATCGGTAAAAAAGAAGCTCTAATCCTCGCCTCATTCCATGTTCCTGTGTTTGGATTGATCAGATCTTGAACTTTTGAGAAAACCACATTACCTCTTGGTGAAATAACCCTCTTACTCGAGCTGGTATGTATCCATGGATCGGCCCAGATGTCGATTTTTGCCCCGTTACCAACTCGCCAGAGGTAGCCCCTTTTGAGGGTGCTTAATCCAGCCAAAATACTCTGCCATGTATACGAAGACCCCGCTTTAGGTCCAGCTTGAAGAATGTCTCCATGTGGATAATATTTGGCCTTAAGCACCCTAGCACACAAAGATTCCGGGTCCTTAATCAGCCGCCAAACTTGTTTTGCTAACATAGCTAAGTTAAAAGAGTGGAAGTCTCTAAAGCCCATTCCTCCTTCATTCTTTGGGCAACACAATTTCCACCAAGCAAACCAATGCATCTTGTTATTATTATCATCATCTCCCCACCAAAACTTCGCTATAGCATCTGTCATACGCTTGCAAATTCCTTTAGGGAGAAGGAATACAGACATTGCATAAACCGAAATTGCTTGGGCCACAGCTTTCAGCAATATTTCCTTTCCAGCAATGGATAGGAGCTTCTCTTTCCATCCATTAATACGGCTAATAATGCGTTCAATAAAATTTTCAAAGCACTCGCTGCGGTCAGCTCCAACCAAGGCCGGGAGACCCAAATACTTGTCAGACAGAGCTTCCGTGTTAATATGTAGGGCTTCACAAATCTCAGCTCTCACAAGAACATTTGTATTAGGGGAAAAGAAAATACTAGATTTTGCCAAACTCACCAGTTGTCCCGAGTTAGCACAGTAGGTGTCCAGTACTTGTTGTAAGGAAGTTGCATTGTTCATATCAGCTTTCATGAGAATAAGGGAATCATCAGCAAATAAAAGGTGTGAAACTGACGGTGCATTTCTGCACACCCGTATCCCATCGATGCCACCAACTTCTTCTTCATACAACAATAAACTGGATAATCCTTCCGCACACATAAGGAACAGATATGGGGAGAGAGGATCCCCCTGACGCAATCCTCTAGATGGAAGAAACATTTCAGTCTCTTCAGAATTAAATCTCACTTGATATCTAACTGATCGAACACAAGCCATCATGATGTTAATCCATCTCTCATCGAAACCCAACTTTCTCATCATGTTTTCCAGGAAGACCCATTCCACTCTATCATAGGCTTTGTGCATGTCCAATTTTACCGCACATGTCCCAGTAGCTCCTGATCTTTTATTCTTGATAGCGTGAACACACTCATAAGCAACCAACACATTATCTGTAATAAGACGACCAGGCACAAAAGCACTTTGCATGGGAGAAATAACTTCTGGAAGAATTTCTTTTAACCGTACCGCAAGCATTTTGGAGATTATTTTATAGATAACATTGCAAAGACTTATAGGCCGAAATTGGGTGATCATTTCAGGTGAGTCTACCTTAGGGATTAAGACCACTGTAGTATCATTCCAACCCTGTGGTATTACTCCATCATTAAGTGCTTGCAAGATCTCCACCGTAATATCATGTCCACAGATATTCCAGAATTTCTTGTAGAAAATTGCATGAAGACCATCCGGACCTGGGGCTTTATAGTCACCAATGCTGAAAGCTGCCTTCTTCACATCCTCAGCCGAAAAAGGTGCTAGTAGCTTCTCATTCATATGTTGAGTAACCTTGGGAAAAAATTATTCATGACCTCCGGGTCACACAACTGAACTTCAGAGGTAAACAGATTAGAAAAATAATCATAGACAAGAGGTTTCAGCTGTTCCGTACCTTCCACCCAATCATGGTCGTCATTTCTCAGCTTATTAATAAAGTTCTTCTTGCGCCGGGCCGACGCAAAATTGTGAAAGAAGGATGTATTCCTATCTCCGTGTTGTAACCAATTTGCCCTAGACCGTTGCGCCCAATACACCTCTTCTTGTTCTAACAGAATTTCAATTAGATTTGACATCTCCTTTGCCTTTGCCTCATTATCAACATTCATCGGTCCATTAAGAGCCTCCTGTAAGTCTCGCTGAGCCTTCCGAAGCCGTATCTTTGGCTTTTTCAGAACATTGCTGTCCCATGCATGGAGCAGAGAATGCATGCGACCCAGCTTGCCCAAAACACCATCAGTCACCGATCCAGCAGCATCCCAAGCCCGCTGAACCTCCTCCCTGAATCCTTCCTCAAGCAACCATTTGGCTTCAAATTTTTTTGGACCCGCACGATTCTGAACTGTAGAACGAAATTCAGTATCTAGTAAGAGAGGACGGTGATCCGATCGAGTCCAGTCAAGATGCTGGAGGACCGCCTCAGGGTGCATGATATTCCAGGCCCCGTCAGCCACCGCCCGGTCCAACCGTTCCCTGATTCTTCCTCTCTTCCAGGTAAACTTTTCGCCCGAGAAACCTAGGTCCTCCAACGAACAATCTGATAATGCATCTCGGAAAGCATCCATATAGGGATGAGGCCTAACGTTGCCTCCTTCTTTTTCATGCGAGAATAAAATTTCATTGAAGTCCCCAATAACAACCCAAGGCAGATTCGAATTGTTTCTAAGCTCTCTCAGTTTATCCCAAGTTTTGAATTTGTCCTCCCAACGTGGTTCACCATAAATACCAGTCAACCTCCATATCTTCCCAGGGCTTTCCACCACCCTCACATCAATGTATTTTGGTGCTGAAAAGATCTGTTCAATCACAATTTCCTTTTTCCAGAAAAGGATCACTCCCCCACTCCTACCATCACTTCTATTTACAATTTGCATGTCCATCTTTAGCCTTCTTCTCAAACAATCAGCCGGATAAGTATCAAGGTGCGTCTCCGATAAAAACATCACCGCAGGATCAGTTCGCCTTTGGAGGTCCAAAAGCGCAAGAACTGTCGGGGTATTGCCAGCCCCCTGACAGTTCAAACTTAGTATTTTCATTGCTCCCGGACGGTACCCACGCAGGGGCCCGCCGATCCTGTTGAAGGGGAGACAGCTCCAGCCTTCGATAAAATTGTATCACACACACTGTCATTATCCTGTGCATCCACCAAGCCCTGAACAGCTTGGTTTTCCTTTGTGTCGACTGCAGCTCCGCAATTTGCTTTCAATTTTTTCCTATTCGCATTTTTCTGTGGAGTAGTCGTTGGATCTGTCTCATTAGGTTCAGAAACCTCGTCCTCGTTTGAATCAGCATCCGTATGTTTTTGTTGGGATAAGGCCAACACATTGGCAAGATCAGGCACTAGCTCCTTCTCCTGGACCCCATCCAAAGCTAGACGTTTCTTTGCTGAGGGAGCCACCTCGGACATGATAGCATCAGTATCCTGCGGAGTAGGGCACCTCACTAGATCCATCACCGTATTCACATTATCATCAGACCCATTCCGATTAAAAGTGATGTTCCACCTCCAGCTTTTTGGTGGAATACCATCTCCGTGTTCATTGTCGTCTAGATAATATTTGCTCCTAGAATCTCCCCTGCCAAAACCACGTCCACCAGGCCCTCGCACATCACGCGGTTGTCCATTAGTACGACCACCTCCTCTACCTCTCCGAGGAGCTAATATGAAATTTCCCCATTCTAACTTGTCCGTATCATATTCACCTGTGCCACATTCTTCATGCCAATGACCCATTTTACCACACGCGTAACAAAAGGTCGGCAACTTCTCATACTTCACTTGAAAAAATTCTGTCTTCCCTGCCCTAGAAAAGCTCACAAAGCGAGTCAATTTTTGGTTTACATCAAGTTTAGCTCTCACTCTGATGAACTGACCCACATAACCGCTGGGAAGAGTAGTTTGCACCTCTTGAACCTCCCCAATGCGACTTGCTAAGTTCTTGCACGTAGGACATGAGAAAATAGAAGAAAAGGAAAGATCGATCGAGAAGAAAGAAGGAAAGGAAAGAAATCGACCTATGCTGTGCTGTACTAGTTAGGTACTGTCGTGGAACAGCTCTCGCGTACAGAAAAGAAAGAATAGAGGCGGCGGCCTAGGGTTTCAACCCTAGCCGCCGCCGCCGACGCCGATCTACTTCTTCTTCGTCGCCTTCGTCTTGGATTTGACGGGTCCTCGCCTCCTCTAGTTGTCGTTCTGGCACTAGCAGGGGTGGGGACCTCGGACCTGCGCAGGGCGCTACACAAGGGTCCTTAATGTTAGAGCTTGGTCTTTTTCGTCAATGGAGATTGCATCGTCTGCAATAAGTGGTCTTCCACACTTCGTTCGGCGGCGAGATCTTCTTCTCGACGTCAATGGTGTCTTTGGAAGATTAAGTTTGTGTAGGTATGGTTGTTCAGATCTTGCTTCGCCAGATCAATTTTGGATTGTTTCTCATGGTTGCCGCGAGGAGGTTTGTCCTCGCAATATCTATCCCGGCTACTACGTCTTCGGCAATGGTGATTCGTTCTCTCGTCTCCCAACGACGTCGACAAAGTGGTACGGTTATTTGTCCCTGGAATATCAGTGGTGGTGCTCTTGCCGATGTTGCTTGATTAATTTAATGGCTGCGTGCGTGCACAAAGCCTTGGCATTGCGGCTCAAAATTAAAGGGAGAACCTTCGGTGGTATTCACAGGTATGTGGTTTGGTGTTTTCGGCGTTGTTCTACGGCCGCCTTCAGAAAAGTACAAGATTGTGTCATGGATGAAGAAAGAGCTTGAAGATCTCATAGATTTGCTCGTCTTTTTTAGTTTTGTTTTTGTAATTGATGTAATCGTGTACTCTCTGTCGGTTTAATATATGTGGAAAAATTCAAAAAAAAAAAGTTAGGTACTGTCGTGTATGTGCATGCCTACAGCTTGCATGTACATATGTGTGATTAGCTGGATAATCAATTCCGATCTTCAAAACTAGTCATCAACCCGTGCACCTGCACGGGCTAGTTAGGTTTATTAATTATATCACTCTCTTAGTGTGTGAACTGCGAAGTATATTTTTAGCATTCTTTTTATATGGTATTTTTTATATATGTATATAGATTTGTAATTCTCATGGTAGGATTGTCACAATTTGGCTAATGAGTTTTTTGCATTTTCATGAGTAGTCTAATGGATAGCCTTCGAGTACCGGTCATTAGTTGCGTAACAAAATACCGATTTTAATATTCAGGTGTTTTGCTTTTACAATTATTTTAGTGTTAGGTTATTTCTATTCTACATAAGTGTATTCGGTCATTTCGTTTAATTAATCTTCACTACCCGTATTCTGTATCTGTACGAATAACTCCTGGACCAATATAATTTATGCTGAGCGTACATATGCCTCCATCGTTTATTCGGGTTTATAGATCTCATATATATATTTTTCAAATTGCATGTTAGTATTTAAGGCCATCGACTCTCGTATTTATCTATAAAAAAGATGATATATTCTTTTTTTGCAAGGAAAAAGATGTTGTATTCACTAATCGAGAAAATATGTGAGTATAAATGTGCATCTATCTCTTGCTTGGGTTATTAAAAAATCTAATAGCGGGTTGTCATTAAAATTAAATTTCCATCAAATTTACATCTAAAACATGTTATCCATTCACTCGTCGGCCGCCATATGCCCATGCGTAACATGTGTACGCACCGACTCCTGGTCTTAAAATCCACTCATTTCTCTGTATTGAAAAAAAAGTGAAGAACAACATTCTCCATTAGCACCCCTTTCGTCACATCTTTGAGCTGTCCCCAATGTCTGTGTTGGATACTTGGATCTGGATGCTGCTGTGTGGAGAATTGTGGAAAGGAGGCGGCATGAAGATTGACGGAGCAGTATCCGCGGTGGGAATTGTGGAGGAGTAGCTGGTGGATGCAGAATCCGTGCAGCCGGAGGCCTGGCCGTGGAGGCTCGCCGGTTGCTATTCTCTTCCTCCCCGTCGTGCAGGCTTCCACTCTCCCCCGACGTCGACCTCTAGCGGCTGTGCCCCTCCCAGGAACTCGAACTCCAGCGGTGGCGCTCACCGCGATTTGTCAGCTCGCCCAGCTGCCGACGCCCCTGCTCCAGCCATGGGACGCAGATGGATGATGACACTCCTGCTGAAGATGCGTCTGTGGCGCTCGTTGACCTCGCACAGGATGGCGAACCCGCTTTTCATGTAGCCCAACACCATGTTAAGGCTGCGGATTCGGCTCCCTTCGACCTTGCCACATGCGCCGTTCGAGTTGTGTCCGCCGCTGAGGCTGTCGACGTCCTCGATGAGCATGACACCGAAGCGGATGAAGATGGCGGGCGCCCGAAGATGCTCAGACTCTTGCCGACTACTTTGCCAATTTGGGTGTCAACACCAACTTCATCGTCACTGTATGAAATCCTACCCTTGCAAAGTCAGTACTACTTATTTTATTTCTGTGATTATCAACTTTCTAGTGTTTGTTCTTAAATGGCAAACATTATGTCCTCTCTCATGAAAACATATCATATAATTGTTTAAATATTTTGGGACTTGAAGAAGATAAAACATGAAACTGGCATGAAATATATTGTTCCAAGTACGCCTCCTACGTCATGTGCATCTCCTCGCCGTCAGCCAGCTGCATGTGGCTTTTGCTTTGTTCCTTTCATCCACAATGACTCTGTTAGAGATCAGGTTACTCTGTCTTCCGTACTTATGAAAAAAGTAGTAAAGTACATACCTATAGTTCAAACCATGTAACTGCTCCAACAATGCCGTCCTGTTCCTCTCGCTCTTCAGTATTTTTGTGTCTATTAAGTAATGCGGCAGTGTAGGAAAACAATGAGACGAAAGGCTATAATATATTTGTTGCATGGAGCGATATTTCTGCACTATGGTATCAGAATGGCAGAAATTATAGGGATTCACATAAATGTTTCGATGCAGAGAGATCCAATATTTTATGAACCTGAGACTATAAAGTAAGAACTGTATTGAGAGGACAATATTTCATTAGAAGCAACTGGTATACTAAGAATCTGAATTTTACAGTTAAATGGAAGTTCAATACAGGGAGTTGAATACTGCAAGGATAGATAAGCACTCTTTGGGATAAACATTTATAAATATGTAATGTGCTTCGAGAAAAAAAATCATTTGTCAGCCATGAACATGCCCTCAATAAGCTTTGGAGAAAAATAAATGTGTTCCCCCTGTCGTTCTGCATCCATCAACAAATCAGTTCTGCTCTCAATATCGTATGACCAACTGGTCAATATATTGACAATGTATTGATCCCAAGTCTCAGGCTCTTAGCTGAATCCATGCAACATAGAAAAAGAGCTGTAACTTCCGGTCACTGTCGTGATTGTAGAATGTCTTGTGCAAACAGATAAGAAATATATGGCATTAGCAATTTAGCATGAATCTCGCTGGCTCAGGCCTCCAACTTAACATTCACATATGGATGAGTTATCTTTTTTTAGCCTTGTTCAAATTGGATAAGAGATTTAGATTAAATAGACCAAACTATAAGCCTCCTGCCTCACCTGTTTCTCCTTGGCGGGTTTATATGCTACAGAACCCAAACTGGAAATAAACAAAAAACTCAGCCCTTATTTGTCACCATTAGGAATAATATTTAGCAATAATATCAAGTAAAATCAGCAATATTCTGCTAGTGCATTGCTTATAATTAGATGAACTAATTGAAGTAACGTTGAACTCTTTTACCGTGCTTTGGCTTCAGCTTTCATATCACATTTGCTACAATAGTAGTGATCAATTCCCTTTTTAAGTTGTTTCTTGCATTTATCTTCGCTACATGATATGTAGTACCAAGCTATATCTTGTATTAACTTCATCAATTACTGTATCCACAGTTAATATTCTTCCCTGCAGATTTATGACATAAATATAGGTACATTGTTTAGTGAATGAAAATGCAATTCGTTATTATTACCTGATTGCAAACCTGATTTGATGAGTTTAACATATATCACTTAACTCATGTAAAGTCTTCCTATTATAGCTCATTTGCTCTTCCGGTGTCCCTGTTAGATGCCCTTACTCGCTAAGAAATTCTCTGATAGTATTTTCCTTGAAACAAATGCTATTTTGATACAACAAAATATTCAGCATGGTACGAAATATCTGTATTGGAATTTCATTACCTGTTATGTACATCCATAGTCTCGAGAATAGGCAAATTTATACACACTTGAGTAGCACTATTTGACAATAGAGAATCTCCTACATGTTGGTTAAAATAATCAATATTTTCTATGTAATACCAAGCAGTGAGGTGATAAAATGAGTGATTAATTTTGAAAGAAGATATACTGCCATATTTCCTGACTGTTGTAGATGTACTTATAATGACATTGCCTGTTGGTTGGCATCAATTAGTTCAGATTTCACACCCCATAATCTAACTGACTTCTTGATCTCTATTACAAAAAGTAATAGAATTATGAAGACATGATTTGTGATCACCTTGGTTGCAAATATGACATTATTTTTCACATACTCGACCAGAAGTATAGGATTTGAAGATCCCAAAGATGCTATACTTATTTATAATTAACATGGAGATTGAACGAAATCATTGGAAATAAGTCAAGCAAAGATGTAATTGCAATGAGAGAAGCCTTATACCTCCTGATCAATAAGGATCATATCAAGACACTAATTCACCAATACTAATCAATATTGAATCACATAGTCTTTCAACTCTTGCCTTGATTGTTAGTTCCTTTCCTCTACTGGTAGTTTGAATCTTACGCAGGGTTTTGCATGCCATTGCATATTTCACCATTGAACTGAAACGTCAAACAGATAATTGGAGCTTATTCGTCCGGCGACGTGATGCTTGAGACGACGGAATATCGGGAGATCAGTATTGACCACGTCAATAGCATAGACGATGCCATTTCATCACCGGACAAAACGATGTTGATAATGCGTATCTCTAGAGGGCACCAGTATGTCCTGCTAGGACATTGACGGACATATTCCTCGTCTCCGGCAAGATCTGATCAATACGTGATACGCTGATTGGAAAAGAACAGTGCATTAAATACCTTAGATCAGCACAACTGGTACAGGAGCCGCAGAGCGTTCAGTAGACGGCAACGTGCCCAGCTGCATCCTTGGCAAACTCTGCGTCCGGCCGGATCGTGCAAATTTTGACAGTTGCCGCCGCAGAGGCGAAGTATCTTCTGCTTGCATACGAAGGATTTTCTTTTCTCATTGGCACTAATTCATTAATTAATGCCCAGTCCGTTGTCTGTTGATGATGTAGGATCTTGTAATCTTGTCTGATGCAGAAAGGCGATGCCGCAACCGGAGACGTGCAGCTTGAATCACCGGCCGGCTGGCCGCTACCGGCCGGCGGCCGCTACCTGCTTCCACCGTGAGGCAGCTCTCAATGTCCGCCTGCCCGGCCTCCTCCAACATCAGGGTCCCGTCTAGGGTTAGGGATGTGCAAACACATGTACATGTGTTTATTTTGGATGCACGTAAACATCTCAAGATTGAAGGGATCGCGGGAGTCTGCGAGAGAGACGTTTCTATGGATGCGTGCACGTGGGATAGATCGTGAGGACTCTTTGTCTATTTCATCTGACGGCTGCAGATAAGTAATGGAGAAATCGGATGGTTAATTTTCTTAGTTGTTGAGGATTAACGTGGTGCTTCCATTAGGGCCTCCAATTAGTAAATATAAGATAGAACCTGCTTTGAATAATTTAAAACCTTTTGTAAATATTAATGCGGGGTTTATTAAATACCCAAAGGTAATATAAAATTTTAAATCATATAGTTTAACCCAAAATAATTTTAGAAATGGACATACTTTAAATAACTTAAGCACTTTGCAAATATAGTTTTAGGATATAATAAATAGCCAAAAGTTAAATATTCAAAATCAAATAATTGAAATAAAACATTTTATGCGGTGAAGGTGTCTTGGAATAATTTTAAATCACCTTGCAAAAATATATTGGGGTTTACGATAAACCTTGGATAAAAGAAATTAAACTAAGCTCCAATTTGAAATTAATGATTACTTGGATATTTAAACTATTAAACTTTTTAAAGATGCTCAAAGTCTTCCATTATTTGGTTTCTATTATAATTTTAGTGTTTTCTTTTAATAAAAACAAAAGTTTCAAATTTTAGTGATTTTTAAACATTCCAAAATATTGGGATGTTACAAAGGTGAACCAAACCTTTGTGGTGCGGTTCATCGGAGAAGAAGGTGAAACCTTTGTGGTTGTTGAACCATTGTGTTGGTTCACACCTCTCCAACGAGACGTACTCCCTTAACAAGGAGGAACTCGGGAATACATCCTCGTCTCCGCGTGACTCGGTTATTTCTATACCCGAGCTTTTTTACTTATGCATTTTACTTTGTGATAGCCTTCGTGATTGAAGTATTCTATATTGCTATCACCTTGTTGCTTGTCTTGCTTAGCATAAGTTGTTGATGCACATAGGTGAGCCTAGTTTATTTAGGTTGTTGGCTTGTTAATTTAAACACATAGTTTTATTCCGCATTTATCAAGACTAAACCGGAAAAGTTTTAATCGCCTATTCACCCCCCCCCCCCCCCTCTAGGCGACATCCTTGTCCTTTCAAATGGGCCAGCCCAAGCTCATTCACTCGTTTTTTGTGCGCACATAATTCAGAAGAGCTAAGAAAAGGAGGCAACAAAGAAACACGATAAACAACATACGGCATCACGGAATGGGGAACATGAAACCCCTAGCTTAATTAGCTTAAATGGTTCAATCCACATGTAAAACGACAGACTGCTAGTTTTTACAGTCGTTTGAAATACATATTGATACAACCCTTGAACATTGTGGCGCAGATAATGATCACCGACCTGATTTGAAAGCCAGCTCTGCGAGCAAATTCGACCCAGCTTCCCTTCAACAAGCAAAACCTGCCTTTCTCATCTTTGAACCATTTTCCAACGCAAATGTTAATTGGTTCGGACGACAAACAGATTTGCCCTGACGAGAGGATGACGAGCTGTCGATAAACGCTGCTTGTAATCTTCTGCAAAATTAAGGAGAATTATCAGTGACACCATATATAGATAATTCAAGTATATGAAAGGACATCTGAATTCGTTGCAAGTAATTACTTACAAGTGTGCTACGCCCAAGATCTTTCTCCGCGAGCTTATGCACAATAAGAGAGCCGATACGTTCGTAATGCTCTCTAGCAAAAGTAACCACTCTATCATCTTGTCTACGAGAAAGTGACAACAAAGGAGGTTTCACCAAAGCACCAAGGATATCGCCACGTCCTACAACCACGTTTCCAATTAATAGCAGCGTGTTATGAGGTTCTAACTCTGACAAAACTAAGTACAACAAACATGATTTACTGATGAGCTATACGTGGTGTTCATTTGTTGTAACGTACCATGCTTGGCAAGGGGATAACGAATGACATTGACTTGATCTTCTGCATCGTACATCCAAGGTTAGCAAATTGCTTGTCGGCATACATGTCAACAGATAACCACATATCTTTGTAGAAAAAAAGGTTATATATAGTATAACCTGGCTCCTCCTCGATCATCAGTTTCTCTATATTCCACCTGTCAAAGATAGTAGCCCTGAAGAATTCCTGGTCACCATCTAAATTCACCACTATCTGATCGTAATAGTACAAACAGTAGTGTTCGATAAGATCTTCCCAGTCATCCCCCGTTATCAGTGTCCTTTCTTCATCCCCTTCTTCTTCTTCTTTGCTGAGATCAAGTCGATAGAGAAATCCATCCTGAGTCACAATTTTCATCTCTCGGCCACCAGTAATTTCGGTTAACTGATTCCTGACATGGCAAGGAACATACTACAAAAAGCAGAGGAGTCATTTTTCTCTGTTCGTCACGGTGCTTATGTATAAATTTCTGAACTGGCGACAAGTACATCATAACTTATGGCGCTCTGTTGGTCACAACAAACTTATATGGGATCAGAGGGAGTACATCATAATCTAATTTTGTACGATCCAGAGACAAAGTGCGTACAAAAACTAACATGACTTCTATTATGCATTTTGTGCAATTAGCTAGACGACGTGCGCGTAATTAACTGGCCTACATACCATGTAATCTATGTAGCGCATATGCATAGTTAGCAAGAAAGAAGAGCTTCGTCTGTTCCTCATTCTGCACGGGCCATCAAAGCTGAGACAAACCGGGCAAGAAATCTAAACAAAATAAGATTTCGATATATGTTAGAGCCGCCCGAATGCAGTGCATGTACAGATTGGAAATAATCAGATACCATCTTCGATCGAGATGGGGAGTGGAAACGACGCCGGCTTGAAGTAGAACCCTGTAGCAGAGGGCAGGGGTGAGCCGCAGGATGCAGAGACCGTCGAACCGGGAGTGCTGGATGGGAAAGGGACACTATGTAGCAATGAAGACGGTGTCGGGTTGGAGGTGTGACGGGGAGCGCGGTGGTAGGACCGACGGACGCGGACGAGGGGTGGTTGGTGGGGGTGGGGGGGGGGGGCGGGGGCGGGAGGCGGACGGAGGAAGAGGACGAGCTGGTGGTTAGGTAATAATATTCACTTCAAACCAGATCGTAGGTAGATACCAACAGAACTTTGTTGGCTGAATTGCAACGGTGGTGCTTTTAAAGCACTACTAAGCTTAAGGCTCCGTCCCCGATCCGTCTCTCAGCCCAGCGGAGGCGGTTCATCCGTCAGGCACCGCGTACGGTGCGAATACATACGAGTAACCAAACATCACACTTGGACATGAAGTCTTATGGGAAAAAAGGACAGGTACAGGAGCCGATGCGCCTCCCGTATTTCGCCTAACGCAGTCTATCGGCTCCCGCCTGGCGATGACCTGCGCCTGTCGCCTAGATGGGTCTCGAGTCTTTCGCGTAGCGGGTCCACCGTCTCCCGCCCTTTGAGATCTACCGTCTCCGGGCATACGGCGTTTGTCGTTCATATCCTCGATCACGCTGCAACGCCACTGTCATCTCTGCTGGTGCTTCACCGCCCATACCCGTCGCAAAACTCTGCATCGAGCTTTAAAACCTCTACGCGGCCGTTCGTCAACTATTCGCATACCCAACCACCGAACCACGTCGTGAACAGCTAACTGCAGAACCCTTGAGTGCTCAAACTCAATCCACTCTAAGCTCGGTCGTGTTTCGCCGTCTAAAACCGGTATAAAACCCATGAACAGGAACAAGGCTGACGGGGTCGAACCACACATAAGAAGTTAGAGCTGTATCTAAGTAAGTGATGACTCCCAAGTGCAGGAGATCAATTGTAGTACCTTTCGAATAGAAAAGGTTGTCGAACCCACGAGGAGCTGAAGGTATTGGTTATTAGAAATGATAAATAGACAATAAAAGATGCAAGTGTTTTTGGTATTTTCGATTGTATAATTGCAAGACAGTGACAATGCAGCAGGTAAATGGTAACAAGTAAAAGCTCTCAAAGAGAGAGAAAGCCCAATCCTCTATGTGTAAGAGGACAAGCTCAAGTGATGTGTAACTTATATGTGGAAAACGTTCCCGAGGGCGGCATGGATATTGCTAGGCATATAGATTTATTAAACAACACGTTGAATATCTTGTCTAGTTTTAATCTTCTTCGGACGGAGCTATTATTAGGTACAGCTAAATAAATAGACTAAACCCCTTATGATGGATCATGTGGCCAATTAAATGACAGCACAAGAATTATTAAGATATAAAATCCCACCATAGCATTACGCTCTAGGTCCCCGATACTAATACCCCGTAAAGTAACTTAATGATTCGGTCTCAGGCTTTCGTGTCCTCCCAAGTCTCCCTCACGCCATTACACTACGGTGTTCTCCTATGAGCCCATATAGGTGAAGTGTTGTGCAGTCGACGTTCGCACAACACCATCATAGAATCACACAAAAAGATAAACACTAGACAAAATACCAACACATGTCATATATAAATCATTGCCAATTCATCCTATGCCCTCAGGAACATACGGGAACTACTCACAACGTGCAAACATGGTGATGATCAGTGGCATAAATGGTACAACACAATCTGAAAGTATAACTCCACCAACAAATAATGACAAGTACTCAATCACAAACATGAATAGAGCACAAGACAAGTATCTAGGGTATAGCAACTCTCAAACTACGAGGGGACGGAGTGGATCACGGAGATGATGATGGAGATGGTGCTGGTCTTGGTGATGGTGATGATGTAGAGGCCTCCTCCCACGCCAAGGAGGAGAGGTGATGATGATGACGATGATTTCCCCCTTCTCCGGAGCTCCGGAGCAGCAGGATCTGATCCCCCTCGGAGGGAATCAGGAGTTTCGCCGCCGCCGCGCCTCGGATGGTTCGAAAAATTAGGGCGTTACTTTTCGGGCGAGACGGAGACCTCGTTAAAAAGCCCCAGGCGAGGAAGTGCCCGAGGCTCCTTTTGGTGGGTCCCACGCGGTCAGGGAATCTGGCCGCGTGGGCCCACCCATTTTGGGCCTCGTGGCCTTCCTTGCTTGCTTCTTCTTCCCTCTGGTGTTCTCCCGAAGAAAAACCAGCTGTGCAATTTTCCTTTTATTAATTGGGCCTTCGTAGCTCCTGAAACAATAAAAACACAAAAAGGAGGTTTTCTGCCTCCCAGAAATTAAATACTAAAAATAGGGACTTTGTAGGAAAGTCCCCTAAATCATCTAAAACATGTAAAAACAATGATATAATAATGCAAATAACATCCTAATATGGTGGTATAAGTGGTATAGATGATGATATAAAATGCACGTATCAACTCCCCCAAGCTTAAACCCTTACTTGTCCTCAAGTAAGTAAGGACATAGATCATTACATGCATCAATGGACTTATGGTTGATAAATAAATACGAGCATTGTATCATCATCATATTCAATTGCAATGTAAGATTAATGAATTAAAACTCATACACATAAGGGCAGCATAAGTAGAAGCTCTAGCAATCACCCCTTACACTTTGAAAGCAAATAACCATTGTATGTTGGACAATTGAATCACACTATTTTTAACATGCTTTTGCTCTTATGGCTAGCATCATAATGTTTAATACTTTACTGAAGTTTAAAGACAAGATAAACTCTCATTGGATAACAAGTTAAAGAAGACAAATGAAAAGACAGATATAAAATTATTTGCACCCTTGCTTCACTAGTAACTAGTGCAAACTTTAGTCATGGATGTTTCAATCAAGTTCTTATGCTCAAACAACCTTTATCTCACACTTTCCATGGCTAACCGAATCCTCGGGTGCCTTCCTTTCATACACTTTACAAGAGCATAAGTATTGACACATCCATGATCATTAATTTGCTCAAAAGATACTAGATTCTAACAAGAGTGTTTCATATCCTTTTCATTAACTATTCCCAACTTTTTATGCTACAAGACTATATCTCAACCTTAAACTTATTAATTCTCAAGTCATAATGACTCACTCTTTTCTTATTTATATTGAGCTAGATTCTACAATTGTCCAACATACTCAAGTTAATTAAATTCAAGGCAAGATGTGACTGAAACCTCTAAAATAAACCACGCTCATTTGCATGAGTGTTACCCATAAATCTCCAAACAAGAGAATCATGGATGACACCATACTTTAATATTCATTGATAAACCATAAGATAGGGATACATGATAATGCTCCATGAGCTCACACAAGCCTAAAAGAGATTGATAACTAAATGATAAAAGCAAAACACACCATGACTAGATAGATATGATAAACTAGTAAAGATAAAGACTAGGTGGAACTCCCCCAAGCTTGACGTTCTGCCAGTGCTTTCTCTGCTGCAGCCTCTTCTTTCTCATATTCTTCCTCCCATTCAGCCCTCTTCCATGGGAAAGGCCTCCCATTGTAGAAGGAGTTAGGTGGATCATTATACCTGAGGGTAGCAGCTGCTGCAATCTTCTTGAAGCGCTCTTCATACTCACAGTTTTGATTTTCCACATCCCACAGTAGAGCTTGATGCTTGTCCAACTCAGATGTGACATGTAGATACCTCTTCTCCAAGTCCTCCAGCCTCTCCTTGTACTCTTCAACCTTCTTCTCCAGCTCCAGGTTCATGAAGTGATGAGCATCAAGGCTGCGTTCAACAACAGTATTATACCTGAAGATCTTCTGTTCCAGGTCCTCCAGCCTCTCCTCCACCGTGCCAATGATCTTGGGAGCCTTCACCTCCTCTATGAGCATCGCGCCCTCCTTGAAGGACAAGGTCTTCATTGGTGCCATCACGGAGTTGAGGTAGCGGTTCACAACACCTCCCTTGGGGAAGCTCTCCCCCTCATGATCGGATCCGGAGCTAGACATGGCTAAAACCTGACAGACAGAAACAGCAAAAGCAAAGAACGCTCGAAAGCTCTCGGTACGAGATTAGATTGACGAAAGGGGTATATATTGACGGTTTTTAGGCAAGACGAAGAGTCGGAGTCGAAAACGGACGAATCGGGACTCCGAGGGGCAAAAGGAGTGGGCCCACGCGGTCAGGGAATCTGGCCGCGTGGGACCCCCTCTTTTCCTTCTCGAAGCTCCGTCACGTCCAGTTTTCTTGTCCCACACGTTAATTTCCATAAAAAATGATGTCCGTAAAATATTACGCAATTCCGAGAAACTTTCCAGAGTAAAAGTTACCTTTTATTGATTTTGGATTTCTGAAACTGCAAACTTCTTTGCAATTACCTCCTCCGGTGTCTGTAAAATGAATTCCTCCACCTTTCCAATGAAGCTTTTTCCTGCAATATAATGTTTAAGGCGTTGTCCATTAACCACATGAGGTTTACCTTTCATATCACCATGAAGACGGATAGCTCCTGAACGGTATACTTCCTGTATCACTAATGGTCCCTGCCACTTTGAAGCTAACTTACCTGCAGAAAACTTGAAACGAGAGTTGTATAATAGCACTTGATCACCTACTTTGAATTCTTTCTTTTTAATTTTCTTGTCATGCCAAATCTTAACTTTTTCTTTAAACATCCTGGCACTTTCATAAGCTTCATTTCTCCATTCATCTAGTAGGTTTAAATCAAGAATTCTCTTCTCTCCAGCAGTTTTAAAATCAAAGTTCAATTGTTTAATAGCCCATCTAGCTTTATGTTCTAATTCAACAGGTAAATGACAAGCTTTTCCATAAACCATTTTATAAGGAGACATTCCCATAGGATTTTTAAAAGCAGTTCTATAAGCCCATAATGCATCGTTAATTTTAAGTGGCCAATCAGACCTAGACTTATTCACTGTCTTTTCCAAAATGAGTTTAATTTCCCTATTACTTAATTCAACTTGTCCACTAGTTTGGGGATGATAAGGTGATGCAATTCTATGGTTAACATCATATTTTGCCAAAGTTTTCCTAAGAATACCATGTAAGAAATGAGAACCACCATCAGTAATTAAAAACCTAGGAACACCAAACCTGGGGAAAATGATGTCCTGAAGCATCTTCATTGCCGTGGCATGATCTGCACTTTTGGTTGGAATTGCTTCCACCCACTTTGTAACATAATCCACTGCAACCAAAATATGAGTATGCTTTGTCTTTGATTCGGGGAAAGGTCCCATAAAGTCAAAACCCCACACATCAAATGGTTCAAGTGGTAAGGAATAGTTCATAGGCATTTCATTTCTCCTACCAATATTTCCTACTCTTTGACATTTATCACAAGATTTAACATATTCAGCACAATCCTTAAATAAAGTAGGCCAATAAAAACCAGACTGTAATACCTTTGCACCTGTACGATCTCCTGCATGATGTCCTCCATAGGGACTGTCATGACAATCTCTTATAATAGCCTGTTGTTCATACTCAGGTACACAACGTCTAATAATACCATCCACACTCTTCTTATAAAGAAAAGGATCATCCCAGAAATAATGTCTAAGATCATAAAAGAATTTCTTTCTTTGTTGAGTAGTGAAGTGTGGAGGTAAAACTTTACCAACAATAAAATTTGCATAATTGGCAAACCATGGAGATGCAACTTTAGCACTAGAAACATTAATTGCAAGTTGTTCATTAACAAAACTATCATTAATAGGAATAGGATCATCAGGTATATTTTCCATTCTAGAAAGATGATCAGCTACTTGATTATCTTCCCCTTTCCTATCAACAATGTGTAAATCAAATTCTTGCAATAGAAGTACCCATCTTATTAATCTAGGCTTAGCATCTTTCTTATGCATTAAGTATTTAATGGCAGAATGATCAGTATGCAATGTGACTTTCGAATCAGTAATATAAGGTCTAAACTTGTCACAAGCAAATAGCACTGCTAAAAATTCTTTTTCAGTTGTGGCATAATTCCTTTGAGCAGCATCAAGTGTTCTACTAGCATAATAAATGACATTCAGTTTCTTATCAACACGTTGGCCCAAAACAGCCCCAACTGCATAATCACTAGCATCACACATAATTTCAAAAGGCAAATTCCAATCAGGAGGTTGAATAATAGGGCACTTATTAAAGCATTTTCAAAATATTAAAGGACTCAATACAATCATCATTAAAAGAGAAAGGAACATCCTTTTGCAAAAGATTGGTTAGGGTTTTGATATTTTAGAGAAATCTTTAATAAACCTACGGTAAAAACCTGCATGCCCAAGAAAACTTCTTATACCTTTGAGATCCCTTGGGAATGGGAGCTTTTCAATAGCTTCTATCTTTGCTGGGTCAACTTCTATTCCTTTCCAGAAATCTTATGCCCAAGAACAATACCTTCAGTAACCATGAAGTGACACTTCTCCCAGTTTAAAACTAAGTGTTGGTCTTCACAACGCTGCAAAACTTTGTTAAGGTTGAACAAGCAATTATCGAAGGAAGTACCATACACAGAAAAATCATCCATAAAGACTTCCATTATCTTTTCAATATAATCAGCAAATATAGCATTCATGCATCTTTGAAAAGTAGCAGGAGCATTGCACAAACCGAATGGCATTCTCCTATAAGCAAATGTACCAAATGGACATGTAAAAGTGGTTTTCTCTTGATCATCTTTATGAACAGGAATTTGGGAGAAACCTGAATAACCATCTAAATAGCAAAAGTGAGAGTGTTTAGATAACCTTTCTAACATTTGATCAATAAATGGCAATGGGTAATGATCTTTACGAGTTGCTTTGTTTAACTTCCTGAAATCAATACACATTCTATAACCAACAACAGTGCGTTGAGCTACAAGTTCATCCTCATCATTTGGAACAACAGTCATTCCACCCTTTTTAGGCACACAATGAACAGGACTAACCCACTTACTATCAGCTATGGATAAATGATACCAGCTTCAATAAGTCTTATTACCTCTTTCCTTACCACTTCTTCATTTTTGGATGGAGACGGCGTTGATAATCAACAACAGGTTTTGCATCTCTCCAAATTAATTTTATGCATACATAGAGCTGGGCTTATACCTTTAAGATCATCAAGAGAGTATCCAATGGCTGGTCGGTGAGCTTTAAGCACATCAAGTAATTTCTCTTCTCTTCAGCTGAAAGGTTAGCACTAATAATGACAGGATATATGCTCTTCTCATCTATATGCATATTTAGATTTTAGGCAAAGGTTTTAATTCAAACTAGGATCCCCTTTAGGTGGTGGTAGCACTCCTAAATTATCAGGTGGGATATGCAATTGTAATTGTGGTGGCTGTTGTGAAAGTATTTGTTCTAAAGCATCTTTTTCTTCTTCATTAAATGGTTCATCTTGATTAAGCATGTATCTTTCCACCACGTCTGTTGAAGCTACAGCTACATGAGCAAGAGTTTCAATTACATCTTCAGAAAATGGCTCTTTCTTTGAATGCTTATCAGAAAATTTAGAAAAGTTGAATGCAAGTTTTTCTCCAGCACAATTAATAAACACTTTCTCTTTAAGCAAATCAATTTCAGCACCAACAGTATGTAAGAAGGTCTACCGAAAATGATAGGACAAAATGAATCTTGAGGGCAACCAAGCACAATAAAATCAGCAGGATATTTAATTTTACCTACCAATACTTCAACATCTCTAACAATTCCAAGTGGATTAATATAATCTTTATTAGCAAGTTGAATTGTCATACCTGTCTCTTCCATACTGATAGGATCAATATCAGGCTTGATTTCAAGATACAGAGAATATGGAATGACACTAATGCTTGCTCCAATATCACATAAGCCATGATAACTAGAAGTCCCAATAGTGCATGATATAACAGGCTTACCAACCTTGGCCGAATTGCCTTTAACAACTTTAGTAGCATCTTCACATAGATAAACATCAACAGGATCTTCTTCATTTAATTGTTTGATAATAGAGATTTGACTGTTGACTTCCATCTGTTCATAAGGCTGAGATCTTCTTCTTTTACTCTTGTTAGAAACAGCAATAAGTAAATTTTCCTTGACTTGGTTTGGATATGGTGGTGCCTCAACATACTCCTCAATTGTCAAGGATGACACTGGTTCTACCTGTTTAATAACTTTGGGTACAACAATAGATTGTTTAACAGGTTCAACATAAGCTTCAAACCCAGTTTTAGGAATACCAATATGATTAGCAAAAGATTTAGCTACCTCAATTATAACATAAGGATCAAGATTAAAAGTATCACTCAGATTTTTAAACAAGGTAGAAGTAGAGAAATTCTCTACACATGAATACTCATAGTCCAGATAGGGCTCATTACCTTTATCAAGATCCCAATGACCAGTATTCTCAGAAATAGTCTCCAATAAATTCCATGCTTCTTCTTCAGTATTATTTGTAAAGCTTCCACTAGATGAATTATCCAGAAATTCCTTTTGTTGCCTTGGTAGCCTCACATAAAAGTTTATCAGAATAATTTTCCTTGTAAGATCATGACAAGGATTCTTGCGGAGGAGTTCCTTTAACCTCCCCCAAGCTTGAGTAATACTTTCTCCCAGATGTGGCCAGAAATTAAATATATAGCAGCGGTTCTCATAAGCTTCTCTAGGAGTAAAATACTTAAGAAAGAAAACCTTCCTCAAAATACTCCAGTCCATAGTGACTTCTTCATCTAAAGACCTGAACCAAATACGAGCATTACCAGATAAAGACAGATATAACAGCTTCCTTTTTACCTGATCTTCAGAAATACCAGGAAGTCTAAATAAACCACATATAGCCTCAATTGTTTCCATGTGTTCACGTGCAGATTTAGTTCCATCTCCTGTAAATGGATTTTTCATAACTCTTTTAACATGACCAACGGGAATTTTATATCCCACTTTAGGTATCTCAGGCACAGTAATTTCAACAGTTTTAGGAGCATAAGCACTTTCATATAGAGCAAGATGTAGCGAGGCACGATTCATAAATGCCATAGTAGCAATGAGATAAAACAGTAAATAAAATTCACCTTTCAAGTTTCCTTACCAAACTTCTTACCAATAGCGCTACGCTCCCCGGCAACGGCGCCAGAAAAGTATCTTGATGACTCCCAAGTGCAGGAGATCAATTGTAGTACCTTTCGAATAGAAAAGGTTGTCGAACCCACGAGGAGCTGAAGGTATTGGTTATTAGAAATGATAAATAGACAATAAAAGATGCAAGTGTTTTTGGTATTTTCGATTGTATAATTGCAAGACAGTGACAATGCAGCAGGTAAATGGTAACAAGTAAAAGCTCTCAAAGAGAGAGAAAGCCCAATCCTCTATGTGTAAGAGGACAAGCTCAAGTGATGTGTAACTTATATGTGGAAAACGTTCCCGAGGGCGGCATGGATATTGCTAGGCATATAGATTTATTAAACAACACGTTGAATATCTTGTCTAGTTTTAATCTTCTTCGGACGGAGCTATTATTAGGTACAGCTAAATAAATAGACTAAACCCCTTATGATGGATCATGTGGCCAATTAAATGACAGCACAAGAATTATTAAGATATAAAATCCCACCATAGCATTACGCTCTAGGTCCCCGATACTAATACCCCGTAAAGTAACTTAATGATTCGGTCTCAGGCTTTCGTGTCCTCCCAAGTCTCCCTCACGCCATTACACTACGGTGTTCTCCTATGAGCCCATATAGGTGAAGTGTTGTGCAGTCGACGTTCGCACAACACCATCATAGAATCACACAAAAAGATAAACACTAGACAAAATACCAACACATGTCATATATAAATCATTGCCAATTCATCCTATGCCCTCAGGAACATACGGGAACTACTCACAACGTGCAAACATGGTGATATCAGTGGCATAATGGTACAACACAATCTGAAATATAACTCCACCAACAAATAATGACAAGTACTCAATCACAAACATGAATAGAGCACAAGACAAGTATCTAGGGTATAGCAACTCTCAAACTACGAGGGGACGGAGTGGATCACGGAGATGATGATGGAGATGGTGCTGGTCTTGGTGATGGTGATGATGTAGAGGCCTCCTCCCACGCCAAGGAGGAGAGGTGATGATGATGACGATGATTTCCCCCTTCTCCGGAGCTCCGGAGCAGCAGGATCTGATCCCCCTCGGAGGGAATCAGGAGTTTCGCCGCCGCGGCCTCGGATGGACTTGGAAAAATTAGGGCGTTACTTTTCGGGCGAGACGGAGACCTCGTTAAAAAGCCCCAGGCGAGGAAGTGCCCGAGGCTCCTTTTGGTGGGTCCCACGCGGTCAGGGAATCTGGCCGCGTGGGCCCACCCATTTTGGGCCTCGTGGCCTTCCTTGCTTGCTTCTTCTTCCCTCTGGTGTTCTCCCGAAGAAAAACCAGCTGTGCAATTTTCCTTTTATTAATTGGGCCTTCGTAGCTCCTGAAACAATAAAAACACCAAAAAGGAGGTTTTCTGCCTCCCAGAAATTAAATACTAAAAATAGGGACTTTGTAGGAAAGTCCCCTAAATCATCTAAAACATGTAAAAACAATGATATAATAATGCAAATAACATCCTAATATGGTGGTATAAGTGGTATAGATGATGATATAAAATGCACGTATCAGTAAGCTATATAGATAACTCAGTAGGCTGATGCCAATCCTTGAAATTCCACACAGACGCAATGGAGGTAGGCTGCGCGACGACTATCGTGAACAGCCAGTTGTCGATTCCCATCTCCATAAGAGATGGTTCACCAGCCGAACAGGCGTCTCTTCCAGACGCTGACTGGTGTCGTATGCCCCTGACCCAGAACGCTGCCATCTATCTTTCTTTTATCCCGTTCTTGGATGGGGTCAGTACTATGAGTCCGCGATGTGGTTCTTGCCTACTCTGCAGGACAAGTGATGTCGTCATCAGTGTCAAAATGGCTCTTAGACAAGCGATGCTCTACCGGAATCGACCCATATCGAACTGTTATTTGGATTTCCAAAGTTTACGTTCTACATCGTTGTACCGTGATCTCTGTTAGTGGACTTCCATGAATTGTACTGCTAATACATACTCTACTTTTATTATTTTTCTTGAGATATATGTCTACCTGAATCTATCTAGTATCCTGCTGTGCTTCCAACTTTGGATTCGTCTTATCATCTCTCTAAAGGATGCAGCGGAGGTAGGTTGCGAGACGACTATCCTGAACAGCCAGTTGTCGATTCCCATCTCCACAAGAGATGGTTCACCAGCCGAACAGGCGTCTCTTCCAGACGCTGACTGGTGCCGTAGGCCCCTGACCCAAAACGCCGCCATCGGATCATCTTTCTTTTATCCCGTTCTTGGATGGGGTCAGTACTATGAGTCCACGATGTGGTTCTTGCCTACTCTGAAGGACAAGTGATGTCGTCATCAGTGTCAAAATGGCTCTTAGACAAGCGATGCTCTACCGGAATCGACCCATATCGAACTGTTATTTGGATTTCCAAAGTTTACGTTCTACATCGTTGTACCGTGATCTCTGTTAGTGGACTTCCATGAATTGTACTACTAATACATACTCTACTTTTATTATTTTCTTGAGATATATGTCTACCTGAATCTATCTTGTATCCTGCCGTGTTTCCAACTTTGGATCCGTCTTATCGTCTCTCTAAAGGATGCAGCGGAGGTAGGCTACGCGACGACTATCGTGAACAGCCAGTTGTCGATTCCCATCTCCACAAAAGATGGTTCACTAGCCGAACAGGCGTCTCTTCCAGACGCTGACTGGTGTCGTAGGCCCCTGACCCAGAACGCTGCCATCGGGTCATCTTTCTTTTATCCCTTTCTTGGATGGGGTCAGTACTATGAGTCCGCGATGTGGTTCTTGCCTACTCTGCAGGACAAGTGATGTCGTCATCAGTGTCAAAATGGCTCTTAGACAGGCGATGCTCTACCGGAATCGACCCATATCGAACTGTTATTTGGATTTCCAAAGTTTACGTTCTACATCGTTGTACCGTGATCTCTGTTAGTGGACTTCCATGAATTGTACTGCTAATATATACTCTACTTTTATTATTTTTCTTGAGATATATGTCTACCTGAATCTATCTTGTATCCTGCTGTGTTTCCAACTTTGGATCCGTCTTATCGTCTCTCTAAAGGACGCAGCGGAGGTAGGCTGCGTGACGACTATCGTGAACAGCCAGTTGTCGATTCCCATCTCCACAAGAGATGGTTCACCAGCCGAACAGGCGTCGTCGCCAAGTCACACTCTCAATTTCCGAGAAACACCAACCACGACACCAGTGATTGGTGGCAAAAAAACACGTGCTCATCAACCGAGTCTATTTCCAACCCATCTATATCTTACAGACTACAACCTTTACCGAAGTCTGCACCATCTCCAAAAGCTAGGCGGCCAGATGTACACATTTCTGAACTATTTCCATGTCACCCCGAGTTTTTGCTAGAGGCACACTTTACGCTCTATTTTTGCGAACCACTCTTCGCGCACAAGACGAGTGGCGCTAACAGGCTCGAACCACTGTTTGCGAACCACTGGTCGGCTGCCGCCACCTTCGTTGGGGACATGACACGTCATGGCCTCGAGCAGGGATTTGTTCCGGATAGCTTCACTTACCACCCGCGTAGCAGTAGGTGGTCGGCAAACAGCCTACATTCGCCTTGACGCGTCCTTTAACAAGCCAACCGCGGCTCTCTCGAGCGTAACGTGCGGTCCAACGGTCATCAGGAAATAGACCGCGATTCAAGCCTATGTACTGGTTAGGGGTAACCTGTAGATCATACGACGCTGAACACGCCGTGCGCGTAAAACGGATCGAGCAGCCAACCCTAAAGCGTAGTGAATGTAAGACTACTTGCAGCCCTTTGACCGAGCTTTTGCACACACTGCAATTTGCATGGTCTGTTTTGGTATTGAATTCAAACGTGAGCCTGTTGTGCGGCTGCTGTAAACCTGTTGTGAGGATGGTGTCGAACCATCTGTGATGCTGATTTGAAAATGAAGCTTTGGCCGCTAACAAAGAGCACCTCGACAAGTAGATACAGATGACTATACAAGAGATCGCTTAGATCGTTGTAATATTTTCTAGACATCATATGATTTGCTGCGCAATTTAATAGACTCTATTCGTTTCTGACGTGAGCCTCCACTGCTGCATTTCCTTTAGCACGGAGCTCCTCGACTTCTTTTTCCAGGTTATGGATAACAGTGCTTGATAATGCTATGGCATCTTTCAACTTCCTCAGTTCTCCCTGAGCCATCAGTTTAGCCTCTTGGGCGGCAACGGCCGATTTGAGGTCACGATGGTGCTCTTCTAACATCTTGACATTCTCACGATGAAGCTTTTCACACTGCACCTGGAGGTCCTTCTTCTCTTCCACAAGCTCCCTGATCAGGCACATCGCCTTGCCCTTCGTTTCATAACTCATATTGTTTAGCCTGTTCAAGCTGGCTACCTCGTTCTGTAGCTGAGTGCGGTCCGCACGAAGGCTTGCTGCTTCGTTCGCAATCTTTTGAGATGCCTTCCTGTGTAGGTCTAGATCGCCACGGAGGCGTGCACACTCTGTTTTCAGGACCTTGCTACTGTTCAGAAGCGTAGCGCACCAGTCACTCGCCTGAGCCTCCTTGTCTTTGATCCTAGCCCCGGCTCCCTGCAGGCAGTTATTATCTATTAGCAAGGCTAGTCCGAATACGAGGAATAGAACCAACAATTAGATAGTTCAGACCGCGCCCTGCCGGAAAGCGAGAGGGACGTTCTCGAATGATCGTTCTTCTCCTGCTACAGCATCTGTGGTTTGTTCTTGGCCTGGATTGCCGATGTTCGAGCCACTGGCTCCGTGATATCTACAAGTGACTTCAGCTTGATGGATACTATGACATATTTCTACCAAAGAAATTACGCTTCACGGACATTTAAACATACCGGACATCTTCTCCGACGCGCTCATTTGAGGTCAAACTCGAGGTGGAGTTATCACCCGTCTTCATGTTCTCGCTCAGGGATAGCAGGGTTTTTGCCTCCGTGAGAGGACAATCTTCTTGGCCGCCATATTCTTGAGTCATCTGCGGTATCTTCTTACGGCGTTTTGCCTCACGGGCCTCCTCAGCCTTCGTCGCAGCTACCTGTTGCTTCCAGCTTAAAGCCCGACGACGCGACGACATGGCTAGGGACCTAGGGCGGTATGTAGAACGGGGAGTTCTCGTCCGAGCGGTGGCCAGTGAGGAAGATGGTGAATAGTGGAATGACGGAGACGCGTTCTAGCACTGCTAGTTTAATACGTGGCAACCGTCTCCTGGCATTCACCGTGCCATCTGTTCCGTCCATTTAGAATCAACGGGCTAAGGTAGATGCCCTACCATTGGAGGGACCTGCACAGAAGCCGATGGGAAAACTTATTTACCACGGGCTGTGCAACTTATACAAACATTGATTGAACGGAGTAAAATAACTGTTGTCTTAAGAGACGGGGTTGCTATGCTCAGCCTCACCAGTTCTCTCCACCTTGTTTCTACGTTGATCCAACTTCTGTCATAAACGGCCAGAACGGCTGTGAGCCTCAACCGACGATGACAGGTGGGATCCAGCCAATAAACGCTCGTTTGTTGCTAAAAAATTTGATCCAAACAACAGTCGGGTGATGTATCATGATGTAAAATGGGGCACCGGTGATGCAAATATAGATCACCACATGCCGTGCCCAAACCGCACCTCACACGCACGCACAACTATCTAACGAGCTGAATCTTCCTGTCTCCTCCCGCCAGTTCACCTCCACTCGCCGCAGATGCCGATTTGTGCCGTATCTGCCGCCCCTGCCTGTGCGTGCCCTCCTCGCCACATCCAGCTTCTTCCCCGCGTCCCATCGCCGCCGTCCTAAATCTACCGCCTCTGTCCCCAATCATCGTTGTCGCCGAGCTTGAATCTGCCGGTGTCCTTGCCCCCTGCCCGTCGACGACCACCCTTGCCGTCATTTCCTCCGCCCGCACCCCCTCCTCGACGTGCCCTTGCCGTCGGCCCGCGGATGGCAACGAAGAAGATAAAGAGTAAGTTCGGCTTCAAGGGTGTGCTGGTGCGGGAGTTTGGCGCTACGCCGCCGAGCTGCTGTGCGACGGTGCGCACGTTCGAGGCAGCAAACATTGCCGCCAGCGCATAAGACATCGCTGGTTGGAGGCTCGGGGTTCTGTTCTCGGAGCTCAACTTGATATCGAATTCCCAGAGGATGTGGAGTTCATCAGCCTGCCGGTGACAAAGGTGGAGACTCGCTCGCTGAAGCGGAAGGAGCAGCCGAACATCCAGGAGGGCGACGAGAGACGATAGGAGGTTTGCACGGGAGAATCCTCCATATGTGAAGTAGGAGTTATATTGGAAGCACGACCTCGAGAGGAAGAAGAAGGAGTTCAGAGCTGGACCCTCGACGGTGAAGGTGAAGGAGGGCGCGTATAGACCCTCGACGGTGATCACCGTGGACTCTTCATCCTCCTCGTCCGACTAGAGCTCGGATTCGTCCTCCTTAGTCGACGGGTTTGATTAGTTCGATATGTTAGGTTCGATGTTTAGTTCAGATTGTTAGTTCAAATGTTTAGTTCTATGTTTAGGTCAAATGTTATCAAAATTTTGGATGTGTTTTGTATGAAATGCAGTATTCGGGTTTATTTTACTGAAGCTGTTGGATCAGTCGTGCTCCCAAAATATATCACCTGTTTGAGTTGTTGTTCTCGGTTCCCTACAAAAATCCTTTTTATGTATATTTTACATCAAGACATCCTTGGTTTTTACACAACCTATTGGAGATGCTCTAACTACCACATATGAATCTACGTGGCCCCTTTTCTTAGAGCATTTCCAATAGCTGCCCTATTTTCGGTCTAACTACTTCTTAGGACATTCGAGACCAAAAAACCTTACTCCAACAGGTTGCAATGATGTAAATTTTGTCCAATTTTATGTTGTGCAGTCCAAAAAAAGGCCAAATGCAGCAAAATACAACATTTGGGCTGTTGTTATATAAAAGAAGGGCAAAGTGGGTACGACAACTGCCAATTGTAAGTTTCATGTCGCCCGCCCGCCTCTTCTACGGTGACCGCGCCGTCTCCTTTCCCATTGATTTGGCCTCGAACCTGGCAGCTCCGCCACAAGACTTACCGATTCGGCCGCGAGCCCACCACCACTGCTCGAAGGCACCAGAGAGATTCGACTTTAAGGGGTGTCGTCTCTCTCCTCCCCCACGCGGACACCGTCGTTTCCCAGCTATCCGTAGCTCCGGCTGGTGATCCACCCAAGCGGCCCTCCTCTCCCCCCTCCTCGTTGTGCCTCCTCCTTCGCTACAAGCACGAGCACGAGCGACGCATGCATGCTCTGCCTCCGGATGCACCTTGAACAACCCCCGCCTCGGATGGCTCCTACGCTTCCATGCACCAGGCGCGGGGCTCGCCTCATTCGGAGATTAACAAATTTAAAGTTGTTACCTTAATTTGTATTATACGGTTTGTACTGCTGATACTAGACCAATACCTAAAATATTTGCCTGAAAAGGTTATGAATTTGTATTTGGTCGTGTATGAGCCAAAATATCCACAATATTGAGCAAAAAAATAAACAAATTCATAACGTGAAGCCCCTTTGTGCAAAACAACCAGATCCAGTGTGGCTGCCCCTTATCCGTTTTATTATATCACGAGAAAAAAAGGAAATACCTATCCCTCCTCGCTCGCTCTCTTTTATTCCCTCCCAGATCTGACCCCCTCGCCCGAGGCCGGCCACACGCGACCACACGAGTCGAGAGCCTCATCTAGGGTTAGGGTTTCCCGGACATGGACGACGCGGCGGCGGCGAGGAGGTGGGTGCAGTGGGAGGAGGTCGTCGTATCGAACGACCGGGGGCGGCGCCTGGTGCACTACTACCTCCGCGGCGGGGAGGAGAGGGAGCTGGCGGTGGTGGGGCGGGAGCGGAGCCCGCGGCACATGTCGTACGCGGTGCAGGGGCGTTTCCTTTGCTCGCTGGCTGCCGCGGGTGACGGGTCGGCCGCGCCATCACCGTCCCAGTCCCCCGCTGCGGCGGAGGGCGTCCCTAGGAAGTGGCGGTCGAGGCGGGAGGTCGTTGACTGGCTTTCCACTCTCGTTTCCGGTAAGATTCGCGCGCCTCCGTGGTATCTGTTGGATTTTGGGCGCTTTCAGCCGTAGCCGCAGCATTCTTCTGCTATTTCGGCGTTTTTCTACCGATTTGGATAGGGTTAACTGCCTGTATTGTCGAGTTTTGATTCGATTTTGGGTAAAGAATTGCGTTTTTACGTTTCTGCCTCGCTTCGCTGCCGGTTCTGATGCGTTTTAGGCATTTCCCATGTTTTGGGTTACATCAGGGATTATTTTGCTCTTGTACATACGCTTGCGGTTCCCGTTTCAGACTATTTTCTCTCAAAGCTGCAGTACTTATGCCTTGTCCCGCGTGTTTTGCTCGTTGAACAAGCAGGGTGGTTTGTGTTATCAATTGGTCATTTCGTCTGAAACTCTGAATCTTATGGCTCGTCATTGATCGAATATGTTTTCTATTTGTTTTGCTTAGTCCTATCTATTCTATTTCGGGTTAGCGTTACAGAACCTGCCTCTATTTCTGTTTAGCTTTACAGAACCTAGCTTGGCATATGTTTATGTTCGGCGAATATGTTTTGCGCACGATGTAGTTCCTGTTGCAGCGACTTTGCGGCATGCTACTTTCTCATGTTTTTGGAGTCATCCGAGAATAGAAGGCCTACTATTTTTTTTGTTGTACAAACACGCTTTAGTTAGCGCTTTTGCTGCGTTTGATTCTTGTCCAGTGTCTAGTCTGTTATCATCTCCCACAAGTACCTCTCATGGACCTTCAGGCTTGGTCCAGCTTCCTCCGTGTGTGTTTTTACCTTTTATATGGTTTTGATTTGATTGCTGCCCCGAACGTCCTCTGTCTCATACTAGTATGAGAACTCTTCTGTTTGGTTAGCAGTATCTGTGTTTGAGTTAATTTTTATGTCAACTTGCTATTTCTTCTGCGCTGGTTTACCTACTTCTAGAAAAGCAATTAGTGATTAGTCATGTATATAATTTCAGAATATTTTGGTTACTCCCAAAACTCACGGCTTCTCCTTTTCCATAGGATTATGGAGAATACAGGTGCTAGCCATTGGAAGCCACAGCTGGTTTCCTTTTTTGCTCAGTCGTGTAAGATTGCATTTGGAAATGTAGAAAAAAAGAAGCAGCATCACGAATCGAAAGTCAATCAGGTGCCATTTTGATCTTTACTCCTCGTGGCGTCCCTTAGCCTCGGCGGAGTCAGTCCATAAATAATGTACGGTATCAATGATACAGCAAATAGTTACGCGAAAACGAATCCTACTATCTTCTGGCCATGAGTTTTTATGAAAACAGTTTGTATACTTGCTGCGTTCTGGCAGATGAATTTATATATTAGGCTGAAGCGGAAGAATATGCTAAATGCCACTTACCTTTTAACCGTGAACTATGTAAGTTTGCTTCTAGACGTTCTTTGTCGTGTGCTTGCTACCTTTTGTTTTTGTCGTGTATGTTCCATTCAGATCGTTCTTTCTCCACTTTTTTGTTTTATTCGACGTGTTGCTTTCATTTGAATCAGGATTTGTTTGCTTTCATGTTCTTTTGGTGCAATTGTTGGTGTTTTCACTTTTTTGGTGAACTTATCGTGAATGATATGTTGCAGGTTGTAATGAAGGGACTTACTCAATGGCAAATAGGTTCCATGGAAATTCGTATGACGACAATGATGTTGACTTTGTCGATGTTGCTCCCTCAAAGGTTAGTAACTTAGTACCATGTAACCTCTTTACTTTCTTATCTGTCAAGGATATCTGTGTTAATACCTATATTTTCTAATCCATATTCTTCTATGTGTACTCAGGATGTGTCTGCTACACTGTCAGCCATGAACAACTCGAAAGACTTCACATGGTTAGGTCCTGCAAGGCAATGCCAAAAAAGATGGAAACACTACAGATCTTTCTGCTGTAGGGGAATTACTATTTCGGTATGTTTTTTCATACTCTTACTCGTCAATATGTTCACTAGACCATGCCTGTTATCAAGTAATGAAGATGATATTCTGAGTTGAACAAGATCCATCAGAACAATGAAAATATTTTACCAGTAATAGGTAGAGGCTGATCTGAAAATAAAATAGAAAAACATAATATGAAATTACGGTAGTTTTATTCACTCATGTGATTACAGTTGGAGTACAGGGAGAAAGGTGCTATATGTCCTTTGGTTTTTTTTCGCGTTTTGATTTTCTTTATGTTTCTTTTTCTGAATGTTAATTTTTTGTATTAGGAGTTAAAACTTGAAGGTTAAACCTTGGTTGACAAGTCTTTTATCTTCATAGGTGCATAGTTTTGTCTACATCATGAGCGAAGAGAAGAAGATACTCATTGCCTATGTGGAGGATCTATATGAGGACTCAAATGCACTCAACATGGTCACGGTACGATGGTTTGACAAAGTTGATGAGGTTGGTGTTGAATTGCCCCCAAATGTTGGTGACAGAGAGATTTTCTTTTCTCATGGTCTTCAAGATCTCAATGTTGAATGCATTGATGGATTGGCTGCAGTTCTTAGCTCTCAGCACTTCGAGAAGTTTCAGAGTGGCACAAAACACAGCTATTGGCAGCCTTACCTTTGCCGCTGTCAGATCAGTAATGATTACGTCAAACCGTTTGATATCACCCAGTTGCAAGGGTATTGGAGCCAGGAATTGCTTAGGACCATGTTTAATGCAGACTCTTCTCTAAAGGTACGTTTTAAGGTAACCAAAGGCGGACCTAGTTCAGAAGGAATGCAGAAGTGGAAGTGTGATACAACATTCAGTGATGACAATAATCCACAGAGGTGTCTTCCTTCTGGTGGGTTTGGTTCCAATTCTCTAGATTTGGACCCTAGCCTTCAAAAACTGCTAAACCCTGGTTGCCATGCTGAAATCCTGTCACAGGACAGTGGCATAAGGGGCTGTTGGTTTAGATGCTTAATCTTGAAGAGGCGTAGAGATAAAATAAAGGTGCGATACCAAGATCTTCAGAATGCTGAGGAGACAGGAAATTTGGAGGTAATTTAGTGTAGTTGTACATAATCAGTTACTTCTTTTGTCACCTGTATTATTGTAGAGCTTACTTTCGACCTAATTATGTTGTACAGGAGTGGGTTTTGCTAACAAGGATAGCTAAGACTGATCAGTTGGGTATTCGCATCTCTGGGAGACCAATGGTTAGGCCACGCCATGTGCCGCAAAATAGCAAGGACCCATGCTCCCTTGATATTGGTGCTGTTGTTGATGCATGGTGGAATAGTGGCTGGTGGGAGGGTATCGTGTTGCAGCGTGGAAATGATGGACACGTTCAAGTTTACTTTCCAGGTAATTATAATTCGGTTACTACTATTGCTTGTGATTATCAATAGGTACTAATACTATGTTGGTCGAAGTACTTTTACATGAATATGTTCTAGAAAAGTATATAATAAAATTGATGAATGGTTCTTATCATAAGATTTGTTGTTGTTGCATGATATCAAACCTTATTCTTGGTTTCCTCGGAGAAATCATGTAAAACTTCTAGTTACCGCTTGTTATTATCAGTACAGTTCTATTCATATTTGAGCTTCCCTAGGACCATAACTTATGTTCGTATGTTATTCACCACAGGAGAGAAGCGGGTAGCTGATTTTGAGATGGATGATTTGAGGCAATCACTTGAGTGGGTTGGTGACAGATGGAATCCCTTGAGGGAAAGAAAAGACATCACAATCCACTTGCCTCCTGCTTCAGAACTGGAACATAGAGGCTTTAGCCTAAAAGATGATCCATCTCCAATACCAGAATCTGTCGAGAGGCGTGATGACAAATCTTTGGGCAACAAGATCTCTCGGGGTCAGAAGCGTGTTCTGGCTGATCTGACGAATGATCTGAAGCTTGATAACCTGAAGTGGAGGGCAAGGAAGCGGAGCAGAAGATGTAGCTCGAAAAGGCAGTCAGGCACTAGCAGCGGTAGCAGCAGCCAGGGAGACATGGAGGAGTCTAGTCCCTGCGGAATTAATCCAGTGCCTGATGAAGAAGTTTGCAAGAGCAACGGAGAGCCAATTTTCATTGGTGTACCAGTTTCCAGCTTGATGATGTCCAGATGATAGACTAGTAGCTGACTGACATCCACTTCCAGATTTCAACAGCCTCGGCGAGATGTGAGTTTGGTGCATCCCCGTGTTATTTTGTCCTGTTACCTGGATTATGGAAATTTTGAAAGCTCCTCCACGCTGACTCCTCGGGTGTCATCATGGGCAAGCATACGGTTGTATTTACAACTAATTTAGAGATTTTTGGCTTTTTTGCAGTCACATTCTAGAAAATGATAGGAGTTCCGGTGTCTTATTTTGAGGGGTAAATATGGTTGTAATTCCAGTTTTGCAGTTTCCCAAGCCCTCCTTTTGTTTACATTGCAGTGTTCTAGCTCAGTTAAAATTATTCATAATTGTTATAGCAGCCCAGCTTTTCTAACTGTTGATGTTGGACTATCCAGTAACTAGATGAAAATATGTTTATTTCAGTTATTATGTTAATTACAGTAATGCCTCTGTAATGTGCTTGAGCTATATTGGGACCAAAGCTTATTGATGAAATGATGTTGGGAAGTCGTCCTATTCCTGCACCAGTAGTCATCGTATACCTATCAGATACTACTACTGTTTAAGGGATAGTAGCCTTTTATTTTGCCAAAAAAAAATGTAGGCTTTCTAGTGTTGCCGCTACTGCATTTTCAAGATTCCGAACGCTGCGCTTTCTGATCTCATTTTTCCATGTCCATCTTCCCATCCCATGTCGAGGGCTTAGATGCTGCTGATTCAGCACAAGGAAAGACATCCTCATCTGGAGGTAGGAAGGAAATGGACAACTAATCCGTGCAAGCCAGCCAAGGTTGCGTCGTTGGACTAGGATCAGGATCTGATTCCCATCGCCAACAAGACAAGGACACGCCGAGTGCCCATCCGTCCACGACGAAACGAACAATCCCGGAGAAAGCAAACCACCAACCGTCCGGATCCTCTTAACCCCGGATGCATCCCACCGTATACCCCTGCCTGCCCCCACCCTTGCAAGGTTCTTTCTTTTTCACATTCCCCTTTGGGAGCTTCTCCGTGTAGTACATTCCGCCTTCTTCTCCGACGAAGCGGGAAGCCGCCACCGCCACTCAGAGGAGACATTCATGAGCGATAAGGTGAGGACGGTCATATACTTGCTCCAAAGAAATACTGTACGTCAGTAGTAGGGGTAACTGATACCATGTCTCTCCTTGATGCGATTCCCAGCTGTACTGCATGACGCTCCGGATGAACATCGACTGCAATGGGTGTTACCAGAAGATCCGGAGAGCTCTTCTGGAGATGCATGGTAAAACACAAACACACATAAACCGCAAGGAATCAGTTCCTGCCATTTCTGCACTTTTAACAGTCATCGATCCTAATTTTACTTTTGTATGTGGACCGAACCAAGAAGATATCGAGAGCCACCTGATTGAGCGGAAGCAGCAGAGGGTGAGCGTCTCCGGCACCTCGTGCCACAGGACGTGGCGATCAAGCTCCGCAAGAGGACCAACCGCCGCGTCGAGATACTCGAGATCAAGGAGGTCGACGCCGCCACCGGCCCTGAAGGCTGAGGAGCACGGGCAGGAGCTATCTGCCAGTCCCATGCTATCTGATGCCGAACTGCTGAAGGAACTAGCAGACGATGAGACGAACGATGCAAGTGTGAACAACGGCGTAGCATAGCACTAGTCACCTTCGTAGGCACCGTACATAATTACGCACGGACGATGATAGGCTAATGTTGTACCGAGTTCTTTTAATACTCCCTCCGATCCATATTAATGGTCTCAACATTATCTAGATACGGATGCATCTAGTCTAAACACTTAACTAGATACATCCGTATGTAGATAAAGTTGAGTCCATTAATATGGATCGGAGGTGGTACTAAAAATGGCATTGTGCAAATGAGCAATCGCTGTCCAAAACAAGATTGTCAAGTTGAGCCTGGCTAATGACTCACTCTTGGTCACGTGAGGAGAGAAGCTAGCGTTAGGCTTCCTGCTTCCCATCAGCGCCGCCGCCATCTGCCTCGTCCCTGTGCCTTAGAGCATCTCCACTGGGGGCCTCCAATGGGGTGTCCGGCACCATCCATTTGAGGTCCAATTGAGGGGTGCCGGACACATGTCTGGTCAAGTTTTGGAGGCCGCCCACAACGACGTCCACCAAACATGCACTCCAATATTTTTTTTCATTAAACCACATCGTCGGTTGTTCTTACATTTCAAATTTTCAATACGAATTGAAGATAGAGAAGTATAGATTATTACAACACAAGTTTAAATTCGAATGCAAAGTTCAAATACGAATTCAAGTTTAACACATGACATATCAAACCGGTGCCGGCTGAGTTGCTTTGACAGCCCACAAGTGCGTCACGAGGTCATTGTGCAGCTGCTTATGCATTTTTCCATCACGAATTTCCCGATGCATGGCAAGAAATTCTGAATACTGTTTCGGCACGCCCGGCTATGGCTCGTCCATAGGCCCCTGGAAATTAAACACCTCGTTGATCAACGGCTCCTCGTATCACGCTCACTCTCAATGATCATGTTGTGCATGATAACGCAAGCCTCCATGATCTCACACATTTCATCTAGCGACCATGAAAGACAAGGGTGGCGGACGAAGGCAAACCTGGCCTGGAGCACTCCAAATGCCCGCTTCACATCTTTGCGGACAGACTCTTGCCTCTTTGCAATACTAGTAATTGGGCACGTGCAATGCACGTTTAAGTAAATAAAAAGCAATAAAAAAGTTCCAACATATGATGGATAATGCCAAATTGTGCTTGGGAGCACTTTGCTCTTGTTTCAAAAAACCATTGGTAGATTTCTGAAATCCTTACAACCAATGCAATGGTACGTTTAAGCGACTACAATAAGCAGAACACAGCTCTTCTGAGATGACGCAAGCTTCTATATATCATTGACATGAACTCACGAAGAACCGCCACATGGGGTTAATTACATCAGAAGAGTACAAAACTCATATCTCTGGAGGAGACGATATCTTGCTAGGTGAATGGCTGGAGACAGTTGCACCAGGCTTATTGCATATACGGTTATAACTTGGCAAATCAGGATTCGAAAAAGTCAGTTCTCCTGCACATGCAATTTTCTGAAGATCTATTTAACGAATGATCTTAAATGATTTGTGTACTATTTTATAGGCATAAGCAGGTAGAGTAACTGGATTCAACTACATGGAGAAATGTTCAATAGCAAACACACCTTGCCAATCAATCCCTGCATAAATCAAAGTTTCTTTCATAACTCAAGCACACCTTGAACGATTGATGGCAAAAAAAATTCATCCAGTCAATCACCTAATAAGGCGCAGTACACAAAAACATTAAGCTTTGGATTATGAAGACAACCAAGGTGATCATCTTCATCTACCTGGGTATAAATCGAAATGAACAAACCGACTATTTACAAAAATAAAATCTGAAAAAGCTGGAAAGATACTACAGTAGGAAACCACAACTATGAAGACATCACAAGTCTAAGCTGAAACTGAACTTGCACCGTTTATAGATTCCAATAGCTCATAGCCCCTTTTCCATTTAAAATGAAACCAAAGCACCAATTCACAATATTACAAGGTTCAGATCAGGAGCCTCACGGAACCACTCTTCACAAGGCAGGCGCACACATTAAACAGGCTGCTAAACGAACCATTTAAATAAAATAATACATGGGAGACCATTAGGAGGGAACTATATCCTTCATAACATTTAGGTTCACTGAGATATAACAATGCCTGCATATCACAAATGATGATGTGCCTTACATCAGTGCAGTCCATCTATTCGTAAACAAAAGATGTTTTGGACACGACCATGGCCTCCTAAATATAATCTTGTACGTCAATTTCTGTATGTATTGAAATATTATCTCATGAACAATCTGATCTATTTAAATTCTCATTTTCTGGTCAAATCAATCTGGATACTCATTTGTATGATATGAACCAAATTTAAACTTCACGCTATGTAATATGTCATCTACTTAGGAACGGATGTAGTAGTTCATAACCAAGATATGTGCAATACCGGATAACATTAAGCTCCGGCATTGCTGCCTGCGCTGGCATGCGCATGGCATGGACATTGGTGCACCAATATGGCGGCCAAGAAGGTCCATCTCTAAAAATGCTCCCTCTTAAGAATCGCATACATCACCAAAAATATATAGCATGTCAACCGGATTGCATTTGGTTCCAGCAGATACAACTGCTAGGGCTGAACCTATAAATGGCACCGAATAAAAAGTTAATAAGTTAAGAAAAATGGTTCAATTAGTGGACTAAAATTATATTCTAGAAATGGAAGGCTAATAGACTAATTTAGAATATCCAATCATTATGAATTGCATATTCACAACAGTATAAGAGGTTCCAAATATTAAACATATCAGGCAATCTCCTTAAACCTTAGATCAATAAGTTCACTGCAAAACAAATACACATATGAAGAGACATGCAGCTTGCTACACGGTTAGAAATACTAACCATGATTTTGATTTATTCCCAAATGGCACAGCTGCAGATTTCTTTTCCTTCTGATGACATCAACACCATACGAAATCCCAAGTCACATCTGGTTCCTATGCATAAGAATTAACAAAAAAAGTGACCAAACGACACATTCAAGCCTACGCACCAACTCTAACGTATCCACAAGAAATGACTTCCAATAGCATTTACTTCTGCGATTTCCCACTCACAACGTTTTGTACGATCCGCAGATAATTTTGGCACAGGAGAAAAACATCCAGCAGCTCATGGAGCTTATCCAAAGCCTCCAGGTGCATCTATCTGCGGTTGCAAGCAGCACCAACTTCATACAGATTTGCACAACTTTCAGATGAAGAAAAATTAACATGATTAATCAAGGATCAAGCCACTCACCTTGCAGCTAGAATCCATCAGCACCATCTCTCTAGGTTCCTGCACATGAAAAATTAGTCACTGCCCCGCCCCAAGTTAGAACTTCTGCAAACCTTATACACGAAGCCCTTACTTAAAATTCAGAGTATACACATAATATCCAATATATCGACCTAACTATTTGCCTTCGTTGACAGAGCACGAACATAATCCATACCACTACATTCTAATTACTAAACAACTACCCTATTGGGGGAATATATGTCTATATCCTCATATTTTCTAGCTTGGCAAAACATTCACAGCTTATTGAGCTACAAAAAACAGCCCTCATACTCGATTACACCTGCTATATCATAAAACATTATTGGAGGATGGCACAGTCCTTATTGCTATTTGTAAATAAACATTTCCATGGATCTATGTGCGATTGGTGTTGAGAATTACCATGCATAGCAGAAAAAAATGCAGCTCAAGTATCTCTAAAAATCTGAAACGCCCTTGACAGTACCATGCACTGTAATCTGAATTTAAACCTGCTCAGAACAAAAACTATAATCTGAATTCACAAGTGGGTAGAGAACTGCAGCGAGCTATGGACGTGCGAGGAGGCGACCAGGGGAGCGAGCATGATTACTAATCTAAAAAAAAGTAATTGTCCATCTCCTCTAATCAGGTCTGAACTGAACCACATGTCTTCTGAACTGAACCATAAATTTTTCAACGATAAATATAATACACAAGCACTCGAGGACGGATATTGCACCAAGCTGCTGGAGGCGATAATTGTTGGATGCTCACTAAAATCACAAGGTGAGACCAAATGGCCTTTCCTCCAGGCATTGTTTCCTCGGCAGCTCCACTTGAACAGGAGCAGTTAGGGGTGTACAGAATACCTCAGAAACGGGGTCCCCGTGCTTCCTCAAATCCTCAGGCCTTCGCCCCCGCACGCCTTGTAGCCACCAGTTCCGGGCGCGCTCTGAAAGTTGAAACCTCCGGCCCCATGTGTGCCCTGAAGCCGCCGGTGCGAGACGAAAAGAAGATGGCCTGGCTTCACCTACTCCGGCAGCCCCATATGTGCCGCCACCATCGACCTTGAACTCCTGGGTATGGAGCTTCGTGTCGTCGAGGAGGCGCTTGAGGCAACAGCAGGGGCGCGGATCAGGCGCCATCGCTTGGAACGGTGTCGTCTCATTGGGGAGGCAACATCACGGCCTTCGGCCTATCAGATCAGGCCGCGAGGGAGACGCTCGCGCGGCATGCCGCCTCGACAACCCACTCGTGCCGGGGGACGGCCGCCCCGCCGGGTTCCGCAACCCGTGGGTTTGCTGCTTCCCGCTATTCCGGTGGGTGGGCGGAATCGGCTCGTGGGTGTGCGGGGAACGGTGGCTCCGGCGGTGCGGCGAACGGAGCGGCGATGCGGGGAACGGTGGCTCCGCGGTGCGGGGAACGGAGTGGCGGGCGGCGGTCTCCTGGATGCGACGCGAGGAAAGACGGCGGCGACGAAGACGGTTTGCTCACCACGCGAGGAAGAACGGAGTGGGGGATAGACAGTTTCCTATCTTCGACGGAGTGGGCATTTTGTTTTTTCAATTTCAGAAAAAGGTGCACATCATACAACATTGAGAACGTGTGGATCGTTGGATTTAGGCCTGCGAACGGTCAGGATGGCCCGGATCTGTCAGTCTCGCTCCTTTTATATTAGTGGTGATTAGTGGTGATATGACAATCTGCCTCGCCGACAGGGTTACGGATAGTCTTCACAAATGTTGACCAAGTAGGATAGATGTCGTCGGCAAGGTAGTACCCCTTGGTGTACTCATGGCCATTGATCACATAGTTGCATGGTGGAGTTAGGCCATCACAAAGTTTCTTAAACACCGGGGAGCGTTGGAGCACATTGATGTCATTGGCGGCACCGACCGTGCCGAAAAAATGCATGCCAGATCCAAAGATCATAATCTGCCACGGCCTCAAGTATGACACTGCACTTTCCGTGATGTCCTGACTTATACATCCCCTGCCAAGCGAACAGTCAGTTCTTCCAGTTCCAGTGCATGCAGTCGATGCTTCCAAGCAGCCCCGGAAATCCTCTTGCTTGGCCTTGTGCCAAGAGACGAGCCGTGTCTGCCTCATTTGGTGATCTCAGATATTCCACTCCGAACACTTTCACAACTGCTTTGCAAAACCTGTAAGTAGCTTTGACGGCGGTGGACTCAGACATACGGAGGGTAAGAACAACCAAGGGACCAAGATCTAATCCAGTTGATGCAAGCAACGGGTAGAACCAAGTTCTAGAAGGACTAACCCTCGAAGACCGAAAGTGTTACGAGATCGAATCTCGTGGATGATGTAGTCGTACACTTGCCGATCTCAAGATCGTGATGATGAACGCTGCAAGCGGGCAGCGCCTCCGTACTCGGTCACACGTACAACTTGACGACGACCTACGTTCCCTCGATCCAGCGGGGCAGCGGAAGTAGAAGATCCACCGGAAACTCCAACAGCACGACGGCGTGGTGTGATGGAGAAAATAAACGGCCATGGCTTCGCCAAGCGGATGACCAAAAGGTGGAGCAGCGGGAGGGAGAGAGGTGGACTCAAGAGCCAGCGGAGAGGGAGCAACCACCCCTCTATATATAGGAGGGGGTGCGGCTGTACCTAGAGGTGCCCCCACCTCTTTCCTTCATGTGAGTGGAGTCTCCACTCACACCCACTCATGCCTCTTTATGTGAGTGGACTTTCCACTAAAAAATCCCAAGGGTTTTCTTCATTAAATAAATAAAACATTTTTATTTCTTTATTTTAATATTTGTTAATTCTATTAACAAACATTAACGCTTACCCCCTTGATCTATTTGTTAATTCTGTTAACAAACATTGACAATTATCCCCTTGAACTATTTCAATATTACTCGAAACAATTTCGGTGCTGTCCAAAGTTTTCTCCACTATTCCGTATCGTCTCAATAGTGTCGACAAACCTTAAGTGTGTCACCCTATGGTTCGTGAATAATGAAGACATGATCGAGACCCCTCTCCGATCAATAGTCAACAGCGGGACCTGGAGATCCGTAATGACTCCTACACATTCAACGATGAATCTTCTGAACGCGTGAACCTTAAACGTCATAGGCAATTCCTTTTGTCTCACGATAGTTTACTTGTCCGAGATCCGATCATTGGTATCAACCATACCTAGTTCGATCTCGGTACCAACTGATGCCCACAAGTATAGGGGATCGCTGAAATCTTCGTTGGGAAGTATTACCCAAATTTATAGTTCGACACGATGGGAACACAAGAATACCAATAAGACTTTGGCAATTGAGGCGTCACTCTCAATCACACCTGTATATCAATAAACTTGCAGCAGTGATAGTGATGGCAGTAGTATGATTCAAGTAGCAAATAGAACAACAGTAGTGAACAAGGGTTTCCAAGTTTTCACCGGAAAAGTGAAAGTGTAACTCAGAGATTTAAAACGTAGGCATGAGGTGATAGCGGGGTGTTGCATGAATAAGATTGATCATATAATAAGATACAAATAGCAATGGGACTTATCTCTAACTCCGATATATGTAGGTATGTGTTCCGTAAATAGTTGTGCGTACTAACCAAGAGAATTTGCACAACATCTATTGTCCTACCTGCCCATTTCACCGGGGCCAACTTGGAACTACAGGTAATTAAGGTCTACCCTTTCGAATAGTCCGGAACAACGCATTAACACTTCATGAACACATAGAATCCTCAAACTAAAAAATCTCCCCCTTGTTTTCCCTATATGTCACTTTTAGGGTTCGTAGGTTCAACATAATAGCAGGTGATACACTTTGCAGATAAATACCAAACTCAATTATATGATGAAGCAAAATAAGTTCAGTACTGAAATGATGCCACTCGGGCCCTAGTAACAAGCATTAAGTATAGCATAAGTGCATCAACACAATACAAAAATATCCTCTAGATAAACCCCTAAGATCTCGAACAACGGGTATCATTACATGATCAATCTCATCCAATCCCCATCCACCTCACATGCCTACAGCGGACTACTCACACATGGTGATGGAGATGGAGCTCATGGTCGATGGAGATGAAGGCGGTGAAGATGGCGGTGAAGATGGTCTCCGGATCCCTCCACCGGAGGAGAAATCCTGGAGCAATCTGTCTCCGAAAATGAAGATCGTGGTGGCGGCGGCGGTGTGTTTCACGAAAGCTCTCCCCCTCTTAGGGCACCCACTTTTTCGTATATATGAGGGGGTACGCGAAAAGCCGAAGGAGAGGCGACGCCCGAGGCTCCAGTTAGGTGGGCCCATGCGGCCCAAGGATCTGGCCGCGTGGGGCCCGCTCTTTTGGGCCTCCGGCGCTTCCTCGTGTCCATCCTTTGCACGTTGTCCTCATTTTCCATAAAAAATGACGTGGTATTTTTCCCCGATTTAATTTCCTGCAAAAATAACCAGAAACGAGATTGCTAAAAACAGCGTCAGATTCAGCAGGTTTATTCAAATATGGGAAGATTCCGGAGCAAATTATGAAGCAAAGTGCTTGGAAAAGTAGATGCATTTTAGGTGCATCACCAACAAGTACTCTTTACTCGTTCCGTGATATGACATCCTTGTGACCTAGTCACGTGCATGCAAGCGGTGTCGATGTGATATCACCGAGAGGGCCCATTGTATATCTCTCCATCATTTGGATGGACAAATCCCACTCTTGATCCATGAGCCTCAACTAATACTTTCAGTGTACCCAACACCACCTTTATAGTAACCCTTTCACGGTGTGACGTTTGATGTCATCAAAGCACTCATCTAGTGTTAGTGATTGACATGATCTCATGGTCTAAGGATTAGAGTTACTTCGTATGTGATTGATACAACAATGTAAACTTAATGACTTGATCGCATTGCTATATCTACTTTGGGTGTATGTTCATCACATCATTCTCCTAATGTTGTGATCCCGTTATTAACAACATCCAATGTTCATGATCAGGAAACCTTGATCATCAGTTAATCAACGAGCTAGTTAAACGAGAGGCATTACTAGGAACTCTTACTTGTTTATTAGTCACACATGTATTAACGTTTCCGATTAATACAATTCTAGCATGAGAAATAAACATTTATCGTAAACATGGAATATGATAATAACCACTTTATTATTGCCACTCGGTCATATTCCTTTTAGTCTCCCACTTGCACTAGAGTCAATAATCCAGTCAATAAGTAAGCACTTAACACCTATGGCATTCCAGTGTTATTACCATGCTTCGCATGTGGTAAACTCCATCAATAGATCTGACATGTTCAGGTCCATTTGTATTTGCACGTCTTAGCGTCTACACGCATCACTCATTCTCTAATGAGATGGCTTTGTATATATTTGGTCAACCGGTGAGACCTTAATTCCTCAGGTTAAACTAATGTTACCAACATTGTGAAAATGTAGCTTGATAGTGTCAGCATTCTTGGAAATTCACCAAGTTCAATAAAGAACTCCTTGACCCAAAAATACTCCTTTTATTTGTTGTCAACACAACGATATACTTAGCCTTTGTTGTAGTATTCATCACAATACTTTAATTTTGAAACTCATTCAAAACCAGCATGGAACTTTCTTCCAGCCTATTCTGCCACCCTTCAACACATATTTTAATTGAGATAGATTTATTTGGATAAATGACAAGACTATTAGTGTAACATATTGCAACGAATAGTTTGTCATTACTGCAAAGGAAAAACACATCCTTAGGTTTTCTAAAATTACTTAAGGATCTTTCCCACTGTTGTCCAATCAGCATATGAATTATCCTGGTATAACACTTTATAGCATAGGACTTATTTGGTTGTGTACTTGTGTACATATCATGGAACCCATGACTTAGAAATCTCAATTTCAATGCTCATCATGTGTCAAAACACTTGATATTGATCAATTCTTTTCCACGCGGCAATAACCCTTTCTTGTCGTTTTGATATTGACTTACGTCAATACTTCATCTATGTACTTTGGCTCAATCATATCAGGCACTTCAATCCATCTCTATAGATATTGATCCCCAATATATTGTTTAGCCTAAGCCTTTCATCAATATGAAATCTTAACCGTGTTAATTTAAAATACATATTTTCCAATCAACTATATGTCATCTACCTAAAGAATTAGAAATATGTCTTAGCGCTCCCACTTAATTTGTTGTAACTCTACAAGCATCTTCACCATTCATGATGGAATCAAACTCTTTTGATAGCTTCATTAAAGTAAAGATTCCAACTTCGTTATGCTCATTTCAACCATTGAAGTTTGCATTCTTTTCTAGAAACCTTTTGAATTTTACAAAACTCACAGATCGTGTCACATACACATCCTTGATCAGACTTCCTTGAGAGGAAAGTTGTTTTGTTATTCAACTGCCATATAAAAAATGTAACCTTTTCTAGAACTATTCGTAAAGACGAAAGCATCACTAGGGAAGATCAAAATCTTTTCGTATTCAACTCTTTGAACTTTCTCGCAAACATCATTTCAACAAGTCAAACTTTCAATGGATGTAAACATCCACGTCTTGTTGCTACATAGATTCGTTTGAGATCGTGAGGCTTCATGCATGCCCTCCGAAAGGATTACCAAGTCACATACTTGGCATTCATACAGGGATACTATCTCGGATATAATGACTCATAGCCAATTTACGAAGTCAGGGCCCATCATTTGCTTCCTTTATAAGTTGCAGGTCCTTTGTTGTCCAAACAACACTTCATTCTCAAACCACAAGTTGGTCTAAGTACAAAATTTTACGACCTTCGTGGTTCAGTTTGCAAACTCTTTCGAAGTTTCTACAACACATGTAGTGTCTTCCACTTAGTCAAAATAGGAAACCCCAGAACAACTTCTAGTGCTGCGCTACTCTTGACATGATAACGACGATTCTCTAATCTCGTCGAGTTGCACTATCCTCCCACTCACTTCTTTCGCAAGAACCACTTTCTTGAGAAATCTATCCTTCCTGACAAACAACATTTGTCTTAGGTTCGGTGATAGGAGAAATACCCAACAGATTCTTTGGGATAACCTTATAAACATATATTTATCCGATTTTGGTTGTAAACATTTTACATATGCTATGCATACCAAAATCTATTATATATTAAAAGTAGATTATGGGCTAACCAGAAATTAAAGAATTAAACTAGAAAATCCCACAATAATCAGAAACATCTGTCCGTTTATTAGCATAATTAACCAATCATAACCGTAGAACTAGTCCGTTCACATCAAGGTCCAGGAAAATTACCCACCAATGCCCTTAATTAAGTCTGCGCATACCCCTTCGACGTCAAACTAGAAAATAGAACAATCTGACAGATCAAAAGTCCTCACGTATGCCGCCGCCGCCGTAATCACCCAGTTTTAATTGCGCCTCATACACACGACCATGCATGCAGCCCAAATTTTTTTGATAGATTGATTGAGGAATCGTCTCTTGCATGCATGTGCGCATGTAGCTTTGCAAGAGATGGATCGATCAAGCAGTACATGCATGGTCTGATGTACCACGCGCTGCCGCCGGCCGTATTCCGATGCTGCGGTATGTCCTCAGATATCAGGTACGCTGCCGTTGCGGCCGCCGACACGGACGTATTCCGATTTGGCGGCATGTACTCATGTACGCGTAGCGGCCGTATTTACCGTCCCCGGCTCCGAGTGCAGCCATGTGTGTACACCAAGGTCACGAGCAGTTTTTTTAGGCCTGGCACGCAAAGTTCTTCGGAGGCTTTTCTTCTTTCCCCTGCTACAGTCCCCTCGGGCGAAAGGAGAGGCGACCGCGGAGTCGAGGTCTCCGCCGGCGGATCTGTTGCTCCCCTCTGCCTCCGGCCGCCGTTTCGGCGCCGCGAGGTGGGGGGCCTCGGCTCTGACCGTGCGGGTAGTTTAGGTTAGGGTTAGGTGTGTGTTTCCCAGTTTGGCGTCTCCGAAGACGGTGGCGGTGGCGCTGGAGTTTGGGGCTTCTTCGTCCTCCCCCTCCTTTCCCCGTTCCGGCCTCCGCGCCGGGGAGGTAGTGGAGGTTCGTCGGGCGTGGATCTGCGTCTCTGCTTCTCCGGCCGGCCTTGGTGGCGAGGGGAGGAGCGGGAGGAGGTCGGCGTTCCTTTTTGGTTGCAGGTGGCTCCGGTGGTCTTCTTCGTCGACGCTTCAGCTCTGGCCAGCCATGGTGGCGAGGGGAGCTGCGTCCGAAGGTGGTGCGGGGCTTGTGGTGGTGGACCTAGGCGGCGCGTCGCCGGCTGGAAGATGGGTGGAAGCGGGGAGCGGCTGCTGTGGCCGTGCGTGTTCAGCGAGGCATGGATCCGTCCTTCTGCGGCGGACAGCTTCTGCGGCCATCTACAAGGTGTGGCGGCATCTTCTTCCCGGCGGCGAGAGGTACGGCGGCGGCGACGTCGCCTAGGTGCTTGGGGCAAGCTTCGGATATGATTGTGATCTCCTCAGGCAGCTCGGGGTGCTCCGTGCAAGTTTCTGGGTTCCTCTGTAATTTCTTTGTTTCTTCGGGACCTAGCTGTAATTTATACTGAGTTTCCTGTTATATGAATCAGATCCTTCCTAAAAAAAAAAAGGTCACGAGCAGTTTTGCAGTGCATCGGTGGATTGAGGGCATGGCTCATGCATGTGCATGCAGGCGAGTAACAGTGAGATGGATCGATGGTGGATTTTTCTCATGCACGCAGCCGGAAAGACTAGAGTTAGGTAATGGCATGTGACTATCTTTTTTTACCAGCTCTATTAATTTCTTTACTGTACAAGATAGAATACAGTCTATAGCTATATCTGCCTCAACAACGTACAAGGAGAAGTCTACATCTATTTAAATGCTAGAAAGTACTATTAGTGGTGTGCACTGATGTGAATTTATCATTTGGTATTTGTAGCATTATAAATGTAGATTATGTTTAAAATATTTGCTGCAAATTGCTCTATTGTGAAGTTTTAAGTAGCATATAGAAGTGAATTGCGTTTTAAACAATTTTTTTGTTAAAGCAACAATTCAAGCTAAATTTGCTCAAACAGATAGAAAAAGGAGGAGCCAAACTACACTCGATATTCACGAGAACCAAGTCGGATCATAGAATTGGCCCAGCTGAGCTGCACACGAGGTATGTTTCCATCCATTAATCATTTGGAATCAGATAATTGTGTAGAGATAGATATACTTGCATAAAGATTATGTTTGAGCAGCTCCGATAGAAGAATAAACAAAGGTGCCCACAATTATTTTTGGCTGAACAAACCACATAGGAGGGAGCGCTGATTAATTACTATATACATGAGGATCTTGTAAAAAAAGAGATAGAGATATTAGATTTGATTTGCTCCAGAAGAAAAAAGAAAAGGTGTGATCACTTGCTGCACAAATATGCCGGAGTGTCGGGCTAATTAGTCTGTACTTCATGCATACTTGACCTTAGGAAAATAAGAACATGTCGAGGTTAATTAATTATGTCTTTTTTAGTTTACAAGAATAACACACGGATGGTATGTGGTGCATACTTCAAAAGATAAAGCTGCTCCTTATTTCTTTGATTATCTTTGCTTTCTTAGGTAGTGCGACTAGAAGACCTCGTAGAACAACAAGTGTGTATGGATCTTATGGAAGCATATACATGAAACATGTATCTACCCCCATTCATTAAAAAAGTAAATATATTAGAAGTTTTCATAAAAAAATCTGGTCATTGATTTGGCGGATCTTATTGACAAACAAAACCCAAATTGTTTAATCTTCGAGACGTGTGTGGATCCATACATAATCGAGTATTATTTTTGCAAATCGGATACAGATCACATATCTCCACATATTATAGAATCTCTCCAAGTATTATCTTCGAAATATACGACGTACATATCTAAACCCATTGTACAATCTTCCCTATGCTCCAAAAATATGGATATGTGAGAGCTCTTCTAGACTGCCGAGGTGCAATATTCTAATAAATTGTAACCAAGTCTCCTCCATATTTTCGTCACGCCCATGTTATACCTTATCCAGCCGGACCTCACACTTAAGCAAATGGCCTCCTAAGTACATGCAACTGGAGGAATGATTGGTTATGACTTCCTCACGGTTGCCTGAAGAGCACTAACTGCACCACTGGCTACAACGTGGATCATTTAATAATTGCCAACAATCCTTACATACCCTGGTATTGCGTTTTTGCGGGACGCGGGATCATGCAAAATTAATTATATGTGGCTCTAGACTGACTTACGCTAACATAATAATTTGAACTTAATTCCCGTTCTGGCCAGAAAGGACTGTTTTACACAATGACACGAAAGTTGAATAGTGTGCGCATTTACAACATCAATGGATCAATATCCTTCAAGAGAGGCTGCACATCTGGAACCTAACTGATTGGTAGTATAATATATGCATCCTAGAGTAGTTTATATGACCAAAACTGATCCTTTGATATACGTATGCTTTCCTGCAGTTAATACTTTAGTACAAATTTGTCTCAAAAGAGCATCCATAACCCACGTTTGGCATTGAATGAAAGGGAGAGTTCATGCAAAAGATATGCATAAAAGGGAGGGCGAGACTGTGCATAATGGTCGATAATTAGCCAGGTGTTTGTGCAAGAGAGAACAATGATACTACTACAGATATGTCAATAGTAACAAAAAAAAGGTTATCCTAAGAAGTCACAAATAAGGTTTGCTATCTAGAATATTGGTGCGCAATGTTTTCTGTTCAAAGTAATATACTCCCTCCATCCCAAAATATAAGGCGCCCTTTAATTTCGCTGATCAACAGCGTATAATTTGACCGTGATTTGTATCCATAATATATTTCCAAAATTATTATAAAAATTTATGAAATGAAAGAATTTTGCAAGACAAATCTAATGGTACCATTTATACATTATCAGTCTATATATTTTGTTATATATTGCTGGTCAAAGTTAAGCATCAATGACCACCATAAAAATAGCGCCTTATATTTTGAGACGGAGGGAGTACTATTTTTTTTGTTATAGTAGTAATATTACAAATTTACCAGTACTATAACTGTAGTGTTTAATATGGACGTAAATGATGATATTGCCGGACAGGGATATAAATATGTGTAATGTTTTGTCCCATTTAAGGACCAATTAATGCAAAAAGTATCAAGATGAGCAATCAGTAAGTTGCGCATAAAGGTTGAAACCAAATGTCAATTAAGTACTATAAAGTTGAAACTATAAGTCATTTAAGTGTCATTCAATTATACAAGATCTGTGAAAGTAGTTGCATGACGCATATAAATTGCTACAGAGAAATTTAATCATTTTTCATAATTAGTGAATATTTAAACCTTAGATTTGGTACTTGCAAATCAAAGTATTTAATTAATACGTCCCAAATGTTAACTCTATATTAGTGTCATCTGTATTTTTAAATCTCGAGACAAGTTAGTCCATATAGAACCATTTTGAAGTAAGTTTATGATGTTAGATATTGATGATACCGCAAATTGAGCCACACTTGCACTATGTTGATTATGGGTGTGTAAGGAAAAGATTCTGATATGTATGAAAATTGTGACTTTCTCTATTACACATTTGAGGATAAATTACGAATACAATGTTACCACATGTAGTTGCTTAGCTGTAGAGTAACTTCTACCATTCACAATTAGTTTCTAAAAGAAAAATGATACCATACTTTGATAAAATTTGTTTTCATAGCTTAAGACGAGATGAGTCAAACAAACATCAAATATAAATTACTTCAAACCGCTCGATGTGATATGAATATGGAAGTTCATAAATTTAACATTAGGTAACTAAAGTAGTAGTTTAGCTTCAAAGTATTTCTTGGACATTTGATGATTAAGTGATTCCCAATTATAACTCAGGAAAATAAATTATATAATCCTATTGATGCAAATTCAATTAAATAACTACACAAGTTAAGACGAGGTAACATGGACTTTTTTTTAGAGATAAGCTAGAAGTTATTTTGCAAATACAAGATTTCTGTGATATGACACGTGCTAGAAATAAGTTGGAAGTTAGGGTGGAAACAAGATGTGCCCATGTATTACTCATCCCATGTGTTAAATATATATATATATAGTTTCTATGGGGAGTTAAGTAATGAAAACTGCTCAACACATATGGTTTTGTAAAAATTAAAGAGTTACTAGCGTACATATATTCACCACAAATCAATTGCCGGTTATTCCTTTAATTAGAAACCAAATATATCAAATATTTAACTGTCAAACAACATTAGACAATTAGTAAAATTAATTGTTTCATGAATGCCCTGTTCATTGGAGAAATTCGTACACAGAGTTTAACTCAATTATTTCAATCTTAAAACAAAGTCTTGGTTAATGCAAAGTCGAACACAACATTTACATGTAAAATAAAAATTGAAAGCTTTATAACATTCGGCACAAGCCGTGCCTAAATTCATGCGTCTAAGATACACTGCATTTTGTTGGATGGGATTTCTTTAGTTCATCAAGGAGAAAAACTCTGTTATTCATAAATTGACTAATAATTATTACTATGAAAATCTAGAACTCTCTTATTTTCACCACAATAGTATTGGAGAAGATCCATGCTATTAAAGGATTGATAAAATATATGAGAGGGTCAAATAAATTAGTACAAAAAATAGACGATTAAGAGGTTGCCTGCGCATGTGCGCGGGCCACCTTGCTAGTTTAAGAAAAGACAATTCGGGTCACTACCCAAGCCATAACCCATATGGTGTCATTTTCAACGGACACGATGGCGCTCTTTTCAGTGTAAAAGCGGTAGTCTCTAAAGCATAAACTACAAAAATATAATGGCATTTTTATTTATCTTACCATGTCTAACAAGGTTCGATTATGTCTATCGAACACTCCATACTTCTGTGGGGTTTTGGGAAGGATAAGTTGTGGAACAATTCTGCAACTCCTCAGATGTTTTGCTAAACTCGTAACTCAAAATACTTGATTCTCTTGTTACGATGATTTTTCACTTCACACTAACAATACTTTGAACTAATTCAAAATGTCAAACTCCCTTCTCATTAAATCATCGGTGGAATTTTATAAAGAAAAATTAATCCACCACATACGGCTACACATAATGGACCATGTACATCAATATGTATAATCTCCACTAAATTAGTCGTCCATTCTACTTTGGCCTATGAACGGACTTTTAGTCATCTTTCGGAAGAGGTCTAACAAGCATCAATTCATTCAAAAAACAAAAATGACTCCGAAAGTCCATCAACATGGAGTTCCTTCATGTTTTCCTTTCCAATACTGAAATGGCGGTGTCACAACTTAAGTGAAATTCTTTAATTTTACGTCTTGCGACGTTTAGCATTTAGTCTTATAGATGTTTATTTTACCAACACGATTTATATTAACTCGTAAATCAATTATGGAACATGGTCATAGTTTTAACAACTCATTTGTTCTCACCAAAAACCGGAACAAAATAACAACTTATTAAGTTCTTAAAATAAATCTTCAAGGTTTGTTTCGATGCGATGGTGAACACAATAACACTTTATTTTCATTCTTGTTGTGATCTTTTTCACATATATTACTAGTTATTTTAGGCCCTTGTACTTCTTGCATTGCATTGCTCTGTATGACAATTCGTACCAACCGATCTAGTATCAAAATACCCAAAAAATACTTCCATAACTGGTAATACATCTATAACTCGTATACTTTTCCAGTCTTTTCTTTTCTGCCATATGATTTTGCAATTCTATTTTCAGTATTCCCTTTCCTTTACAGAAGAATCATTCAACATCAATTCTATTTTCGGTATGCCAGTCGAACTAGCACATTTTCCTTGGCGTGTTAGTCATATACTATCACCCATGGAGCCATACTTTGAAGTTGACTGTTTTACTAATATCACCATATTATTAGCATTCTTCCGGATCCCACTCTTAGTAATCTTCAAGCATAGTAAACGATTTTTACCCACACTTTTAATCCATCCCATCAAAACAATTTTGTGATAGAGCTACTATAGCTCGAAGGAAGGAATTTCGAGTATAATATTAGTGCCCAACTTCTTGGATGATTCAAATGCCTAACGTCTTCCATCCTTGCATATATTCAAATAATATAAGCACACATTGTCACAATAAATTACACTTAGTCATGTTGCCACAAACAGGGTTCTAGATATCGATATATCTTTCACTTGTTTCTGAAAACAATTCTTTTTAGCTTCTAGATCACCTTGATTCTCAAAACATTGTTTTTGAAGATCAGGTATCATGGAAGCAAGCACGACACTAGATACTAAGTCAGAATCATTTGCTCTTTAGATCAATCAATCATTAATCACATGGAGCTAGGTAGGAATTACATAAAATTTACAATATGACTCAATTATAAAATTCACTAATACGGTACTGTCGCAGCAGTGGAACATGGGGTTCCCCTAGCGCTGCCAAAGTGGGTCCACCCCATGTGGGCCCAAGATGAAGATGGACAAGACCAAGACTCAAGTCAAGCTGGCGGGTTCACAGTCGGGACACGCAAGGCCTACGTCGACATAGGGCTCCGGTCCTGGGGGCCTGCTGAAAGAGCATGCTAGGCTCTTACTCTATTTTGGAGTTAATTACAACACACCCACTGAACTAATCGTGTTCTTAAGTTTGAACAGGTATGAAAAACAACAACACGAGAAGTTCTCATATGGGAGAGAGAGGGGCTCGAAAATCTACCTAGGCTGAAATCAACTTGGCGGTAGTACCGCCAGTAGGCAGCGGTAGTACCGCTCCTTCTGGAGCAGTACTGCTGCAGCACGCAGGCAGTCTTCTCCTGCGGTAGTACAGCTGGATGTACCGTTGCCACAGCAACGGTACTACCGCTGGAAGTACCGCTGGAGATACCATTCAGAAGCTTTTAGCCACTGTCTCCAACGGTACCTCTCCGGTACCCCCCACGTACTACCGTTGAAATACCACGAATTTATTCGAGGCGTGGCAGCGGTAGTACCGGTGGGTTCTGGCGGTAGTACCGGTTCCTGGTAGCTACGGTAGCACTCTGTGCTACCGCTGCAACTGAGTATCGGAACCACTGAGGTACTGTGTGGAGTTCAGTAGCGGTAGTACCGCTATTTGCTAGCGGTAGTACCGCTGTGCACTTTTCTGTGCATAACGGTTAGATTTTCAGGGGCCCCTATATAAAGACCCTTTCTTCCTCCATGAAAGGTGGCGATTTACATTCTCTCTCCTCCATTACTGCCGAGCATTAAACTTCCAAGATCTCCCACTCCAACCACACAATCGCCGTGATTCTTTGAGGAGTGATAGAGGAGATCTAGATCTACAATCTCACCGAAGGAATTTCGAATCCGTTCATTCTCCTTTGTGATACTTGTTCTCTTGGGGTTGCTTGTAACCCTAGGAGACCTTTGTGCGTTTCGGAAGCCTCAACTTGTTGCGAGGCGGTCCGGGACATTGTTGGGAGGCTCCAACTCATTGTGGAGTTCCTCAACCTTTGTGTACCGGCTTGGTCAACGCCATCAAGGTGACCTCATAGTGGAAGAGCCAAACCCCCACGGGTAAAGCTCACGGAGAATAGAGTGAGCACATCCGTGCTATTGGAGCGCCTAGGTGGCTCCACACTCCTCCAACGTAGACGTACTTCCCTTGGGAAGGAACTACGGGAAACATCTCCGTGTCTCCACTTTGCGGTTATTTCTATCCTTTACTTGTTGCTTCCGCTACGTTATTTACCTTGCTTGTATCACATAGGTTGCTATCACCTAGTGCACATCTAGTCAACCTTGTTATACTTTGCTCAAGCCCTAATTAATCGAAAAAGAATTAAAATTTGGTAGTCGCCTAATCACCCCCCCTCTAGTCGACATATCGATCTTTCAATTGGTATCAGAGCCTCGGCTCTTATCTAAGGCTTCACCGCCTAAGAGAATATGTCGGACAACTTGGACCCAACCGCGTCGGTAACTAATGAACGCCTTGGTGAGGTTGTTAGTGATCTCAAGAGTGAGATGTCTAATCTCAATACCGAGATCACTACCAACCTCAACCTAAGCATGAAGGAATCGATGCGGGAGATGTTCAAGGAGTTTCTAGGGAAACCGGAACCTAAGATTGATTTACCCCCCGAGGAAAAGGAGTCGGAGAAGGAGATGTTCTTCCTTCTTCGGTCCTAGCAATGTGGACGGAAAGGCAAAAGCCAATCCCGAAACAACGATGCCGCGGAGGGTAACTCAATCCCAAGGAAGCCGGGGGTGTATGCAAGTGTCCCACCGGACAAGTGTATAACTCAATCCACCAACACGTCTCTCCGCCACACATCGCCAATATGGGCGCACCTCCTAAGCTTGATCCAAAAGACTTTCCTAATTGGCAATATGCTATGCGATCACACATGTCTAGTTGTTGTGTTTTCTTGATTGACATTCTAGAGCAAGGCTTCTATCCTCAAGACCCACTCAACATGACTTCAACGGAGAAGGCCAATCATCAACTCAACGCCACCGCCATGCACATGATCAAACGGCCGCGGCCCAACTTATACCACTCATATCCGGATGTGCAAGACGGCAAAGCAATGTTGGGATAAACTCCATAACTTGTTCTTGGGGAATGAAAGCATTCAACTTTCCAAGTATGAAGCGGTTCAAGACGAAGCCGATGAGTTCGTGATGAATGAGGATGAGACACCCGAAGATCTCTATCGAAGGCTCACCGCTCTTTCCATCACCTTGAATGATTTTGGCTTCGAGAAGTTTGAAGATAATTGGATCAAGCGCAAGTTTCTCAAGGCAATCACTCCCTCAAATCAAGGCTTGGCTCAAACCATTCGATCAAGACCGGACTTCTCAACACTTGATTCCAACACCGTGCTCAACGAGTTTGTATCCATTGGAATGGTGGTCAAGAGCTCCATTCATGCTCATGCTCGGCAAAGAGGACTTGCGGGACACTCTCCAAATGTTGCTTTGAAGTCCACGGCCATCACTAGTGAAGAAGAGTATGAACATGGAGTTGAAGAGGAGGATTCGGAGGACGTCAAGCAAGAATATTATGAGCACATGGCCCTTGCTTCAAGAGCCTTTTGGGGCAACCGTTCCAAGAGATCTTCGTCAAGACCTTTTGCTAAGAAGAACTTCGTTGCAAGACCAAGAGGAGACCGTCCAAAGACTTGCTATAATTGTAGTAATCTCAATCACTACATTGCCGATTGTCCTTGGGAGAATCGAGAGGACCACAATGGCAAGCTTGTGAGAAAAGACAAGTCCAAGGGCAACGGCAACAAGAACTACGTGAAGAAGAGGGTAGTCAATGCCTTGTGTGTTCAAGATAGAAAAGTTTTGGAAGAATACATGTCCGGTGATGAAGATGAAGATGAAGTTGGAGCTACCGCTCGCATTGCCATAGCTACACCTTCCTCTACACCGTCATCCCTATTTGAATCCCCCAATGAAATGAGTCCATTCCCTACACATGTCTCATGGCAAAAGCCACCTCGGTAACTCCTTCTACCAAACCTATTACCTCTACACCTCCTTCCTTATTGGATTGTGTAGAGAATGTTGTGAAGGAGCCCCAAAGTCCAAATGAGGTGGACTTGGCTAGCTAATCTTAAGGGAGAAGATAAAGTGAATGTTGATGCTCTTTTGGAGCAACTTGAGGAAACTAACTCTCTTGTAGATCAAAAGGAGGAGATCATTTCGGGCATGGCAAACCGTGAGGTTGACTATGCTAATGAGATAGCGGATTTCTCTATCGCTCTTGAAAAAGCAAACTCGTAGAAGGTCTCTTGAGGAGGCCCTATCTAATTCCGAGGAATCCTATGCTATTGACATGTCTAGAGTTAAAAAGGATCATGAACATGCTCTTGCTACTTCTAAAGTCTATAAGAATGAGAAGCTTGAGCTAGGCATTGAACATGCTAGACTTGAGAAGGAAAACAAGAGACTTGATGAGGAACTCAAAACCCTCAAAGAGTCTTTTGCCAAACTTGAGAAGTCTCATGATCAATTCCTAGGTCAACAAGTGAAAGAAGTTATTGCATCCACATCAAATGAAATTGTTGCTAAATCTATTATGTTGTGAGCATGCTAATCTTGCTGAAGAGAATGCTAGGTTGAAATCTCAACTTGAGAAGGGCATTTTGGCTTGTGCCCAAGGAGAAAAGAATCTCAATGACCTTTTGAGTAATCAAAAGGATCAAATTGGGAAAGAAGGACTTGGTTTCTCTACCAAGTCAAAGAAGAAGAACAACAAGAAGAAGAAGCCTTCTCCCTCTTCAAAAGCTATTATCTTTGTGAAGGAGGGGGAGTTGGCTAAAGAGAAGGAGACCAACACCGTTGTGGGTAGTGAGGTCACAAGGGACCTTCCTACCCATAATGACTTTGCCGGCAAATATAACCCATCTTATGTTCTTATGAAATCTAAAGATGGTCATGTTTATGCTAAATATGTTGGCACTTCTTATGGTGATGATTATCATTGGACTATTTGGGTTCCAAAGACCCTTGTGACTAACAAGAAAGGACCCATCGAAAAATGGGTACCTAAATCGAAGTCTTGATTCCTTGTAGGGTGTGGCGTCCGGTGCGGGTCGATGGACGGTGGATAGTGGCGCATCCCAACACATGACCGGACGCATTGACTTGGTGGATGATATTGAACCTCCTCTACCTCAATATTCACGAGTCAAAATTGGTGACAACCGCGAGCTTAAGGTATTGGGACGAGGCAAGGTCGTTGTTGCTAGAGAGTCTCTATCAAGAATGTACTTGTCGTTGAGTCCCTTGGCTACAACTTACTCTCCGTCTATCAACTTACTAAAAGTGGTTATGGGTGTTACTTTGATGACGAGAGTGTGATCATCACCGTGAAGGGATCTCTTAAAGTAGTCTTTGTTGGACATGTCGAGTACGGCATGTATGTGCTTGATTTCTCGAAAGAGAGCATGTCGGCCGCGACTTGTCTAATGGCTAAAGTTGATGTGGGTTGGCTTTGGCATCGCCGACTAGCCCACACCAATATGAGAACACTCCATGATCTTCAAAGTGGTGATCACATTCTTGGACTAACCGATATTAAGTTTTCCAAAGATCGTGTGTGTAGATCATGCGTTCTAGGAAAGCAACATGGAGAAGCCCATCCATCAAAGACGAAGATTACCACCGACAAGATTCTTGAGCTCATTCATTTGGACCTATTTGGTCCATTATCTTATGATAGTCTTGGTGGGAAGAAGTATTGCTTGGTGATTGTTGATGACTATTCAAGATACACATGGGTCTATTTCTTCAAGAAGAAGAGTGAGACTCAACAAAGAGTCATTGACTTCATCAACATGGCTCAACGTCAATATCAAGAGAAGATCATGACAATTCGAAGTGATAATGGGTCCGAATTCAAGAACTACACCGTGGAGGGGTTTCTTAGTGAAGAGGGTATTGCTCATCAATATTCCACTCCATACACCCCTCAACAAAATGGTGTTGCGGAGAGGAAGAACCGGACTCTTATGGATGCGGCTAGGACCATGATTGCGGAGTATGCTTCTCCGTTCAACTTTTGGGCCGAAGCCATCTCCACCGCTTGTCATGCAACAAATCGGTTATATCTCCGCAAGCTATTGAACAAGACCCCATATGAGATTCTTCTTGGGAAGAAACCGGATCTTTCTTATTTTCGTGTCTTTGGATGCAAGTGCTTCATTCGCAAGAAAGGTAACCGGTTATCTAAGTTTGAGACTAGATCTATAGAGGGCATCTTTGTTGGTTACTCCACAAACTCTCACGGCTATAGAGTCTACAACAAGACCACCGGTCAAGTTGAAGAATCTAGTGACGTGAAGTTTGATGAGGATAATGGCTCCCAAGTGGGGCAAGTTGATCCTAATGTTGTAGGTGATGTACCTATGGAGCTCGCTCTAAGAAGGATGGCAATTGGGGACATTCGTCCCATTGAAGAGGATCCTCCTCAAGTTCAAGATCCTCCTCGAGCTCCTCCTCAAGTCATACCATCACCAACTCAAGATCCTCCCCGTAACCAAGAACAAACTCCGAGCCCTCAAACAAGTGAGCAAGGTCAAGAACAAGATCAACCTAGTGGTTCCTCTCCACAACTTGATGTTCAAGACCAAGCTCTAGATGGTGCACACGACAATGATCAAGAACAAGATCAAGGTGGTCCACATCAAGATCAAGCTCAAGATCAAAACAATGCACATGACTCCGATGATGAAGGAAATGATCAAGTCATCTCTCAAGAAACTTCGGAGGAGACCAAGAAGAGAAGAGAATTGCGAAGAGAGCAAAAATTAACTCGCTTAGAGCATACATTGGACAAAGTTCTTGGAGGTGTCCAAAGCAAGGTCGTCACAAGAAAACAATTGGCAAGCTTTAGCACCAACCATGCTTTTGTGTCCTTCATCGAGCCCAAGAAGGTGTATGAAGCTCTTGAAGATCATGATTGGATTGATGCCATGCATGAAGAACTCAATAACTTCAAGCGCAACAAGGTGTGGAAGTTGGTGCCAAGGCCAAATGGGTGCAAGAACGTCATCGGCACCAAGTGGGTCTTCAAGAACAAGCAAGATTCGAACGGCATTGTCATTCGAAACAAGGCAAGATTGGTGGCACAAGGCTACTCTCAAGTCGAAGGTGTTGACTTCGGTGAAACCTATGCCCCCGTTGCTCGTCTTGAATCTATTCGCATCTTGCTTGCATATGCATCTCATCATAACTTTAAATTGCAACAAATGGATGTTAAAAGTGCTTCCTTAATGGTCCTATTAATGAGTTGGTATATGTTAAGCAACCTCCCGGGTTTGAGGATCCCAACCATCCGGACCATGTTTACAAGCTCGACAAGGCGCTCTATGGCCTTAAACAAGCCCCACGTGCGTGGTATGAGCACCTTCGAGAGTTTCTTGTAGACCGTGGATTCCAAGTTGGTGTTATTGACCCCACCCTCTTTACCAAGAAGGTGGGTGGCAATCTTTTCATATGCCAACTCTATGTAGATGACATCATTTTTGGTTCTACTAACAATGCTTTCAATGATGAGTTTGCAAAGCTAATGACAAGCAAATTTGAGATGTCCATGATGGGGGAGTTGAAGTACTTCCTAGGATTTGAAGTGAAGCAATATAGGGAAGGTACCTTCATCAATCAAGCCAAATATACCCAAGACATGCTCAAGAGGTTCACGATGACGGAGCTCAAACCTTACAAGACACCCATGTCCACCTCCGTCGACCTCCACACCGACACCGAGGGTAACGATGTCGATCAAAAACTCTATCGCTCGATGATTGGCTCTTTGCTTTATCTTTGTGCATCTAGACCGGATATTATGTTTAGTGTGGGTAAGTGTGCAAGGTATCAAGCGGCTCCCAAAGAGAGCCACTTAGTGGCGGTTAAGCGCATCTTTCGATATTTGCTTCATACCCCAAACTTTGGTCTTTGGTATCCCAAGGGTTCAAGCTTTCATCTCATGGGTTACTCGGATGCGGATTATGCCGGAGAGAAGAAGGATAGGAAGTCTACATCCGGGAGTTGTCAATTTCTTGGCCGCTCCTTGGTGTGTTGGTCTTCCAAGAAGCAAAATTGTGTTGCTCTCTCCACCACCGAAGCCGAGTACATCTCCGCCGCAAGTTGTTGTGCTCAACTCTTATGGATGGTGCAAACTATGAAGGATTATGGTATTATCTTCTCCAAGGTGCCCCTCTTGTGCGATAATGAAAGTGCTATCAAGATCGCCCACAACCCCGTGCAACATGCCAAGACGAAGCATATTGAAGTTCGTCATCATTTCATCCGGGAGCATGTGGAGAGGGGCAACATTGACCTTTCTTTTGTAGGAACCAAGGATCAACTTGCGGATATATTCACCAAGGCCCTTGATGAACCAAGATTTCGAGAGTTGAGGAATGAACTAAATGTCATTGATGCGAGCAACTTTGCTTGACCGCCTTGCACAAATACCCTTAGACATCGTAACTAGTTTAGATGCATGCATGGACATAGGGGGAGTGTAGCTCAACTCATGAGTCAACACTACTTCTATTATGCGCACATAGACAATTCGTGCTTCATTTGGTCACTCCGGTGACAAATTGTGCTTAAACGATGAGTATTGGCCTTGAACCCAAGATATATCTTCGCGGTTTTGGGTTGATAATTGCTCATACATGGTGGCCTAGGCCACCGCCCTCCTCCTTATGAGGAGTCGATCTTCATTCGATCTTATTCGGGTTTTTTAGACCTCTTTTTGTGGAGAGCATTTGAGTTTGGCCTTTCTCTCTTGCTTCTTGCAAACTCGAACTGTCTCTCCTCCCCCAGTTCCAAACTCCATCCTAAGCCAACCTCTTATCCCATAAGATCTTTCCATTCCAAAATTGCAAAAACTTTTATGATCTTCTCGGCAGAAATGCGCGTTTCAGGCGCCCGGTACTACCGGTGTTTGGACACGGTACTACCGTTGCCTGGGAGCTTTCCCAGGCACAGTACTACCACTCTAAATACCGTAGTCATCAGGTACCGGTACTACCGGTCGTTCTGGCGGTACTACCGCTCTGGCTGAGGTTGCTCTCGCACCTCCCAGATCCGGTTTTATCACTAGACCTCCAGTAGCACCAGTAGCGGTACTACCGCTAGAAGTTCCGGTAACACCGTCAGGACAACGTGGTTGCCAGGCGCGGTTTCACCGCTTCTTCTACCGATAGTGCCAGCGGGCGGTACTACCGCTGGGCCAGCGGTACTACCGCTGAGGGTTTTTGACAGTGGGGTTAAGTGGGGCGTGGGGGGTAGTTTTTCCCCATTCTACCTCCCCACACCCGACCCCCACAATCGTCTCCTCTCACCGCAGCCGCCGCCGCCGCACATTGCCGCCGGGAGAGCTCCTCCCCGGCCACGACAGCCCCTCTCCGGCCGTGGGGTGGCTCGAGAACCTTCTCCTCCCTCTTCTTCTCCACCATGAGTTCCGGTAAACTCCTCTCTCTCTCTCAACCTAGTTGATTCGTTGAGATGCGAAAGAGATTGTTTTCTTGCGATTTCTGTGGTAGAAGTAGTAGGGAATAGTTGGTACTCAGTTTAGAATCGTACTTGCAACGTTTTATTGGACGATTCCATAGATCGGGTCAGTTTCGTCGGTCAAACCGCTAGATCTGGAGCTGGCGGTACTACCGCTCCTAGGAGCGGTACTACCGCTGCACCGGTACTACCGGTTTGTCCAGCGGTACTACCGTCGATCTGGTGTTTTCCAGAAACTGGGCAATTTCGATTCTTCTCTTTTTTGATCATGATTGGTTTTTGCAATACTTATCCCCTGTGCTATCTGTCTCTGCTTTCTTAGGACCTAGCAAGGGCCGTGGGGGCAGTTCAGCTCGGGCTCCCAAGAGATCTCGCAAGGACAAGGACGTCAGTGATGAACCTGAAATCATTCCAGAGAAGCTCACTCGCCGTCAGCGGTCTGCTCAAGCCAAAGTTGCTGCCAAGAAGTCTGCCTCTCTCATGAGGATGTCACCTCAAGCTTTTGCCAAGGAAAGACAGATGAATCCCTATACCCGCACCAAGGATCCTGTAACATCCCAAAAATATTAATCAATATTATTATTCCAAAAATGAGAGCCAACAAAAACTTTTGTTAAATATTATGTGTTGTCTGCAAAATATTGCTTGTGGTAATTAATTCTTGTTGCTTGTGTTATTTATTCTTGCTAATTATGATGCTTGCTCTAAATAAAAACAATAAGAAAAGAAAAGAATTGAAATAGCAATTAAAGCAAGAAAAATAAAAGTGACAATTGTGTCACACAAATTCTCCAAGGGGAGAAACTAAAATAGTTTCAAACAAAATTGAAAGGAGAGGTTATATAAACTCTCCCATTTATATTCCTATAACTTTTCCCTCTCAAAATATATTTCCAAAAATCTAAATTTAAAATTCCAATTCTTTCTTTAATAAATTCAAATTACAAAGTTGTGGTGCAACAATTGTCAATTAAATTATACCACTGCACCACAAAACTACATTTGGATATATGGATCCAATTGTGGAAATAAAAATTCAGAAAATAAAAATAAAATTTCGTTGAAGCATTTCGTCGAACACCTTGCTTGCACTGCCCGTGTTCTTCCCCAATTCTTCAACCCGGAGATCAATTGCTCGAATCCGTTGTTAATTCGACAAGTTGACTCACCCAAATCCTCTCCCGTGCACCTCCGAGCCTTTTTCGCGCGGGAATTTGGAAGAGGAGGGTCGGGAAAGGAGAGGAGCTTCGGAGGGGACCGAGCCCGGCGCGGCCGCGCCATGGTCGGCATGGTCGCCGTGCGTGGCATCGCCACGATCATCCACTCCCTGGCCCCCCTCTCACTCCCTCGCTTCACCTTGCTCTCCTCTGCTCTCACCTCCCGCCCAGGAGGGACCCCCGTTGCCGCCGTGCGCCACGCCATGGCCGCGCCCGCCCGAGACGGCCGAGCCGGTGCACGCCGCACCGCCCATTTGCTCCCAGCCCCGTCCCAAAAATTGGCGACGCCCAGCTCGCCGCCACACACCACGGCTACCCCTGAGCACCTCGATCGCTGTAGCCACCCCTGCGACGCGCCCCTGCACGCCCTGCACCTCTCCCGCACCGCGTCCACCATGGACCCGTGCTCGCCGTTATATACCCCTGCCCACCCCGTGCTCAAACCACACCACCACTGCCTCCCTTGCTTTCCCCACTCCCCCGTACACCGCCAGGAGGGCGGAGCCGCTGCTGCCAAGCTTCTGCTGCAGCCGCAGCTGCTGCCCGAGCCCCTGCAGGTCCGTCGTGCTCGAGGTAGACGACGACACGGCCGCCACCGTGCTAGCCTCTCTTCTCCCCCCTCTGGCCCTCAACTGCCTCACCATTAACCTCGCACTCACCCGCCGTGTTTTCTCAACGTTTCGTGCACAGGATCGACGCAGCCAGCTCGCCGGAGCCCGTGCACGGCCGTGGAGGAGAAGGAGCTCGCCGCCGCCAAACCAGCCCGTCCCAGCACGCGCCACTCAGCCAGGAGTTTCCCCGGAGCCGCCGCTGTCGTTCTGCGTCATCTCCGCCGTCTCCCGAGCCCCCTAGGTAAGCCGCCCGTCCACCGCGTCGTCGCCGGAGCTCCGGCGTCGCCGTGGTCCTGTCGATGTTGAACTCGAGCTCCAGGAACCGTTGGATCTGGATCCAACGGTAACTTACCGCTTCGGTTACGCGTTAGGCTGACGGGCTGACCCCACCCGTCAGCATTTTATTCAATTCCCAGCGCACACTGAGTCACTGACTCGTGGACCCCACCTGTCATACTTTTCGACATTATCCAGAGCAATTAGATTTTCAAATTTAGTTTCTCTGGAAATTTCAATACTGGACCCAACTTAGAAAATCAATATCTCAAGATTTAGGAATCCAAATAAATCAAACTCAATTGTTCTGGAAAGCTTATGAAATTGTTTAACCAACCCAATTGGTCTCATGTCATTTAATTAAATATTAAAAAGTATTATTGAAAATAGAAGGTTTAAATTCTAAACTTGTTTGTTTCTGATACTCTGTTAGTCCAAATAATTCCAAACCAATTTTGCTAGCTTAGTACTGCCTTGTGTTAGCTCCCCTAATTTTGGTAGAATTAATTAAGCAATATTAATTGTTGACTTTAAGATAAACCCTTCTGGACTAAAACAAACAAATATGTTTATTGGTTGACCCAAATGAGTTAGGACCAATTTTGTTAGCTCACATATAGCCATGTTTAGTTACCCCTAAAAGGGTTTAATTTTTGGAGAAATAGAATTTAAATGGTAGCTAAAACTTGATTATTAAGCTACTGGATTCAATCCAATGTGTAGGGAGTTTGGTAACTCCAAATGATCCAATTCAAATTGGGTTGTCTTCTACACATCAGTAGCTTTCTATAGAATTTTAGTTTGTATTTTTGTGACCAACAGAACTTAAGTTGTGGATTTAAACATGAATAACTAGTTTCTGCCATAATTTGGACTTAAATAAATAATGTTTAATTCAAATATTTTGAAACCAAATTGTGTGGTTATGTGGGCAGTAGCTAATTGTGATGTTTGTGATTGATATGTTGTGATGCTTGCTTGAGTAGTTTAGTAATTGTTTGCATTGCTTGTTTAACGTTTAGACGAGAACGTTGCCGGAGTCTACGAGGAGGGGGAATTCTCTGATCATCAAGCACAAGAACCCGAGAACTTTGCCGAGCAAGGCAAGCTATTCCCTGAGCTTGCACCTAAATACATATGCATCTACTTTCATAACATGTTTTACTCTCAAAGCAAGATTTATAAAACCCATTTCAAAAATATGGATATATTTTGCCACCCTATGTAGTAGCTTATATAAAACTTTAGGATGGGAAAACAATGTTGTTTATTCAAAACTCCTTTAAAAAGACTTGTGTGGTGATGGAACACCGAGATGTCGGTGTGGAAGTAAAGAAGTGGAGAATGGTGATGTTTATGAAAAATGCACATTGTGTCCTAGTACTATGACAACCAATCATACCCTGTGCGACCACATCTACCCACATATGGGAAAGGGCGTAGTCATATAATTTGCTCATATTAGTATGGGATGCCTCAACAACGAGGATGACCTCGTTCCATGAGGGGATGGTTTGGTGACCTACCCCTGACCTGGGTCCTAACACGATGGTGGGAGGATTGAAGGGTTCGCTCGCCGGGCAGAACTACGAGTCCTCACACTTAGGTTTCCCGACGGGGAATCTGGACTGGGTGTTGATGGAAAGGATGATAAATTCGTAGCGGTAGGGTCCTATACTAGCATGAGCAAAGGACAGGCTATGGTCGGCGGCTTACTTCGCATACACCTTGTATGGCGAGACGTGGCAGACACGATGAGTTGCCGGATGGATGGGGAAAAGCGTGCTACCTCTGCAGAGTGTAAAACTATTCGAATAGCCGAGTCCTCGGATATGGACAGTTGGGAGGCTGTCCTAGACCATGTGCAAGTTTTTGGAAAAGCTTTTAAGTTTAAAAGAAATTGAAATGGTGATGGTGTTACACAGCTATACCAAATGAAGTGGTATGAGTTGTGGAATAAATGGACTATGGTGAGCCATGGTCATGAAAAGGAGGAGTTTTTGAGAAACAAAATGAGATGGTGACTTCTTTCAAAGATGGTTATAAAACTCTTCTTACCTTTTTCAATAAAGATATAGAGATGTTTTAAAACAAATAAAAGTGCATACTCATGTTGGGGTAGTTTGCGAGTACATTCAAATGTACTCATATTGGTTTCGTCCCTGGCTATTGTCCTAGCCAGACTACGAGGAGGAGCACTACGCCGAGCAGGAATATGGCGACTTCTACGCCAACTAAGGATCTCCACAAGTCAGCTGCCTGTCGGGTTGTCATCGTTAGAATATGATGTCTACTACGCCGTAGCTTCCGCTGATATTTTGGTTTGGCCCATGAAGGCACCTATGTAAGAACTTGGTCTAAATGACCATTTATGTAAGACTTTTATTCGGTACTGTAATGGATGTAAACTTTGGTATCCAATTCGGATTATGTGCAACGACAGACTGATCACGGGATCGTTGTGTTAAGCATAATCGGGTATTTCGGACAGCTAGTCCGGGGTCCCCACAGACTTGGTATCAGAGCCATCCTGACTTTAGGAAACCTTAGTTAGCATGGTCGTTTGTCAAATGTTACAAAAGATGAATTTCTAAAAAGAAAGGAATGAAGTATTTTCGAAAATTGCTTATCTCCAATCCTCTTACTTATGCAAAATTTTACTCTCATTAAATATTACATTTTCCTTATCCCTAAAATTTTGCACACCTCTCATTAAGTTAAAATTTGACTCACTTGTTGCCCTACTATATTAAAATTTTGATACACTTGTCACCTAACTAACTTAAAATTTTGCTTAAAAATTGTAGATGGCACTCCATTGGACCGAGTTCGTTCAGCTGGAGAAGGACAGCAAGTTGACGTTTGAGAGGGACTTGTTCGAGTTGACCAAGCTGTTAGGTCGCCCCGCTCCAGAGTTTGAGGGAGCTCAGATTGACGTTCACGGTGTCGGAAGGCTGAGCTGGCTCATCAGTCGTCAGTTCGCAGGAACATCAAGTCTCCCAGTTCCGGACGCTCGTCTTCACCACCAAGGAGGCCACCTGGGTTGATGGTCTCTGTACTGCTACACAGAGGATGCTAGCCCGACTTTGTGAGGAGCACAAGGCGGAGTTAGTAGACTCCCGTTTCCGGTTCTACGGGAGGCGCAACTGCGATGGACACCCTACTCCTTCACCTTACCACCCGATGTTTGGGAGCTACATCATGGACATGGAGATCTTACTTCAGTGCACTCAGGATGATCTGTTGCGCACTAGGATTCAGCTTCACTTTGACCGCGAGTCGCTCGTTGAGCTTCGCGAGAACGAGGAGAAGCTGATGGAGGAGAAGGTCGCTCTTCTCAGGAAGAGGGCCCAGCTGAGGAGACTATCGTGAAGCTCCGCAAGAAGGTGGCAGAGCAGGACAGCTGATTGAGGATCTAGAGCACCATACTGACGAGATGGAGGAGGAGGGCGAGGATCTCCGCAAGGAGAACGACGCTTTCCTCAGTGACGATGATGACTTCGTGGAGGAGATGGACTGTGAGGAGGAGGATGATGAGGAGGAGTTAGTTGACGAGGAGGAGGAGCCACTCGAGCCAGTTCTCGAGGACGAGGAGGAGGATCCCGAGGAGCCAGCCTACCAGTCAGATGCTGACGTGTTAGAGCTGGAGGTTCCACCTCAGTAGGCGAGTGACTTGATCACTACCGCAGGATTAGGTTGACCCCTATAGCTAGTCGAGTAAGTAGTGGTTCTTTTGGAAACCAGATGTTATGTATCCTAGATGTAAGGTGATGTTGTAAGCTTGATGTTGTAAGCTTGATGTTGATGTGAACTCCTTGATGTGTTGTTTGTGAAATATAAGTATGTTTGTCTTGTTTAAATCTGTGTGAACTATTTTCATATAAATCTTAGGATTAATCAACCACTTGAGAGATCGTCTTTTCCCTTAGTCGAACTTTTCTTGCCTTGTCTCTTATACCCGGTGTGCTTCAGGATGCCGCCCCGTCGCAGCAATGCGGAAGGATCAGGATCAGCACCACCACCACCGGACCCAACCCCCACCCAACTTCTCGCGCTTATCATGGAGGAGCGTGAAAATGCCCGGCAAGAGCGCCAAGCTCATCTCGCTGCCTTACAACAACTCGCAGCCGCTTACAACAACAACAACAACAACAACAACAACAACAACAATGGTGGTAACGGCAATGGCGATGGAAACCAGCGATCTACCTTAGGCGATTTCCAGAAGACCAACCCACCCACCTATCCAAGGGACTTCACCCACTGGAGGCCGATGATTGGCTTCGCACCATCGACAACAATCTGGAAGTTGCTGCTGTGGGAGAAAATGAGAAAGTGTTGTATGCAACCCACTATCTCGCTGGACCTGCAAGAGCTTGGTGGGAAACTACCAAGGCTCTCCAGCAAGCTGGTCATGTCATCGACTGGGCTGAGTTCCAGGAGAAGTTCCGCAAGAAGCACATTCCCTACGGACTCATTGAAGGAAGAAGGATGAATTCCGCAAGCTGAGGCAGGGAAGTAAGATGTGGTCGGTTATCTGAGAGTTTACCGACTTATCTCGGTATGCTCCTGATGACACCGACAAAGAAGAGAAGAAGATGGAGCGTTTCATGAGTGGACTTCATGATGAACTGCAGTGTGCTCTGGTTATCCATGACTTCCGTGATCTGGAGTCACTTGTGGACAAAGCCATCCAGCTGGAGACCAAGCGCAAGTCTATGTATGAAGGTCGCAAGAGGAGGATGAATGCTCAGGAAGGTTCGAGCAGCCAGAAACCTCGTATCTTTCAGCAGAACCCCAGGCCTGCCTATCGTCCACCCCAAGCACCACGCCCCAATTTCCCTAACCGCCCAAACAACTTCAACCGCCCCAATGACAATAACCGTTCTGGAGGAAACTTCAATAATTTCAATCTCCGCCCCAAGGTTGTCTGCTTTGAATGCGGCGCCCCAGGACATTACTCCAGAGAATGCCCCAATCCCAAGAAGCCTGTCCAGCGCCCCAATGCACCTGCACCGAACAATGGTCAAGGCCGCAATGGAAATGGTAATGGCAAGAATGCCGCACCCCGCGGGAATGTTGCTGTTGTCAGAGGCCGTCTGCACCACATCAATGCTGAAGAGGCTGAAGAAGCGCCAGATGTTGTGCTGGGTACGTTCCTTGTCAACTCAGTACCTGCAACTGTTCTGTTTGATTCTGGTGCCACCATTCGTTTATTACCAAAGAGTTTGTTTCTAAGGGAGGTTTAGTCGGGAGTCTTTTACCCAAACCAATGTTGGTACAAACCCCAGGACTGTTAGCCAAAACCAACCAGATGTGTTCCGAAACCCCCATAGAAATTGGAGGAGGAAGGTTTGCAGCCGACCTAATTATCTTAGGAAACCAAGGCATAGATGTTATTCTTGGAATGGATTGGTTAGCCAAGTATCACGGTCGTATTGACTGTGCCCGAAGAGCTGTTTCTCTCACTTCTGATGATGGAGTTGAAGTGGAGTATGCATCTGAGACCAGCCAGACCAGACCCGGATGCCATGAGAGCATAGCTCGACCCGCCCTAGATGAGATCCGTGTTGTTCACCTGTTCAAGGATGTTTTCCCAGAAGAATTGCCTGGTATGCCGCCAGACCGGGATATTGAGTTCATAATTGAGCTTATCCCAGGGACATCCCCCATATCCCAAAAGCCTTATCGGATGAATCCGGAAGAACTGGTGGAGTTGAAGAAGCAGTTGGCTGATATGCTAAGCAAAGGTCTTGTCCGCCCAAGCGCTTCACCATGGGGATCACCCATTATTTTTGTGGACAAGAGAGACGGTACCACACGCCTGTGTGTGGATTATCGCAAGCTGAATGACGTGACCATTAAAAACAAGTACCCTCTTCCCAAGATCGAGGATCTGTTCGATCAAATGAACGGAGCCCGAGTCTTTTCAAAGATCGATCTTCGGACAGGTTACCATCAGTTGAAGATCCGAGAGACAGACATTCCCAAGACCGCCTTCACCACCCGTTACGGTTTGTTTGAATACACCGTGATGTCCTTTGGTCTGACCAATGCCCCAGCCTATTTCATGAATCTCATGAACAAGATTTTCATGGAGTACCTCGACAAGTTCGTGGTAGTTTTCCTTGATGACATCCTTATTTATTCCAAGACCGAAGAAGAGCATGCTGAACACCTGCGTCTAGTTTTGGAGACCCTCCAAGAGCACCAGCTGTATGCCAAACTTAGCAAGTGTGAGTTTTGGCTCAGTGAAGTGGCATTTCTTGGACATATTGTATCCGCTGGAGGAATTTCTGTTGACCCTGAGAAGATACAAGCCATTCTTGACTGGTTATCCCCAACCAATGTTTTTGAAATCCGAAGCTTTCTCGGACTTGCCGGTTATTACCGCAAGTTCGTTGAAGGATTTTCCAGTATAGCCAAACCTCTGACCCAACTGTTGAAGAAGGACAAGAAATTTGAATGGACTCAGAAATGTGAGGATAGTTTCCAAGAACTGAAGAAGAGACTAACCTCAGCCCCAATTTTGATTATGCCAGACGTCACCCAGAGTTTCGACGTGTATTGCGATGCATCACGCCTCGGACTTGGTTGCGTTCTGATGCAAGAAGGCAAAGTTGTGTCGTATCTGTCCCGGCAGTTGCGACCGCATGAAGAAATTACCCAACCATGACTTGGAGTTAGCTGCTGTAGTCTTTGCTCTTAAGAAGTGGCGTCCCTATCTTGCGGGACATCGCTGTGAGATCTATACGATCATAAGAGCTTGAAGTATATTTTCACCCAGAAGATTGAACCTGCGACAGAGGAGATGGATGGAATTAATCAAGGATTATGATATTGGAATCCATTATCACCCTGGAAAGGCTAATGTAGTTGCCGATGCCCTTAGTCGCAAACCTTGCACCCTGAATGCCCTGATCCAAGCCGAACAGCCAGCCTTGTTCAAAGAGTTCGAAGATTTGGACTAGAACTTGTTAGCCATGGTTATCTCGCCAATTTAGAGTTAACCCCAACCCTGATGGATCAAATCAAAGAAGCCCAAAAAGGTCATGAAAGCATTGAAGGAATTAGGAAGAAGATTTCCCTCGGCAAAGCACCCGGTTTTACCGAAGATGCTGAAGGAGTACTGAAATTCAATGACCGTATCTGTGTGCCCAATGTCACGGAACTTAAGGAGTTAATCCTAAAGGCCCATGAGACCCCTTATTCAATCCACCCCGGCGGAACCAAAATGTACCAAGACCTTCGAGAAAGATTTTGGTGGCATGGAATGAAGCGAGAGATTGGTTCTTCGTAGCCAAGTGTGACATCTGCCAGCGAGTTAAGGCTGAACATCAGCGACCCGCTGGATTGCTTCAACCTTTGAAAATTCCCGAGTGGAAGTGGGATGAGATTGGAATGGATTTTATTACCGGACTTCCAAGATCCAACCGAGGCCATGATTCAATCTGGGTCATCGTTGATCGACTGACCAAGGTTGCTCATTTTATACCCGTCAAGACCACTCACAATGGAGCCCAGTTAGCAGACCTGTATATTTCCAGAATAGTGAGCCTGCATGGTGTGCCTAAGAAGATTGTATCTGATAGAGGCACGCAATTCACCTCAAGATTCTGGAAATCCCTTCATGAAGCCCTCGGAACCAAGTTAGCATTTAGCACAGCTTATCATCCCCAGACCGATGGCCAAACTGAGCGAGTGAACCAGATATTGGAGGACATGCTTCGTGCATGTGTTCTATCCTATGGTTCCAAGTGGGAAGATTGTCTTCCGTTTGCAGAATTCTCGTACAACAACAGTTATCAGTCAGTCTGCAAATGGCCCCTTTTGAAGCCCTTTACGGCAAGAAGTGTCGTACACCCCTGAATTGGTCCGATACCGGAGAAGGCAAATTGTTTGGACCAGATACCCTCCGAGAAGCTGAAGAGCAAGTTCAGCTTATTCGTGAACGCCTCAAAACTGCCCAATCCCGTCAGAAGAGTTATGCTGACACCAAGCGCCGTGACCTCACTTTCAGTGTCGGAGATCATGTTTATCTCCGAGTGACACCCCTCAAAGGAATGCAGCGTTTCCATGTCAAAGGAAAGTTAGCGCCAAGGTATATTGGACCCTTCAAGGTCATTGCTCGTCGAGGAGAAGTATCCTATCAGCTGGAGTTACCCCAGGAGTTAGGAGATTACATGATGTCTTCCACATTTCCTTGCTCCGGAAGTGTCTTGAAGTTCCTGACCAGCCTGATGTTTTCAAAAACATCGACCACCTCTCCATCGACCTGAACCAAGACCTGACTTATCGCGAGAGACCCCTCAAAATTCTCGAAGAAGATGTTCGTGTTACCCGAAGACGTGCGATCAAGTTTTACAAAGTCCAGTGGACTAACCACTCTGAAGAAGAAGCAACTTGGGAACGCGAAGACTATCTTCGAAGTGAATTTCCAGACCTCTTTAGTACCCAGGCCTAGCAAATCTCGGGACGAGATTTATTCTAAGGGGGGAAGGATTGTAACATCCCAAAAATATTAATCAATATTATTATTCCAAAAATGAGAGCCAACAAAAACTTTTGTTAAATATTATGTGTTGTCTGCAAAATATTGCTTGTGGTAATTAATTCTTGTTGCTTGTGTTATTTATTCTTGCTAATTATGTGCTTGCTCTAAATAAAAACAATAAGAAAAGAAAAGAATTGAAATAGCAATAAAGCAAGAAAAATAAAAGTGACAATTGTGTCACACAAATTCTCCAAGGGGAGAAACTAAAATAGTTTCAAACAAAATTGAAAGGAGAGGTTATATAAACTCTCCCATTTTTATTCCTATAACTTTTCCCTCTCAAAATATATTTCCAAAAATCTAAATTTAAAATTCCAATTCTTTCTTTAATAAATTCAAATTACAAAGTTGTGGTGCAACAATTGTCAATTAAATTATACCACTGCACCACAAAACTACATTTGGATATATGGATCCAATTGTGGAAATAAAAATTCAGAAAATAAAAATAAAATTTCGTTGAAGCATTTCGTCGAACACCTTGCTTGCACTGCCCGTGTTCTTCCCCAATTCTTCAACCCGGAGATCAATTGCTCGAATTCGTTGTTAATTCGACAAGTTGACTCACCCAAATCCTCTCCCGTGCACCTCCGAGCCTTTTCGCGCGGGAATTTGGAAGAGGAGGGTCGGGAAAGGAGAGGAGCTTCGGAGGGGACCGAGCCCGGCGCGGCCGCGCCATGGTCGGCATGGTCGCCGTGCGTGGCATCGCCGCGATCATCCACTCCCTGGCCCCCCTCTCACTCCCTCGCTTCACCTTGCTCTCCTCTGCTCTCACCTCCCGCCCAGGAGGGACCCCCGTTGCCGCCGTGCGCCACGCCATGGCCGCGCCCGCCCGAGACGGCCGAGCCGGTGCACGCCGCACCGCCCATTTGCTCCCAGCCCCGTCCCAAAAATTGGCGACGCCCAGCTCGCCGCCACACACCACGGCTACCCCTGAGCACCTCGATCGCTGTAGCCACCCCTACGACGCGCCCCTGCACGCCCTGCACCTCTCCCGCACCGCGTCCACCATGGACCCGTGCTCGCCGTTATATACCCCTGCCCACCCCGTGCTCAAACCACACCACCACTGCCTCCCTTGCTTTCCCCACTCCCCCGTACACCGCCAGGAGGGCGGAGCCGCTGCTGCCAAGCTTCTGCTGCAGCCGCAGCTGCTGCCCGAGCCCCTGCAGGTCCGTCGTGCTCGAGGTAGACGACGACACGGCCGCCACCGTGCTAGCCTCTCTTCTCCCCCCCTCTGGCCCTCAACTGCCTCACCATTAACCTCGCACTCACCCGCCGTGTTTTCTCGACGTTTCGTGCACAGGATCGACGCAGCCAGCTCGCCGGAGCCCGTGCACGGCCGTGGAGGAGAAGGAGCTCGCCGCCGCCAAACCAGCCCGTCCCAGCACGCGCCACTCAGCCAGGAGTTTCCCCGGAGCCGCCGCTGTCGTTCTGCGTCATCTCCGCCGTCTCCCGAGCCCCCTAGGTAAGCCGCCCGTCCACCGCGTCGTCGCCGGAGCTCCGGCGTCGCCGTGGTCCTGTCGATGTTGAACTCGAGCTCCAGGAACCATTGGATCTGGATCCAACGGTAACTTACCGCTTCGGTTACGCGTTAGGCTGACGGGCTGACCCCACCCGTCAGCATTTTATTCAATTCCCAGCGCACACTGAGTCACTGACTCGTGGACCCCACCTGTCATACTTTTCGACATTATCCAGAGCAATTAGATTTTCAAATTTAGTTTCTCTGGAAATTTCAATACTGGACCCAACTTAGAAAATCAATATCTCAAGATTTAGGAATCCAAATAAATCAAAATCAATTGTTCTGGAAAGCTTATGAAATTGTTTAACCAACCCAATTGGTCTCATATCATTTAATTAAATATATAAAAAGTATTTTGAAAATTCTATAGAAGGTTTAAATTCTAAACTTGTTTGTTTCTGATGCTCTGTTAGTCCAAATAATTCCAAACCAATTTTGCTAGCTTAGTACTGCCTTGTGTTAGCTCCCCTAATTTTGGTAGAATTAATTAAGCAATATTAATTGTTGCCTTTAAGATAAACCCTTCTGGACTAAAACAAACAAATATGTTTATTGGTTGACCCAAATGAGTTAGGACCAATTTTGTTAGCTCACATATAGCCATGTTTAGTTACCCCTAAAAGGGTTTAATTTTTGGAGAAATAGAATTTAAATGGTAGCTAAAAATTGATTATTAAGCTACTGGATTCAATCCAATGTGTAGGGAGTTTGGTAACTCCAAATGGTCCAATTCAAATTGGGTTGTCTTCTACACATCAGTAGCTTTCTATAGAATTTTAGTTTGTATTTTTGTGACCAACAGAACTTAAGTTGTGGATTTAAACATGAATAACTAGTTTCTGCCATAATTTGGACTTAAATAAATAATGTTTAATTCAAATATTTTGAAACCAAATTGTGTGGTTAATGTGGGCAGTAGCTAATTGTGATGTTTGTGATTGATATGTTGTGATGCTTGCTTGAGTAGTTTAGTAATTGTTTGCATTGCTTGTTTAAACGTTTAGACGAGAACGTTGCCGGAGTCTACGAGGAGGGGGAATTCTCTGATCATCAAGCACAAGAACCCGAGAACTTTGCCGAGCAAGGCAAGCTATTCCCTGAGCTTGCACCTAAATACATATGCATCTACTTTCATAACATGTTTTACTCTCAAAGCAAGATTTATAAAACCCATTTCAAAAATATATGGATACTATTTTGCCACCCTATGTAGTAGCTTATATAAAACTTTAGGATGGGAAAACAATGTTGTTTATTCAAAACTCCTTTAAAAAGACTTGTGTGGTGATGGAACACCGAGATGTCGGTGTGGAAGTAAAGAAGGGGAGAATGGTGATGTTTATGAAAAATGCACATTGTGTCCTAGTACTATGACAACCAATCATACCCTGTGCGACCACATCTACCCACATATGGGAAAGGGCGTAGTCATATAATTTGCTCATATTAGTATGGGATGCCTCAACAACGAGGATGACCTCGTTCCATGAGGGGATGGTTTGGTGACCTACCCCTGACCTGGGTCCTGACACGATGGTGGGAGGATTGAAGGGTTCGCTCGCCGGGCAGAACTACGAGTCCTCACACTTAGGTTTCCCGACGGGGAATCTGGACTGGGTGTTGATGGAAAGGATGATAAATTCGTAGCGGTAGGGTCCTATACTAGCATGAGCAAAGGACAGGCTATGGTCGGCGGCTTACTTCGCATACACCTTGTATGGCGAGACGTGGCAGACACGATGAGTTGCCGGATGGATGTGGGAAAAGCGTGCTACCTCTGCAGAGTGTAAAACTATTCGAATAGCCGAGTCCTCGGATATGGACAGTTGGGAGGCTGTCCTAGACCATGTGCAAGTTTTTGGAAAAGCTTTTAAGTTTAAAAAGAAATTGAAATGGTGATGGTGTTACCCAGCTATACCAAATGAAGTGGTATGAGTTGTGGGAATAAATGGACTATGGTGAGCCATGGTCTTGAAAAGGAGGAGTTTTTGAGAAACAAAATGAGATGGTGACTTCTTTCAAAGATGGTTATAAAACTCTTCTTACCTTTTTCAATAAAGATATAGAGATGTTTTAAAACAAATAAAAGTGCATACTCATGTTGGGGTAGTTTGCGAGTACATTCAAATGTACTCATATTGGTTTCGTCCCTGGCTATTGTCCTAGCCAGACTACGAGGAGGAGCACTACGCCGAGCAGGAATATGGCGACTTCTACGCCAACTAAGGATCTCCACAAGTCAGCTGCCTGTCGGGTTGTCATCGTTAGAATCTGATGTCTACTACGCCGTAGCTTCCGCTGATATTTTGGTTTGGCCCATGAAGGCACCTATGTAAGAACTTGGTCTAAATGACCATTTATGTAAGACTTTTTATTCGGTACTGTAATGGATGTAAACTTTGGTATCCAATTCGGATTATGTGCAACGACAGACTGATCACGGGATCGTTGTGTTAAGCATAATCGGGTATTTCGGACAGCTAGTCCGGGGTCCCCACAGATCCCAGCTACAAGAATCCCCTATTCCATTCTCAGTTTCAAGAGAAGATTTTTTATGAGGTGCTTCCCCGTTTCAAGACCAAAGTGGTGAAGCAGTTTTGCATCAACACTGACTATATGAGAGCACATCTTGACTTATTTTGGTGAGTCCCTGGAGATCTGTGAGGAGTTTGGGATCTTGAACTATATCAACATACATGAAGACTTTGATGAGCACCTCGTTCTCCAGTTCTATGCTATTGTCCACTTCCACACCGACAAGAGAGCTGTCTCATGGATGACCAAGGACAAGGTGCTCACTTCCTCTTGGGCAGATTTTGCTTCCCTCCTTCAGCTGCGGGACTATGGTGACCTTATGTCGGTGTCTGACGATGCTCAAGTGTTCCGTATCTCCTACATGGACAAGCCTATGAAGCCGTCTGCTCTCTCTCATCTGCTGATTCAGGGTCGTGGGGTTTGTGGAGAATCCAAGCACCTGCAGAAGACATGGCACATTATGCATCGCATTTTCCGCAACACGGTGTTGCCTCAAGTGGGCAACTTTGACCAGATCCATGGGCGTCTCATTGACCTTATGGTTGTCTCTTCCAATATGGTGGGCAAAGGCAAGAAGCTGGATATTATGGATATCCTTTGGAATGAGATTCATGAAGTGATTATGAAAAGGCATGTCCCTATCTTTGGCTCCCTTATAATGAAGCTCATTGTTCATGCGTGGGTCAAAAAGAAGTTTCCCTTAGAGCTGCTGGACAATGACACTCCTCTCATTGCTCACCCTGTCAAAGATTTGAACCGCAACAAGCACCTCCTGCCTCTCATCCCCAATGATGAAGCTTACAACACTGAAGATGAAGAAAATGACCCAGCTTTTGAGTTGCCCAAGAAGAAAGAGCATGCCTTCAAGAAATGGGTTGCCAATGCCCTGCACTCCATCTTCTGCCGCCAGGATGATTCCAATGTTAGGGCTTGGCGAGAACATGAAAGGGCCAAGCTGGAACGTCAACGCACTCGCCAGCGCTTTGAGGCTTTGGGTGCACCTATCCCTGCGGGCTCCGAGGATAACATCACCACTTACTCCAAGTGGCTTGGGCGGCGCAGCTACAACACTTGGGTTGATCCCGATCTTCAGGACGATGCCTCCACTTCTCATGCCGGTGACCCCTGGGTTCGTGAAGGAGAAGAACATGGCAGGGCTGATCATGATGGGGCTGATGGCAGTGATGGGTCTGCTAGTGATGAGGACAATGATGCTGATCCCGAGGCTGCTGATGGGGACGAGGATGATGAGGAAGAGGCCGATGACTGAACCCCCTTGGGACGCTAGCATCGCCTCTCCCTTTTTGGTGTCTTGATGCCCAAGGGGGAGAGTGTTCTATTAGGGTTTCCGGGGATTTGCATGGGTGGAAGCACAAGCTCTTGCTCTTGATCTTTATGCTTGTGCTTCACTTTTTATCTTATTCGAACTTGGTTTAGGTGAACTTTCTCATTGCATGGTGTAAGACATGTGGAACCTTTTATTCCGTTCAAAACTATGTGGTGTAATAACTCTTGTCTTTATGTCTTACCATGCCTGTGCAAGTTATGCTTTCTTGTTTATTCATATACTTGCTTGGTTTACAAAATGTAGGGGGAGCTTTGATCCTATCATGTATGCATTGTGTATTCAAATACAAATTTTTTGATGCATACTGATAGGGGGAGCCTGTCTATATTTTGCAAATCATTTGTGTGAGTGTGTTGTCATCAAACTCCAAAAAGGGGGAGATTGAAAGAGCATGCTAGGCTCTTACTCTGTTTTGGAGTTAATTACAACACACCCACTGAACTAATCGTGTTCTTAAGTTTGAACAGGTATGAAAAACAACAACACGAGAAGTTCTCATATGGGGGAGAGAGGGGCTCGAAAATCTACCTAGGCTGAAATCAACTTGGCGGTAGTACCGCCAGTAGGCAGCGGTAGTACCGCTCCTTCTGGAGCAGTACTGCTGCAGCACGCAGGCAGTCTTCTCCTGCGGTAGTACAGCTGGATGTACCGTTGCCACAGCAACGGTACTACCGCTGGAGGTACCGCTGGAGATACCGTTCAGAAGCTTTTAGCCACTGTCTCCAACGGTACCTCTCCGGTACCCCCCACGTACTACCGTTGAAATACCACGAATTTATTCGAGGCGTGGCAGCGGTAGTACCGGTGGGTTCTGGCGGTAGTACCGGTTCCTGGTAGCTACGGTAGCACTCTGTGCTACCGCTGCAACTGAGTATCGGAACCACTGAGGTACTGTGTGGAGGTCAGTAGCGGTAGTACCGCTATTTGCTAGCGGTAGTACCGCTGTGCACTTTTCTGTGCATAACGGTTAGATTTTCAGGGGCCCCTATATAAAGACCCTTTCTTCCTCCATGAAAGGTGGCGATTTACATTCTCTCTCCTCCATTACTGCCGAGCTTTAAACTTCCAAGATCTCCCACTCCAACCACACAATCGCCGTGATTCTTTGAGGAGTGATAGAGGAGATCTAGATCTACAATCTCACCGAAGGAATTTCGAATCCGTTCATTCTCCTTTGTGATACTTGTTCTCTTGGGGTTGCTTGTAACCCTAGGAGACCTTTGTGCATTTCGGAAGCCTCAACTTGTTGCGAGGCGGTCCGGGACATTGTTGGGAGGCTCCAACTCATTGTGGAGTTCCTCAACCTTTGTGTACCGGCTTGGTCAACGCCATCAAGGTGACCTCATAGTGGAAGAGCCAAACCCCCACGGGTAAAGCTCACGGAGAATAGAGTGAGCACATCCGTGCTATTGGAGCGCCTAGGTGGCTCCACACTCCTCCAACGTAGACGTACTTCCCTTGGGAAGGAACTACGGGAAACATCTCTGTGTCTCCACTTTGCGGTTATTTCTATCCTTTACTTGTTGCTTCCGCTACGTTATTTACCTTGCGTGTATCACATAGGTTGCTATCACCTAGTGCACATCTAGTCAACCTTGTTATACTTTGCTCAAGCCCTAATTAATCGAAAAAGAATTAAAATTTGGTAGTCGCCTAATCACCCCCCCTCTAGTCGACATATCGATCTTTCACCTGCCGGGTCCCCAAACCAAGCAAGAAGGCCAGGAAGGACCCGAGAGCCCGAGTTCCCGGCAGGAGGCCAGGCTCCCTCTCGGGTACTTCCCCACGTCCCTGTGGATAAGCTCTCCACCTCACGCTGGAAGACCACAGAAGACTTGGGAAGTAAGGCGAAGGCAGCGCGGGCGGGAAGCACATCCCGTGGTGGTGTCAGCTTCTGTCCACCCCAAGGCGGACGCTCCCACCTAACCCAAAGGAGACGCTAGGCTGAGGAGAGGCCACGTCTCCTCCTAAACTAGATGAGGAGGGTCCTTCACCCCGAAGGTCCCTCATGCCCTCACGTGACCCTATGGCAACCCCTTAGCCTATAAAAGGAGGACCAAGGCACGGAGAAAAAGGAGGAGAAGGTCGGACGAACACAAGGTTGAACCAAGGCACAAGTCCAACCAGAGCAAGACTAGACTAGGGCTGCGAAGGTAGAGGGGAAGGTGATCTCCTCCGGGTCAGGATCTGTCCTTCTACTACCTCCAGCCAAAACCCTTCCGGGTACCCCATCCGGGAGGTTCCATTGTAAGCTACACTATGAAGAACCCATTAATCCAAACATGCAGGAGTAGGGCTTTTAGCCTCCGGGCGGCCTGAACCTGGGTAGCTCCTTGTGTCCCTTTGGTTGCATGCTTTGATCGTGGAGAGGAGAGCTTGATCTAGACTCCGCCCGAGAAGACGATTCTCAGCCTCCTTCGCGCCCCGTGCCGAACCTAAAAGGGGTATCCTATACTCCCGGTGACCGTGCATCGAGACACGACATCTGGCGCACCAGGTAGGGGGCGCAAGCGCTGGTTTCATCTTCATCAAGTTCATCGGCAAGTTCTTCGTCAAGCATGCCGCCGAAGAAGAAGGGAGACCCTGCGGCGTCTAAGCCGGTTTCTCCCTCACGCACTCAAGCTTCAGCTGAACGCCGTGCTGCTGGCGCGCGGCGGAGCGTCTCTCCGTCCCCGCCTCCCATGGAGAGGGTGGCGCCAGACGAAGTGGACGGTCGCGACAAGGACAATGGCCCTGGTGGAGCGGCGGCTCCGAAGGGCACCACCATGCCTCCTCCTCGCTCGGGGGAGAAGAGCGTCTGCAATGGCGCTGGCAAGGAGCCCACCGCTGGAGGAGGGAACCACGGCGTTCGCCCCAGCGGGGATCACATGAGTTAAGCCTATTAGTGAAGAACTACCGTAAAGCTTGTTGAAAATTTGGTTTGCATCGGTGGTATCTCTAAGGTCTAGATATTTTCTAATAACAGGGTTTGGTTAAGAAGGAAGACGGTATGAAGTCTTATAACGTTTGCAATATGTTTGTCATATAAAACTTGGTGTACGGGTTGATATTCTTGTTTGCTTACATAAACCTTGCTAGCCTAAACTCTGTACTGAGAGGGAATGCTTCTCGTGCATCCAAATCCTTGAGCCAAAATCCATGCCATTTGTGTCCACCATAACTACCTATATGTGGTATTTCCTTGCCACTCCAAGTAAAATTTTCATGTGCTACCTCTAAATTATTCAAAACGTTATTATTCCCTTTTTGTGTCAATGTTTACTGGCTCATGAGGAATTAGTGTGGTTATTCTTTATTCTAGTTGTCAAATGGACTTTTACACCTGGACTAGTGGCTTATACATCCGCTTATCCAATATTGCAAAAAGAGCTGGCAACGGGGTGCCCAGTCCCAATTAATTACAAATTTAACCAATTAATTCTTTTCACACTTTTGCCCTGATTCATCAGTAAGCAATGACAAACAGTGAAATACCTGCATGTGTGTAAACCAAAGAGAAAGAGGGATGATCTGCCTTGCTGGTAGAAATAACGTCCTTCATGGGAGCCGCTCTTAAAAGTCCATTTGACAGGTAGAATACTGTTCTCATCCGCTACCATTCGTTGACAATTAACAAACACCTCTCAAAAATAGATACTCCTCCATGGTATGTGATTGATGGAAGGCACCCGAGGATTCGGTTAGCCATGGCTTGTGTTAGCAAGGTTGGGAGGAGTATCAAATATTTTATGCAATCTCTATATGCTTTCAAAAACCTAAAAGCTCTAGCACATGACTTAATCCCTGCTTCCCTCTGCGAAGGGCCTTTCTTTTACTTTTATGTTGAGTCAGTTTTCCTATTCTTTCTGTCTTCCACAAGCAAACACTAGTGTCAACTTTGTTACAACATGCGTTATATGCTACGTATTGGACTTGTTATACTACTTTGTGTTGACGATATCCATGAGATAAATATGTTGAAAGTTGAAGCAAATGCTGAAACTTAATTCTTCCTTTGTGTTGATTAAATACCTTTTATTAGAGACTATTGCTTTATGAGTTAACTCTTATGCAAAACTGTTTGATGCTTGTCTCGAAAGTACTATTCATGAAAACGTTTAGCTTGTGTGATTCATTGTTTACTCATTATCTATTTGGTAGCAAATTATAGACCATTGACTTGGATCACTTCATTCATTTACATGTGCCTTACAATATTATTTGATCAAGATTATGATGGTAGCATGTCACCTCAAAAATTATTTTGTTTTTATCGTTTACCTACTCGAGGACGAGCATGAACTAAGCTTGGGGATGCTGATACGTCTCAAACGTATCTATAATTTTTAATGTTCCATGCTAATATTATACCAATTGCTACATGTTTTGCATCTACTTTATGTCACTTTTATACATTTTTTGGGACTAACCTATTAACAAGGTGCCGAAGCGTCAGTTCCTGTTTTCTGCTATTTTTGTATTCCAGAAAAGCTAGTCTGGAAATATTTTCGGAATTGGAGGAAAATTTACGGAGGCCCCTATTTTATCAGAAGACACCTGGAGTCCGAAGGGGAGACGAAGTGGAGCCACGAGGGCCCCACATGTGGGCTCGGCGGGGCCAAGGATCTGCCGGCGCCCAGGGGTGGTGTCGTCACCTCGTGCACCGCCTCACGACGCCTTTGGCCTATATATTGCTCCTACCCCGAAAACCCTAAAAGAATCGACGATTTCTCCAGAAGAGTTCCGTAGCTCCGCCGCCACCAAAAACCCTAATTCGGGGGACAAAAGTCTCTGTTTCGGCACCTTGTCGGGATGGGGAATTGCCCCCGGAGCCATCTCCATCGACGCCACCGCCTCCATCATCGCCGTTGCTGACTCCCATGATGAGGAGGGAGTAGTTCTTCATCGGGGCTGAGGGCTCTACCGGTAGCTATGTGGTATATCTCTCTCTCCCATGGTGTGATCTTTATGTGATCATGAGCTTTGTAATCTAGTTGAATCCATAGATGTTACTCTTCATTATCTTATATGCTACTTGAGTGGTTTTATTAATGTAAACTCGGAGTCACCTTTGTCCCACGGTGCGAAGTTGACAGTGTGCGCATCGTGTGTGGCTCTTAGGCTAAAGATTACAGGAATACTTATCATGAGTTATTATTTGCGTTGGATGTCTCTATGAAATTGCGGTGTTTGTCTAGTACTATTTAGGGCGCTCAAGTTGATAGTGTGGGGTTCCCTAGATTTGGAATGTGACTTTAAGGTGTGCTGTTATAGCCCTACGCAGTGGATTGGAGTTCGTTATCCAACGAGAGAATAACTCAGAGTAGCATAGTGAAGAGGAAATATCTATGTATTCAATTATATTATTATTGTTGAGAGTGGCCACTAGTGAAAGTATGATCCCTAGGCCTTGTTTCTAAGCATTGAAACACCGTTTACAACCAGTTCTGCTACATGTTTGCTTGCTGCCATTTTTATTTCAGATTGCAATTACCACTTATAATCATCCATATTACTTGTATTTTACTATCTCTTTGCCGAACTAGTGCACCTATACACTTGTATTGGGTGTGTTGGGGACACAAGAGACTTCTTGTATCTTAATTGCAGGGTTGCTTGAGAGGGATATCTTTGACCTCTACCTCCCTGAGTTCGATAAACCTTGGGTGATTCACTTAAGGGAAACTTGCTGCTGTTCTACAAACCTCTGCACTTGGAGGCCCAACACTGTTTACAAGAATAGAAGCGTGCGTAGACATCAACGAGCATCCAAGAGCAAGACCTCCACGCACTCGCCTTCGGACGCGCAAGCTCGCCATGATGCTCTAGTCGCTGCCAAGAACCTGATGCAGTTCCCTCCAAGCAGCGGTGATCCCAAGGTCTACCAAGAATGGAGGACTCGCGTCGAGAGGCTCCTCGACTTCGCCGATGGTGGTCCATGGGTCGAACCCACTCAAGCTCCCACCGTCGACGATCCCGGAGCAGCACAAGACAAGACACGTGATCCGCGAGGCCAGCCTCGTGGTGAACGTCAAGCCAAGACGGCGCCTCCTCGCACCGCGCCACCGATGGCTGATCGGCTAAACCGCGATCACGGCGAGGCCATCTCCATCGGGTCGTCTACCTCGCGCAACCCAGATCTTCGTGACGAGCTCAACAGCCGTCAGAACGAGGATATGCGCACCCACGTCGAGCGTCGCCGAGAATGTCACCGCCGGGAAGATCGGGGCATCGACCTCGCCGAAGGCTGCTTCGCCCTCGCCCCCGAGTTCCGCCACTTCAACTGGCCCAAGAAATTCAAGATCGACGTTCTCCGCTACGACGGCACCACGAACCCCCGGGACTTTCTGCAGATCTACTCTCTTGCTGCGATGGTTGCCGGGGCCGACGAGGTCATGATGGCCAACTGGTTCCCATTGGCCCTGAAGGGAGACACCCAGACTTGGCTTCTCAACCTTCCCAAGTGCTCCATCCGTTCCTGGCGGGCACTGAAGGAGCAGTTTCTGGGGGCTTTCCAAGGCGGGTACGAGCGCCCGGGGGCTCCCAGTGATCTCCACGACTTCAAGCAGCTGCCGGGTGAAACTCTCCGCAAGTTCATCCAGCGCTCTACCCAGAAGATGAACACCATCCCGTGCATCAAGGAGGAGTTGGTGATCCAGTCCTTCCACACCAACGTCCGTAACCCCAAGATGCGCGAGAAGCTGAGCATCCATCGCGTCGAGTCTGCTCGTAAGCTCTGGGAGCTTGCAGATCAGTGCGCTCGAGCTGAAGAAGGAGTCAAGTTCCCCGGGGAGGATGAACCCGAGGACAAGGCCACTCCAGCCAAGAACAAGGACGCGGCGGCCAAGGTGGTCGCGGGTACCACACTCCGGAGGCCGCCCACGGCGGCAACGGGGAAGCTCCGGCCCCCCAAGGAGGCAACGGCGGCAAGTATCAAGAAGTCACTGGAGTTGTCGGGTGCATCCACGGAGGGTCTTCTCTGCCTCCCTCCAACGGCGCCTGCAAGAGACTTGTCCGGGAGTTGAACGCGGTTGCTTCTGCTCCGTCCAAGCCCCTGGACTGGTCCAGTCAAGTCATCACCTTCGACCCAGAAGACCACCCTGCCAACACTGCCGGGGTTGGGACCCTGCCGCTGATCGTGTCGCCCGTCATCCACAACTACAAGGTCACCAAGATGCTGGTCGACGGAGGCTCCAGCCTCAACTTGCTGACGGCGAAGGTCCTGGCTATCCTTCAAATTCCCTGTCTCGCCTGCAAGACACCGGGGTGTTCCAAGGCGTGAACGGAAGTGTTACTCGACCCCTCGGGAAGATCACCCTTCCGGTCACCTTCGGCGACTCCAAGAACTTCCGCACCGAGGAAATCGTCTTCGACATCGCCGACACCCGCTACCGTACAACGGCATACTTGGCAGACCTGCTCTGGCCAAGTTCATGGCCGTCTCCCACTTCGCCTACAACATGCTGAAGATTCCGGCGCCGTGGGGCGTGATCAAGGTCAAGGCCGACATCGACGATGCTATCTACTGCGTTCACCAGCTGAACCAGACGGTGGCAATCATGGCGGATGTCCCTCAAGGTGTACAGGAGGATGATGATGGGGCTCTCCCCGGGGCGAAGGGCACCCGGGGGCTCCACATCTACTCCCCCAAGAAGGCGCCATTCCATGGCGATCCGCAGCTGACCAAGAAGGTGGCGCTAACCAGCGACGGAGTTCGCTCCATCACCATCGGCGCCCGCCTCACCGACAAATAGGAAAGCGCGCTCGTCGCCTTCCTTCGGGAAAACTCTGACGTCTTCGCGTGGGAGGCGTCAGGTTTACCCGGTGTTCCAAGGGAGGTGATCGAGCACAAACTGGCGGTCAATCCGGGGGCTCGCCCCGTGAAGCAGGTTCTCCGGAACCAAAGCAAGGAAAAGCTGGAATTCATCATCGCCGAGGTGGACAAGTTGATAGAAGCTGGTGTCATCCGGTCGGTTCCCCACCAAGCTGGGTGGCCAACCCCGTGGTGGTACCGAAGCCCATGACCTTCAAGTGGAGACTCTGCATCGACTTCACAGACCTGAATAAGGCCTGTCCCAAGGACCCTTTCCCCCTGCCGCGGATCGACATGATCGTGGACTCCACGGCCGGGTGCGAGCTGCTGTGTTTCTTGGACGCCTTCTCCGGGTACCACCAGATCATGATGTCACTCGAGGACCAAGAGAAGACGGCCTTCATCACTCCCAAGGGCTGCTACTGCTACACCCGGATGCCTTTTGGCCTCCGGAACGCCGGCGCTACCTTCCAGCGCGCAATGCAAGCATGCCTTGGGCCGCAGCTGGGCCGCAACGTTGAAGCGTACATCGACGACATCGTGGTCAAGACCCGGTACAAGGACTCCCTCATCCAAGACCTGCACGAGACCTTCGAGAACCTCCGCCGGGTCAACTTCAAGCTCAACCCCGACAAGTGCGTGTTCGGGGTCCCCTCCGGCAAGCTGCTGGGTTTCCTGGTCTCTCACCGAGGGATCGAGGCGAATCCGGACAAAATCAAGGCAATCGAGCGCATGGAGGCGCCCCGGCGGGTCAAGGACGTACAGCGCCTCAACGGGTGCATCACTGCACTCGGGCGCTTCATCTCAAGGCTTGGGGAGCGGGCCTTACCGTTCTTCAGGCTGCTCAAGAAGTCAGGCCCCGTGGAGTGGACCTCCGAGGCCGAGGAAGCCCTGCAGTCCCTAAGCGCTACCTCGCCTCGCCACCAATCCTCGTGGCACCAGAAGAAAGGAGCCCCTACTACTGTACATTGCTGCCACCAACCAGGTGATCAGCGCTGTGCTTGTGGTAGAGCGTGACGCTCCTCCGAAGAAGTCAAGCAAGATCAAGGGCAAGCGACCCGGGAACTCTCTCCGGGACAACCATGCAAGAAAAGGCTGCCGGGTGACCAGGGGTCTCATGATCCTGACGTCACTGCAACCTTACCAGACGGTGCGGAGCCCGTCGGGAATGGAGAATCTCCTCCGACGAGACTTCGCCGGGGGCTACATCGTCCCCACCCCAAGACGTCGACGTGGAGGAAGCCGAGCCCTCTCAGGACTCGGCGACCCGCAAGGTGCAGCACCCGGTCTACTTCGTCAGCGCAGTGCTGCGCGACGCCCGGGAGCGGTACCCCATGATGCAGAAGCTGCTGCTGGCAATCCTCATTGCCTCCCGCAAGATGAGGCCGTACTTCCAAAGCCATCCCATCACGGTGGTGTCCAAGTACAACCTAAGAAGCCCCCTGGAGAACCCACTTGCCACTGGTCGCATATCATGGTGGGCCATGGAGCTTCAAGGTTTCGGTCTCAAGTTCGAGCACACGGACAACATCAAGAGTCAGGCGCTGGCGGATTCACGGCCGAGTGGACCGAGACGGCGTTCGACGACCCGGAAGAGGAAACCTGCCTCCCCGGGAAGGAAGATCCTAGCGCCTGGACCATGCACTTCGACGGCTCCTACACCAAGGGGAAAGGAGGTGCTGGGGTTGTCCTAACCTCACCAACCGGGGACCGGCTGAAGTACGTCGTCCAGATGCACTACCAAGGGAACATCTCCAACAACACGGCGGAGTACGAGGGCCTGCTCGCAGGACTTCGTGCTGCCATCGGCCTCGGCATCAACAAGATCGTCGTCAAGGGTGACTCTCAGTTAGTCATCAAACAAGTGAACAAGGAGTACGCGTGCCCTCAGATGGCACCATACGTTGAAGAGGTCTGGAAGCTGCAGCGGCGCTTCGACAACTTCCGGGCTGTGTACGTCCCACGGGGAGAAAACACGGCCGCGGATGAGCTATCGCAGGTGGCGTCCAAGCAAGAACCAGTGCCTCCCGGGATCTACATCGAGGTCCTCAGGCGACCTTCGATCCACCCGAGAGGCTCGCGACAAGATCTGCGCCGGGGGCTGGCGACCCTTCTACCTCGACAACACGGGTAGCCAGCCCAGAAGCTCAAGACCCGGCAGCCCCTCTGCGGAGGAAGCTATGCTTTCTTTCCGTCGGATGGTGCTACCGGTGGAAGGAACCCACCCACCCTGGGCCCGGGACATCGTCAAGTACATCATGGAGCACGCCCTCCCGGAGGACGATCACGACGCCGAGCGGGTGGCTCGTCAAGCCAAGCTCTACGTCATGATCGACGGCGAGCTCTACCGGCGACGGGACAACGGAGTCAAGCTCCGCTGCATCCCTCAAGAACAAGGCCAAGTACTGCTACGGGACATCCACGAGGGCACATGTTCAAGTCATGTGGCATCAAGATCACTGGCGGGTAAAGTTTTTCGTCACGGGTTCTACTGGCCAACAGTCCTCAGTGATGCGAGCAGCTAGTCAAGACCTGTGAAGCCTGCCAGTACTATGCGAAGAACATACATCAGCCGGCGCAAGCTCTGCAGCCAATTCCAATCTCCTGGCCGTTCGCGGTCTGGGGGCTGGACATCGTGGGAAGATACCGAAGTCTGTCGGGGGCCATGAATACCTTTTCGTGGCCATCGACAAGTTCACAAAGTGGGTGGAAGTGATGCCAGTACCAAGACAGACAGCTCAAGCAGCCATCAAGTTCATTGAAGGGATCGTGTACCGCTTCGGAGTACCCAACAGAATCATAACGGACAATGGCTCTCAGTTCACAAGCCGATCCTTCCTCAACTTCTGTGAAGAGCTGGGAATCAAGGTGTGTTTTGCCTCGGTGTCCTACCCAAGGTGCAATGGGCAAGTGGAGCGAGCCAATGCGGAGGTCCTAAAGGGTTTGAAGACCAAGGCCTTTGACAAGTTAGAAGACAAGGGCAAGAACTGGATTGAGCATCTACCAAGTGTCTTGTGGTCCCTCAGAACCACACCAAGCAGAGCCACTCAAGAAACACCATTCTTCCTTGTCTATGGAGCAGAAGCCGTCTTGCCAACAGAGCTCAGGCATGGATCCCCCCGGGTACTTGCCTATGATGAAGACGCACAAGCTGAGAGGAGGATTGATGACATCAACTTCCTGGAAGAGGTGCGGTGTCGAGCTTCTTTACGATCTGCTCGATACCAGCAAGGGCTCCGCCGCTATCATGATCGCCATATCCGTTCACGGGTACTGGAACCCGGAGACCTGGTTCTCCGCAAGAAGCAGAAGCTTGATAACATGAACAAGCTGTCGTCCAAGTGGGAAGGACCTTATCGGGTGACGCATACCCTGAGACCCGGAGCTGTTTATCTGGAGGACGAGAAAGGCAGGCCGGAGGGCAACGCCTGGAACATCGAGAATCTCCGGAAATTCTACCCCTGAATACGAACATGAATCGCAGATAGTTCGAGTCAACTAAGCACGCCCAAGGGGCTAGTGTTCTGTATAAGGGTGTAAGAATCGTCGCCAAGGAATAAAAGATAAGTTTTTCAATTCCGTGAGCCTCTCTTGTTGTCGTGAAGTGTGTTATCCGTAACAACCCCCAAGCAGGGGGCTGACAGGTCGAGCGCGAGTAGCCTATCAGTAGGCGCTGCCACCTGATCGTGCCGTACTGCCGCGGTAAGAAGTGGAACGGGCAGTGCTGTGTTTTAAAGAACCTAAACACAGAAATGCACATTCAACTTTGCTTGCGGGTTGCTCCGGATGAAACACTTTCACGACATGTAAGGGAGGGTCCATTCTTTTCCTACTGAAAGTGTGTTATGTGTAGCGCCTCTCCCGGGACAGGAATGGATGCTGAAGAGCGGCTCAGGAGCTGGGTACCCGGGAAGGACAGAGCAGATCAAGAGCACGGCAAAAACCAGCTAAGTCTTTGCATGTGCATCTTGCATTCTAGGCATAATATCTCGCTCGGAGTCAATATACCACCAACCTGCGCATGCTTGACAGTTGATGAGAACCTTTGCGGGGGTAATGCGTCCTCCCCGGCGAACGGTCAGATTTCCCTTCTGGCCTAGTACCCGTGGCTGTGGAGTGGACTCCCGGAAGGCATAGTGCTCTTAGGGGTGCTGCTACCGGTACAGGCGGTTAGAGTACTTGTCACCTAAGAGATCTCCTCAGAAAACTTGACGGCGCGTTAGTGCAAGGGGAGGTTTGGGAAATGACCCCGGGAGTTGAGCCCTAGGATTGCATTCATCTGAACTTACATTCTGAATTTACAATTCTGAATTACATTCAGTCGAAGCTTTCCTGGATACATATCTAGCCTATGCTACTAAGGCCAGCTCAGAGCTCCTGGCTGCGCAGATCTGTCTTCTGTTTTATTGCCTGCCGGGTGAACTCCGGACTCCCGGGACGCCTGGGATGAAGGAGGGCATTCGCGCAGGATCTTCAGGGGTCCCACGGGCCGGGGAACTTCCGGGCAAACCCCGGCACATGCTGGCTGCAGAGGAGGTGCACGTGGTCCACGAACTTATCCATGATGTCTTCTCATCCTGTACGAAGGAAAGAAATCGAGTCAAGGCGCAAGATCTTCCCAAGGTCGTATTGCCAGAACCAAGGCAACCTTACCTTGAAGACATCGTCAAGTTCGCAAAGGAGACGGGTCAATCTCTGATTGCCTGCGGCCTCCTTCCACAGCTCCATCTTGATGGTGTCCTTCCGGGTCGCCAGCGCCACCGACGCTTCCATGGCAGCAGAACCAGCGATGTTCACCACCACGGGGAAAACCAAGGAGACCCGTGGGCGGGGAACGACCTCGTCCTTTCCGGTGGCTCGGGCTCCAGCTTCGCTGGGTGCCTCCGCCGCGCCTCGGAAGACGGACTCCGCCGTCGACACGTCGGACAAGGCCATCTCTGCTTCGCCGGACATTGTTCTGCGAGGCCTAGAGATGGACTGAGGAAGAAGATGAGCAAAAGAGCCAGGGGTGCGCCTCGCTTTTATAGCCGCGGCGGCACCTCTGTCAGGCGTCTCCTCGGTTCCTCCGTTACTGGGAATCGAGGGGGCCATCGCAGTTATTCCCTAGAGCAGAGTAACTCCAAGACCTTCAAGACCATCAATGAAGCAGAGCAAGGAAGACCAGGAGCCCGGGGACCCACTTTGACTATCTTTAGGCCATGGCCCCAGTAGCTGGATCAAGAGCCGTCGGGACCATGCCCGGGGGCGACTGTCGCAGCAGTGGAACATGGGGTTCCCCTAACGCTGCCAAAGTGGGTCCACCCTATGTGGGCCCAAGATGAAGATGGACAAGACCAAGACTCAAGTCAAGCTGGCGGGTTCACCGCCGGGACACGCAAGGCCTACGTCGACAAAGGGCTCCGGTCCTGGGGGCCTGCCGGGTCCCCAAACCAAGCAAGAAGGCCAGGAAGGACCCGAGAGCCCGAGTTCCCGGCAGGAGGCAGGCTCCCTCTCGGGTAATTCCCCACGTCCCTGTGGATAACCTCTCCACCTAACGCTGGAAGACCGCAGCAGACTTGGGAAGCAAGGTGAAGGCAGCTGATGCATGTAAAATGCATACATGAACTTTGCACTTTATTCACTCATATTCTAATCATATTTGCATCATATAAGGGTTATACCACTGTTATTTAATGATTTTAGGAAATAAAATAATTATTTCCTATTTTTATGGAATTAACCCTGCACAGGCAGAAAACCCCGTTTTCCTATTTTAATGTTTCAGGGACCCACACGTCGTCATAAAATTCTGGAAAAATACAGAGGTCATTATTTTGGAAGGAAGAAGACGTAGGAGCGAAGGAATCAAGCAAACGGAGCCCGCAAGGCAAAAAGGGGGTGGCCCACGCGGCCAGGTACAGTGCCCGCGTGGGACTACCCCGTTTGGCCCTCGTGGCTCCGTTGCCGTCGATCTTTGCTCCACCGCCTTCGTCTTGACCTAAAAACACCTATAAAAAAGGTCCCATGACGTTTCTCGAAAGGAGGCGGTGGAGAAACACAGAACCACGAAATAGAGAGTCAGAAGGCTGCCGCCGGAGAAGATCGGAGGGGGAAACGCCGCCGGAGTCACCTCCGGAGGGCTCCACCCCCCTCCGGCGTGTTCATCATCAACATCTACATCAAGAACTTCTTCACCATCATCACCATGATGAAGGGGGAGTAGTCCACCCCTCTGGACTAGGGTTTGTGGTGGTAACTTTTGTATCTCTCCTCTCTCTTGGGCTTCACTAATTAGTACCGTATGAGCTGCCAAACATGATTACGGTCATCTATGTAATACCTTTGTTGTAAATATTGTGGTGTGAGATGATTTGTTATGCATTTACCGTTGTGTTGGAGCTTTTATGACTTGTCATGCTTTGATAGAATATTGTTCTTTAAGAAGTATGGTGTATGTGGGTACGGGATAGCCGATGTGACACGGCATAGGTATTGAGTGACACGGTACCGCCCAACATCCTTTATCCGGGGGTAAAAAGAAAGAGTATGATGTGGGAGTGAGAGAAACCACGCTAGCCTTACGAGGGGTGACCTAGCAACACAAATGAGTATTTCTTTCAACTATGTGTTTTAGGACATATAGCCGTCATAAAAAGCTACCATTAAAACATGACAATTGTGTGTACTTTATCTATAACATGATGATCACCGTAGATGAGAGAGAGAGAGGATTAAGTGAACCCTTGAACCATGTCCATTGTTCCTATAAGAAACACACACTTGAGCTTGTCCTCTTGCTACATAGAGGATTGGGTTTTCTCTCTTTGAGAGCTTTCACTTGCTACTACCTTTGTCTTGTCCTCTTGCAAAGAAGAGGATTGGGACACTTTTACATCCATCAAACCAACCATCTTGTTCTCTAAACTTGTTTAGTGCATAATCAACTAAAACTTGTGACACTTTAGTTGTAGGGAATAGATAACTTTTCCTTCTTGCTCCTGCGGATCGATACCTTACTTCCACATTGAGAGGTGCTACAGTGATCCCTTGCTCTTGGGGGTTATCAGCACGCGGGCGGGAAGCACATCCCGTGGTGGTGTCAGCTCTTGTCCACCCCAAGGCGGATGCTCCCACCTAACCCAAAGGAGACGCTACGCTGAGGAGAGGCCACGTCTCCTCCTAAACTAGATGAGGAGGGTCCTTCACCCCGAAGGTCCCTCATGCCCCTCACGTGACCCTGTGGCAACCCCTTAGCCTATAAAAGGAGGACCAAGGCACGGAGAAAAAGGAGGAGAAGGTCGGACGAACACAAGGTTGAACCAAGGCACAAGTCCAACCAGAGCAAGACTAGACTAGGGCTGCGAAGGTAGAGGGGAAGGTTATCTCCTCTGGGGGGATCTGTCCTTCTTCTACCTCCAGCCAAAACCCTTCCGGGTACCCCATCCGGGAGGTTCCATTGTAAGCTACACTATGAAGAACCCATCAATCCAGACATGCAGGAGTAGGGCTTTTAGCCTCCGGGCGGCCTGAACCTGGGTAGCTCCTTGTGTCCCTTTGGTTGCATGCTTTGATCGTGGAGAGGAGAGTTTGATCTAGACTCCGCCCGAGAAGACGATTCTCAGCCTCCTTCGCGCCCCGTGCCGAACCTAAAAGGGGGTATCCTATACTCCTGGTGTCCGTGCATCGAGGCACGACAGGTACCAGTCCAAAAATGGTTTTGCCAGATCAAAACAGTTTTATCTCAATTAACAATCTAAGTGTAAGGTAGTTCGTGGATGCCAAAAACTACTACAAATTATGCAAATACAGTGTTTGATAGGTGGTTTATGATAAAATTAGTTCAAGTTAATTCAAAATTACTACATGAACTCCCACTGAAAAACAACATCCCTCTAGTTGTTTCAGTGAATACACAAACCAAGTTCACTACACCGATAACCGATCATCACGTGAGATGGTGCAGCTGCAAAGGCGAACATCACATGTTCATCATATAATCCATATGAGTCATGCTTTACGTTTAGGTTACGTGTTCCGAGGCCATGTCTGCACATGCTAGGCTCGCCAAGTAGAACTGTAGTATTTGCGTGTGTAAATCTGGCTTACACCCGTTGTATGCGAACGTAGAGTCTATCACACCCGATCATCACGTGGTGCTTCGAAACGACGAACTTTCTTAACGATGCATACTAAGGAAGAACACATTATTATCTTGATATTAACTGTGAGGGATCATCTTATAATGCTACTGTCGCGATCTAAGCAAAATAAGATGCATAAAAGGATTAACATCACATGCATGGATAATGTGATATGATATGGTCCTTCTTGCACTTGATCTCCATCTTGTGTGTCTTGGCATGATCTCCATCATTCCACCGGCGTGGCACCAAGGTCCATGGTGCCTCCTACTTGACTGTCCTCCAAAATTACAACATATCACATGGATATGATATTCGGCACGCAGACCATAAATTTAAAGACAACCATAAGGCTCCTGCCGGTTTGTCATAATTTTAAAAAAGTATCATCTCATACATCAAATTTGTAACATTGACCATATCACATCACATGCCCTGCAAAAACAAGTTAGACGTTCTCTAATTTATTTTTGCATATTTTACGTGGCTTAGGGCTTTCGAAGATAGAACCGTTCTTACCTATGAACATGAAACCACAACGGTGATAAAAAATTATTAGCAACCCCTTGTAGATTATATCTTAACTATAGTGGGAGAGACAGACACCCGCAAAGCCACTTATGCAATACAAGTTGCATGTCAGTCGTGGAACAAGTCTCATGTACGCGTACATGTAAAGTTAGTCCGAGCCGCTTCATCCCTCTATGCCACTAGGATACAAAATACATGAAGGAAGCAATAACATGATCATCAACGCCCACATACAAATATGTGTTCTACCCGTACAAAAATATCTACGCATAGATCCAGCTCTGATACCATTGAAGGGTTCGCAGCATAGAAAACAAAACTTTTCCTAAGGTAAGAACAACCAAGGGACCAAGATCTAATCTAGTTGATGCAAGCAACGGATAGAACCAAGTTCTAGAAGGACTAACCTTCGAAGACCGAAAGTGTTACGAGATCGAATCTCGTGGATGATGTAGTCGTACACTTGCCGATCTCAAGATCATGAAGATGAACACTGCAAGCGGGCAACGCCTCCATACTCGGTCACACATGCAACTTGACGATGACCTCCGTTCCCTCGATCCAGCGGGGCAGCGGAATTAGAAGATCCACCGGAAACTCCAACAACACGACGGCATGGTGTGGTGGAGAAAATAAACGGCCATGGCTTCACCAAGTGGATGACCAAACGGTGGAGCATCGGGAGGAGGGAGAGAGATGGACTCAAGAGCCAGCGGAGAGGGAGCAACCACCCCTCTATATATAGGAGGGGGGTGCGGCTGCACCTAGAGGTTCCCCCACCTCTTCTCTTCATGTGAGTGGAGTCACCATTCACACCCACTCATGCCTCTTTATGTGAGTGGACTTTCCACGAAAAAATCCCAAGGGTTTTCTTTATTAAATAAATAAAACATTTTTCTTTATTTTAATATTTAATTACCCCTTGATCTATTTGTTAATTCTATTAACAAACATTGACAATTATTCTCTTGAACTATTTCAATATTATCCGAAACAATTTCGGTGCTGTCCAAACTTTTCTCCAATATTCCGTATAGTCTCAATAGCGTCAGCAAACCTTAAGTGTGTCACCCTACGGTTCGTGAATAATGCAGACATGATCGAGACCCCTCTCCGATCAATAGTCAACAGCGAGACCTAGAGATCCATAATGACTCCTACACATTCAACGATGAATCTTGTGATCGCGTGAACCATAAACGTCGTAACCAATTCCGTTTGTCTCATGATATTTTACTTGTCAGAGATCTGATCATTGGTATCAACCATACCTAGTTCGATCTCGTTACCAACAAGTACTCTTTACTCGTTCCGTCATATGACATCCTTGTGACCTAGTCACGTGCTTGCAAGCGGTGTCGATGTGATATCACCGAGAGGGCCCATATTATATTTCTCTGTCATTTGGATGGACAAATCCCACTCTTGATCCATGAGCCTCAACTAATACTTTCAGTGTACCCAACGCCACCTTTATAGTCACCCTTTCATAGTGTGACGTTTGATGTCATCAAAGCACTCATCCGGTGTTAGTGATTGACATGATCTCATGGTCTAAGGATTAGAGTTACTTCATATGTGATTGATAGAATAATTTAAACTTAATGGCTGATCGCATTACTATATCTACTTTGGGTGTATGTTCATCACATCATTCTCCTAATGTTGTGATCCCGTTATTAACAACATCCAATGTTCATGATAAGGAAACCTTGATCATCAGTTAATCAACGAGCTAGTTAAACGAGAGGCGTTACTAGGAACTCTTGTTTATTAGTCACACATGTATTAACGTTTCCGATTAATACAATTCTAGCATGAGAAATAAACATTTGTCATAAACATGGAATATGATAGTAACCACTTTATTATTGCTTCTCGGGCATATTCCTTTCACCTGGGTGGGGGCACGACTGGGGAAATTCTGACCCCAGAGCCACAGTTCCTCCTGGGGGCGCATCCAAATAAAAACATTCTCCTCGGGGGGGGGGGGGGGGGGGGGTGGCACAACGGCTGGAGATGACCTAAGTTGAGGAGTGGATAACATGTGGGGTTTAATCCCAAATTGTCAATTGGACAAAGATTTGAACCAACCTTTAGTGAGATGACAAGATGGAGCTGTGTTAAGTGGACACTTGACGAAACAACAAATAACTCTAAAACGAAGCTGAGAAAGTCAGCATGCCCTCAAGGCATTCTGATTCACTAGGGGCACGTTTGGTAGGCTGCAGATAGGCAGGCCGGACCTGCCAGCTGCAAACTCATGGCATTTGGATGCCTGTGTGAGCTCCCGGGCCAAGCCAGCGCGCTTGTCAAAGCAGCATCGGACCAGGCCCAGAAGGCACGCTCAGATCGACCATTCCTCTGGAGCCAGGTCTGGTGGAGCACAAGGGCGGCTCGCGGGCGAGCGCGCAGGAGATGTCGCGTTCCTTCAGGAATACGCGCCATTATTCCCCTCACCGCTCACTCCCACTCTTCATTTTCTCTCACTGCTCGCTCCTCTCCTCTTATCTCTCTCTACCCCTCGGCGGTTCCTTTCCGGCAGCTCATCTAGAGCACCGCCGCGAGCATCTTTGAGAGGAGACGAAGGGCCAACATCTCTCCATCCTTCCATACGGAGGAGCTTCGTCGACACGTTGCGACCACCGCGTCATCTGTTCTTCCTCAAGGGCTTCGTCAATGGTGGTAAGATCATCCCTAGCACTCTTATGCCTCGTAAGCGTCGTTAATCTGTAGATCCACGACCGTTTCTCTGCTCAGCATGACATGCATGAAAGATCTAGGGTTCGATATACGTGAAAGGTTCGATCTTTTGGTTCTGGAGTAGGGTTTTTAGTAGGGATTTGGTGGTTGCAAAATTATCTATTTGTACTATGATTTACTTCGAATTAGGTGAAAACGAACAAATTTGCGTGTTCCGTCCAATTCGGAATTGATCTGTGGATTTGGTGTTGGGTTTTAATTCTGACCAGTGATGAACACTTCTTGTAGGCCTGGGGCAACTCTACCGAAGTAGTATTCACACTTTTGTTGTGCCATCTCTTTGGTATAGTTGCTTCAGGTCTACCATGATTTTCGGAGGCCAAGTTTTTCATATGTGCTATAAATTTGAAGCCAATAAATTAACTGTGTCATGTTTAACGCAAGGGGATTGTTTACGGAACCTGGTAGTTTATACAAGTACAATGCTTCTACTCGGTTCCTGTGAACTATCCCTTTGCCAGTTAGTGGCAATGTATGATGAGGCTTGTTTGAACATCTACATTCAAAGTGTATCTTTTAGTATCAGTTTTGTGTACACATTGAATTATCTATGCATGATTGCTGGTACTAAGAGATCATCTTTTGGGTGTTGTCAATTTGCTAATCTCGTGCTAGATTTCGATTGATTTCTTATGGCCAATGATAAAACTGTGGCTACCAAACACGCGCTATGTGGAAAGGGTAATACTACTATATCTTGTGCAACATACAACATACTGCTTATGTTGTGTTCTTGGTTCAGTAGTATCATCTCTTGCTACATTAATCTGTGTGTCAAATGCAAGCCGGAGGCCCAAATTTTCATGTCATCTCTTTAGTGTTGGATGATTTGCACCGATGATTACACTGTGGCATAACATAAGTGCAAGGAGATGATTCTACATGACCTTGTGCAAGGTACATACACATTTATTTTATTGTGCATATCTCTTGGTCCTGTACGAGTCATCTCGCTGAAATCTTTGTTTGCTATTTCTTATGATGCAAATTTCTTTTGCATCTGATTTTGGTCTATGATGATGTGTCATGGAGCTGATAGCAGCGGACTGCCAACAAAAGTAAGAAGCATGTATAAGGAGACGTCTGCTCTTTGCTTTTTTTGGCTAGTCTGATGGTGCATAGATGGCTCTGCTTGTTGTGTGTCTGTGTACTGAGACCAACAAACACACTCACTATTTTTTTTTTATGTATGCATGATCAGTTTTAAGCCGACGATTAAAATGTGGCGGCACTTCTATGTAAGGAGTGATTTCTTACTACCTTGTGCAATGTAGAAGCACATTTCTTGTGCGTCGCTCTTGGTAGTGTGGAAACATTTCTTGGATAGACATGTGTGTGCATGTCATGTTCAATGGATCACACTTTGTTAAGCATGTGTTCATGCTCGTAGGAGGAAGGACCATATGTTGAAGAAAGTTGCAGCAGGAAGAATGCGAACGTTGGCTGGGTCAAGAAAGAAGTGTCCCCTAACCACTTCTGCAAGGTCGTGCTCGCCCCTGGCTTAGGGGGTCCTTCCTGTTCCTGACACCTTCAGGTCATACTTGGGGAGGTGCCTGCGGAGATCACCCTCAGGACGAACACAGGTTGCGTCTGGACAATCACACCGACTGATCTCAATGGTAAAACATGCCTTGATCGAGGGTGGACATCATTTACCATTGCTCATCAGTTGAATATTTGTTACCTGCTCATGTTCAAGATCGCTGCGAAGGAGTTCAAGGTGCTCATCTTTTAAAAAACTTGCTGTTAGTTGGTGAAGCAATGCATTGAGCACCCAAAAAACGTGAGGAAGAAGGAAGTCAAATAGGATAGTGGATTATGAGTCTCATCCTTGTTAAGTTAATGCTACTTGTCTAAGCACTGCTATGCTGCTATGTTATGTTACTTTCTTAAGCACTGAATTATGAGACTATGGTCACACTATGTTTAATAACTGCTTCTAGGTGTAATAGTTCATACTTGTGGTTCGAGGTTACCTTAGCAGTTATTCTGCAGCTAACCAAACAGCCGCGTACTCGCATTAGAGCATGCAAAGCATGTAACCAAACAGCTGAGTCCATGTCTTCGACTAGTGCACAATTATGCCATGCGAGCTAACAAACGGCGTACACAACATGGCTGAGAGGCTGGTTTTCTAGACGTGGCCCTGGCCGGCCAAGTCTCACTGGGCACAATAGCTGCAGGCTACCAAACGGGATGGCAAGTTCTGCAAACGTTAACTAGTCCCTTGCTGATCATTCATGCAAGTCACCAAACATATCGCTTGTGAGTGACAAAAATGTGAAAAGGGGTGCATGGTGTTGTAGACAGTACATTGGCAGGAACGCAAGTTTTCGCAGCTGCTGGCTCTCGGCACCAGCCTTCTGTCAGAAACTACATTGGCAAGAACGCAAGGAAGAGCCGCAGTGCAGCGTTGGCACATGGCAAGGAAAAGCAGTAGCCGTTAGTTGCTGCAAGGTCTTGGCACCAGCCACGGTCAGGGTTCCCTTGGAGTGGCATTAAAGCCTGCAGAGGTGGATAGAGAAGGAGGAGAGACAGGCTCACACGGCTGCTGGACTACGGCCAAGACAACCATTTTACGAGCCTTAACCCCCTTCCTGTTCCTCCTTTTTGTCACACCACCAGCGAGAGTCCAGTACTTCCGCCAGGACTGCTGCTCCTTCTCCGGCTGGTCGAGCAAGAAGATGGGCATGGCGACGAGGTGCATCGTGCTCCTCTTCTCCATTTCCGCAGTGTTCCTTCTGTTAAACTTCGAGATCCTTGAAGGGGATCTCCATCTGGCAGGCCACAGCGTCACAGGGGTCGATGCCATTGCTGTCATGACCCATGGCGTTGTCGCCCTTTTTGGTTTGCTCCCCAGGTCTAGGATGCTGATTGGTCTGCATCATCACCGGTCACAGCACCGAGGGCATCGGCGGAGTTCCGCAGCTCCAGCACCATCACCAGCTCCAACCCATGAAGCGAGATCATCACCGGCTCCTGCCCCTCTTCTCCATCCGCATCGAAAGAGAATGCCATCTGCCCATCACAGTCACGCTGCCCCAGCTAGAAGTTCTGTGCGCAGATTGGGAGATGGCCGCCACACCAGGCTCCCCAAAGCCGCCATTGCTGCTCTGGCTGCTGTTGGAGCATTCCTGCTTGCTCTTGGAGTTGCCATAGCAGCAATGTCACTCAGAAGATCAAGGAAGTTTTACAAGGGGTGTCCAAAGCCATTCAAACTGTTTTGCCATGGTTCAAGAGCCCAAAGATCACCTTCTGCTACCAGAAAGGTTAGTTCTCACCCAAGCCCAGATCCACTCTACATAAGTTCTGTTGTACAATGCCAAGAGAGATATCCGATCCTTCAACAATCTTCTGAGTCCAAGAGCCTATCCATTATCAGCACCTCCCCAAAGAGCGCAGAATTAATCATAAGTGATCATACTGTGAGAATTCACAACTCCTTGCAATCCGATGAAGCCGAGTCTTTCCATTCCGTACCTTGCTCTCCTTCCTCAACCAGTTCCATCACCGAGTTACCCCTGCATATTCACGACAAAACTATGACAGATACATTCCCATCGTCTCCACATACAGAAAACTCATCTTCTAATTGTTCATATCGATCATTTTCACCAGATTATAGATCTCCCTTGCCTCCAAGGGGTCCAACACCAACTGCTTCCAGTCACTTCAGTGCGCAAAACACTTCTCAGTTCCCTTCTGAAGAATTACATGCAGGAAAAACTGAACTAAAGCATGAAGTGATCGTAAAGACAAATGACATTTCTGTGTTGATGGAACAGCAAGAAGCTCCAAAAAAAGTGCAAGCAAATTCCAGTTTCAGGAATCCACCAGAAACCAATTCTCCTTTCTATCACACGGATGCCTCTGCCTCCAGAAGAAACATAGCATCCACCGTGTCAAACACCAAGGAATCCACAGGAAGTTCAACCAACAGAGCAAAACATCAAATGCCTAGTGCAATGACTGTACCGGTATCACCACCACCACCTCCGCCGCCGAGTCTGAAATGGAAGCACCATGGACAGCCTCCACTGCCACCTGCATTACCACTTCAGATACACCTTGGCAAAGACGGGTCCCCCCTTCCAAGGTTGAAACCTTTGCACTGGGATAAAGTAAGAGCAGCTCCAAACCGCTCCATGGTGTGGAACGATATAAAATCAAATTCCTTCGAGTTCGAGTAAGACAACAGAAGGAACCTCCCTCATTACTACACTGACATTGCATATGCTATTTTATCTTTTTTATAACAAGAAATGTTATGCAGATTTGATGAGCAGATGATCAAGTCTTTGTTTGCATACAACTTTCAAGGGTTAGTGAAAGATGAAGACGCCACACGCAGGACTTTACCTACCACCAAACATGTTATTGAGCATCATAGGCTTCAAAATACTACCATCTTATTGAAGACCTTAAATGCAACCACCGAACAAGTTCACAATTCTATAGCACAAGGTAAGTTTTATGATATCTGAGCTACATTTATCAACTTAACAGTGAGTAGAATAAACCAACCCTCTTGCCTGGTCTATCTCAGGCAGCGGATTATCCGTACAACAACTGGAAGCGCTTGTCAAGATGAAACCAACAAAGGAAGAAGAGGAAAAATTACTGGTTTATGATGGCGATATTGACATGCTAGATCCAGCAGAGAAATTTGTCAAGTTGCTACTAACAATACCATTGGCATTTCCAAGAATGGAGGTTATGCTCTACAAGGGAACTTTTGATGATGAGGTGGTTCATATAAAAATGTCCTTTGCGATGATTGAAGTAAGTGTAGACAACTTCAGTATCTTATTGAGATAGGGGTATTCCGCAGAACTTATATCTATTCTGTCTACTAGGGAGCTTGCACTGAACTCAGGTCAAGCAAGCTACTATTAAGACTACTTGAAGCAGTACTCAAGACAGGGAACCGTATGAATATTGGAACACTTAGAGGTGGTGCAAGTGCTTTCAGATTGGACACACTTCTGAAATTGGCAGATATACGTGGGGCTGATGGAAAGACAACCCTCCTGCATTTTGTGCTTCAAGAGATGGCTCGTTCGAGAGGATCAAAGGCTGCAGAGAAGCTCAACGAAACTCCCAGGTCTTGTCATGCCACACCAACAGAAATGGAAGAATATTGCGCAACAGGTACAGAATTTGTCTCTGAGCTAAGTAACGAGCTATGCAATGCCAAGAAAGTAGCAAGCATAGACTTGGATACTTTAATGAAGTCAATTTCAAACCTATCACATGGACTGGCTCAACTGAGAAATCTCGTCGAGAAAGACCTACCCAGCAATGACAAGAACAAGGAATTCCTTCAATGCATGGTAGCCTTCCTAAACTATGCAGAAAATACTATGCAAGAACTTGAAGTTGGCAAAGCTCAAGTCTTACACCATGTCAGGGAGCTAACAGAGTACTATCACGGTGAGGTTGCCAAGGATGAGTCCAACCTGCTCCACATATTTGTCATCATAAAAGATTTTCTTGGTTTGCTGCATAGGGTGTGCCGTGAGATGAGGGGCACAAAACACAATCAACCTCTCAACCTAGTCCTTTCACTAAAGTGAACAATTTGACATTCATATTAATCACTTGACCATTAACAAATTGACTGTTTTGTATGCAAGTGTTTGTATAGTGATGTTAGCATGGAGATCAGTTGGCATTAACTGACAGTTTGTGCATGCGTGTAAGGGTGATAGTAGCATGGATTCTTGGATTTGTATGGCTTGCCTTTTTCCATTTTGTTGAATATGCTGATAACTTAATGCTAAAATATCTTGTGAGTTTTGAAATGCCTTATAGATACTTGAGAACATATATGATTTATGCTTGAATTACTAACACAATGGTTCAAGTGAAAAGCCAGCATGACATCACACGTTGAAAATGGTACAGACCCAATTACATGTTGTCACAATGGGATTTTGGGAGTTATTAGAGAGGAAAATAAGGTTGTTTTTTCTAACAAAACTCAGGAATATATTCAATTGATGAATGAAAAACAGGGATAAAAACATAACAAGGAGAATCAGAATATAAAGAACCAAGGGAAAACAATAATTAGCAAACTATTATACAATAATAACTTATTACTTTCCAAAACTTCCATAACATCAACAGAGTAACCCCTCCTACGGTATCCGTTCCAAAGTAAAAACAGTACAAACAGCTCAGAAGCAATATCTCTTCAGATACCAAAAATAGAACACAGCGACACACTTCGAATTGGAAATGAACTAATGACTGAACGGCACATATACCACTTCCAAGAAGATCTTACAAAGTTAGGCTCTCAGGATCCTCAATAATCTTCGCAAAAGTTTGGAGGAAGGCTGCCAAATCAGCACCATAAACAATCCTGTGATCAGCGGTTACATTGACCTGAGAAAAGTTGGACCAACTTAGTTATGTGCGATGGAAGCTCCAGGTACTATGTCTGCATCTTGTTCACTTAAAACCAAACTGACGTTAAAGATCTAAGTTTTGAGGTCTTAAGTTCAATGTATGGATAGTATTTTTGCGCTAAGATATTCATCATATTCTTAGGTCAGTAAATCTATGACTTGTAAACCAGTGAATCGTACCTACTGATTACAGGGACACAGTTACTATGATGTTATCCCATATATGTCATGTTACACCAATGTATAGAAAATTTGAAACTAGGTAACTGGTAGTCAACAGTTTTCTCACCACACAGAGACTATATGGGAGTAATCAGCAATGTACTCGGACTTATAATTAGTTTTCCAGTAATGTATGAGATACCTAGTATTAGTATATGGCCTAATATACAGCCTCATGGACGCAGTGTCAGTAACTCAGGGAAAATTGAGTGGCAAAACAGGAAGTCTTTCATGCAATCATGCTTGTGCTCATATCCAACTGACAGACAGAGGTTTCACTTTCAAGTAACATACTTACACGAGTAAGGCAGTTAGGCACTTGGACAAACACTCACAAATTTACCACGTTAATTCATACAAGTTATATGTGTGAATTTTCTACAGAAGTAGTATGCGTGAAACATAACTTACCATCATTTTGTTCTTGACACTAAAGAAACCATCTTTATCAGCCACCACTGTGGGTTTTGAGGCTCCAACAGCCATTATAGCTCCCTGCATTCATCCACATTCAGATTCTTAGACCTCAGTAGAGAAGAGTACCACCACCAACACTCAGGAAGAACTAGACAGTAAGTAGATTAGTGAAATGGAACTCTACCTGGCCAGGTGGAAGAATTGCATCAAATCTATCTACACCAAACATACCCAAGTTGGACAGTGTAAATGTCCCTGCAAACACAAATATTCAGGTAACTATAATTTCCGATGATCATCGTAAGTTTGAAATACGATCTGACATCTTATGCAGTGCAATAGTTTCCATACCAGAGTTGTACTCATTTGGTTGGAGCTGTTTTGCACGTGCCTTCTTGACTAGTTCCTTCCACTTTTGTGAGAGTAGATATATATCCAGCTGCATTGTGGATTTTGTTAAGCTATGCAGTAACCTAGCACGCTGCAGTACCTAAACCACATTTATCAGAGGTAGCTTGTACCTTATCAGCTTGCTCCAGGACAGGTGTAATGAGGCCACCGTCAATGGCGACAGCCACAGCAATGTTGATTGAACTGTTGTAAGTGAAGCTCGACCCATCCCTACAGCTAGCATACACCACAGGTACTGTGCAAGCGCCATAGCCGCGGCCTTCGCAAGCAATACAGTCATAGTCACCCCCTTTGGCTTGACCTGATAAAACGAACCAATCCAACCATCACTAAACTGGTTAACAAAAAGGAAAGAGCGTCACAGGCATTTGAGCACCGCCAAAAGACTCCAAATGCAGCACCTTCTCATAGAGCTGGTCGAGCTTATCGGTTAAAATGGGGTACCCAACACGGAATGCGGGCACTGACAGGCTCTCCACCATGTTCTTGCTCACTGCAGCCTGCATTGCAGTGAACGGAACCACCGTGGCACCAGGTACCGGGGGAAGCACCGCCGCCTGAGGCACAGCCCTCACTGACGGAGCTGCCACAGGCGCAGCAGCAGGAGTAGGAGCAACCTTCGGCTTTGGCTGGATGCCGGCGGCTGCCTCAACATCGGCAGGCGTAATTCGGCCGAACTGCCCGGTGCCAGTCACCTTGGCAAGGTCCACCCTGTGCTGCTTGGCTAGCTTCTTCGCCTGCGGCGTGGCAATGCCCTTCGTCCCCGCGGAAACTGGCGCAGGAGCAGCCGCCGGAGCCTCTACTGGCGGAGGTGGGGCCGCATCCGAAGGGGGAGAGGCCTGCTGCTGCTGGGGCGGTCCGCTGGAGAGCGACTGGGCCTGGGCGATGGCGAGCGCCACGTCCTCCTCGGACTCAGCGAGCAGAGCGATGGGGGCTCCAACGGGGGCGGACTCCCCCGCGGGGACGAGGACGACCGCCACGATGCCGTCGTAGAAGGTCTCGACGTCCATGTCGGCCTTGTCGGACTCGACGACCACGACGGCGTCGCCCTTGTTGACGCGGTCGCCCTCGGCGGCGGCCCATGACACGATCTTGCCCTCCGTCATGGTGGAGCTGAGCGCCGGCATGAAGATCTCCCGGATCTTGGCGCGGACCACCATGGGCCCACGCCGCCGCGCCGTGGCCGCGCGGGAAGGCGGCGCAGCGAGGCGCAGGCGCGCGGACAGGGCGGAGGCGGAGAGCGAGAGGGGAGCCGGGGGTGCTGCCATTGGTGAGCTCGAGGGTGGAGACGGAGGCGAGAAGAGCGGGGTTTGGTTCGCTTGGGTATAACTCCGACGGAGGGCGAGCCGAGGGCGGAGAAAGCGAGGCGAGGGGGCTTTGGAAACTCCGACGAGTAAGAAGTGGGCCGGGCCGGACGTCACTTACAAAGAGGACGCATGGGCCAGCCCGTCTTCTCAGGGTGTGTTTGGTATCTGTGTGGGCTTAGAATGTGTTTCCCAGTTGAGACGGGCTGAAGTGCAAACTAGATACCTAGGTTTAGGGTTGTGCTGGGCGATCTCGGCGGCGATCTCATCTCCGACGAGTATCGACGAAGATCTCTCTCTCACCTTCGTATCCCAACTCGGATCGTGGCACTGGGACTGCTTCACGGGGTTGGCTAGCCCAACTGCCCGGTCGCGGTGCGCGCCCGTGTTTTGGGATCGGGGAAGGGGAGACGATGGCGGAATCTTCGGCCAGGGGGAGCGCTCGCGCTCGCCAGGGTTCGGAGGAGGCGGAGGACATTGATGCCCTGTTGAAACGACTGAATCTGCAGGGCGAGGAGCTCGCAGGAGTGAAGATAGGAGGGGATCGGCTGAACGATCTGAAGGGGGAAGTGAAGTGGCTAGCGATCGGTAGGGTACATACTCAGAAACCTTTTAGCGCGAAATCGCTGTTCAAGACTCTGCATCATGCGTGGAGTTTGGCGCAGGAGATCAAGCCTAGGGTGTTGGACAAGAACTTGTTTCTGTTCCAAGCATCATGCCTAGGAGATTGGACGAAGATCATGGAAGAGGGGCCCTGGATTTTCAGGGAGTAGGCTGTGGTTCTGGTAGAATATGATGGTTTTTCGCCAGTCAATTCGGTCCAGCTGAATCTGATGCATGCATGGATTAGGATACCAAAGATACCAGATGTTTTTCGTAAGAAAGATGTGGTCACTGACTTGGCAACAAGGGTCGGCAAGGTGGAGAAGGTTGAACTCAGGCCGTCGGTTACGCAAGATTACGTGCGGGTGCGTATCAAGCTGGATGTGTCTAAACCACTGATACGTTTTGTTACTCTTGAGGTGGAAGGAAAGCAGAATATGATCTTCCAAGTGCTGTATGAAAAAATACCGAAATTCTGCAATGTCTGTGGGCTGCTGGGACATGTGGTGCTGGAATGTGGCAATGGAGTGCACCCGCCAGAAGCCATGCAATACGGGAGGTGGATGCTTGCTGATATCCCATGGAATAGGCCCCGTTCGAGTCAGCAGCAGGGGAGGCCGGAATGGCAGAGGGGAGGCCGGGCTGGTGGCCGAGCAGGAAGGGGTTTTGGTAGAGCAGCTGCACGCGGGAGGGGCGATCACATGAATGTTGACCGGGAAAATCGCAAGCGCTCGTCCGGGGATGCTGCCCTCGATGGTGGTAGCAAGACTGTTTCTCCGGCCAAGATGATCACGTGGCCGGGAGAGCAAGAGAAGCAGCCAACGGCGCGCTGTCTGGAAATGACTGAGGCTGGGGAGGTTTATGAGAGGCGTGAGGGTACCCCACCACCCCCACCGAAGTATATACCCCCAAAGAAGATGCGCAAGGGTGGCACACCCAAGAAGGATACCACAGCTGAAAAGGCGGCCTCCGGCGCGGAGGACCGCCGAGCACAATGAGTGTGTTAAGCCTGAACTGCCGTGCGCTGGGAAGTGGTGCGGCAGTTCGTGAGCTTCGTGGTCTCACGAAGCGTTTTGCTCCGACGATCCTTTGTGTAGTAGAGACCCAGCTGCACAAAACTCGGGTGGAGCAGCTATCAAGTACTTTAGGTTTCAATAAAGCTTTTGATGTTAGTAGTTCAGGCCGTAGTGGCGGCATAGGTGTGTTCTGGAATAACGATGAAATAAATATTGAGATTTTACCCTACTCGCAATACCATCTTGATGCAGTGGTTAAGGAGCAGGGGAAGGAACCGTGGCGCCTTACTGTTGTTTATGGTGAGGCACAGGTTAGTGAGCGCCACAAGACGTGGGAAATGCTCAAATTCATACGTTCATCAAATGATCTTCCGTGGCTCTGTATTGGTGATTTCAATGAGGTCCTCCACCGATCAGAGCACGAAGGCGTCAATGAACGGAGTAACAGCCAAATGGCTGGTTTTCGAGAAGCGGTGGATGTCTGTGGCCTGTGCGATCTAGGCTACAGAGGTGTTCCGTGGACTTTCGAGAAGAAGGTTGTGGGCGGTTCTTACTGTCGTACAAGACTGGACCGTGCCTTGGCATCTCCTACATGGTGCTCAAGGTTCCCAATGGCAACAGTGCAACATCTGGCAACGGTGGCCACCTCGGATCACCTGCCAATTCTCCTGCGGTATGATACTTCAGCTAGCCAGGCAAAACCGAATGACAAGAAACTGTTTCGTTACGAAGTAATGTGGGAAGCCCACAAGGATTTTGCTTCAATGCTTGCACAGAAATGGGCGGCATCGGAGCCGGGCACAACAGTTGCTGAAGTGCAAGCAAAGTTGGAGAAGGTCTCTGGTAGTCTCTCCAAATGGGGAGAGGAAGAGTTTGGGAGCATACAATATCAAATACGCAGCTTACAACGTGAACTGCAGACTATGCGAAGCGCTCCGGGCAGGTTGGGGCCGTCGGAGGCAGAACTAAAAACAGCTGCGAAGCTGGTGGAAATCCTAGATCAGGAGGAAATCATGTGGCGCCAGAGGTCACGGATTCAATGGCTGGCTGAGGGTGATAAGAACACTCGGTTCTTCCACATGCGAGCTAGTCAGAGGAGGAAGAGAAATAAAATCCTCGAGTTGTTGAAGGCAGATGGGACGCCTGAGACAAGGGAAGGAGAGCTAGGAGGGATGGCGAGTGAGTTCTACAAGGACCTCTACACGTCAGAAGGGGTGCATGGTATGGACGAGGTCCTGAATGCAGTTCCAACCAAAGTCACCATCGAGATGAATACCCAGCTGGATGCACCGTTTGAGAGCAAGGAAATAAAGAAAGCTCTTTTCGAGATGTATCCGACAAAGGCTCCGGGTCCAGACGGTTTTCCTGCACATTTCTTCCAGAGGCATTGGGATATTTGTGGCGAGGAAGTTACTAGAGCAGTGCTCCGAGTGTTATCGGGGGAAGAGAGCCCGAGTTTGATAAACAAGACCTTCATTGTGCTAATCCCTAAGGTGGCGAGCCCAACTGAACTTGGCCAATTTCGGCCAATAAGTTTGTGTAACGTCATCTATAAAATTGCTTCCAAGGTTGTGGCCAATCGGTTGAAGCTAGTCCTGCCGGAGGTCATTTCGGAGGAGCAGTCTGCTTTTGTCCCGGGACGTTTGATCACGGACAATATTATCACCGCCTATGAATGTTTACATTTTATGAAGCGGACGAGAGCCAAGAAGCACAAATTTTGTGCCCTCAAGCTCGACATGAGGAAGGCTTACGATCGTGTCGAGTGGAGTTATTTGGAGGCTATTATGCTGAAGCTGGGCTTTAGCAGCACGTGGGTGGCGCGGATTATGCGCCTAGTGTCTTCAGTGTCTTTCTCGGTGTTGTTCAATGGCTCACCGCAGGAGGAATTCTATCCCTCAAGAGGGATTCGACAGGGTGACCCCATCTCTCCGTACTTGTTTTTGCTGGCAGCAGAGGGCCTTTCGTGCCTCTTAAAAATTTAGATCAATCATCGGCGCTCAATGGTTTAATGGTGGCTCCCACTGCCCCGGCGGTGAACCACCTACTCTTTGCAGATGATAGCCTGTTGTTTTTCAGAGCAAGTACAGAGGGAGCAAGGGAGGTCAAGGAAGTGTTGACTAGGTACTGCAATGCCTCTGGACAAAGGATTAATATGGACAAATCTTCTGTTTTCTTCAGCAAGAAATGTCCAGAGTCTTTGAGAGAAATCATTAAAGAGGAGTTGGAAGTTCAGAGGGAAACCCTGAACGAAAAATATCTTGGGCTTCCGTCTGATGTGGGCAGATCCAAGAGCGGGGCTTTCAAGTATCTCCGAGATAGAGTGTGGAAGAAAGTTTTGGGGTGGATGGAGCAGCTCCTATCGGTGGGAGGGAAGGAGATTCTGATCAAATCAGTGGCGCAGGCGGTTCCAACCTTCTCTATGTCTTGTTTCAAACTACCCAAGGGCTTATGCGAGCACATAAATTCTCTTTTGCGTAAGTTCTGGTGGGGATGCAAGGAAGGACAGCGCAGGACCTGTTGGGTGTCGTGGGAGACTATGACCCAACCGAAATTCGCTGGAGGACTGGGGTTCAGAGACATCGAGTTGTTTAACCTGGCTCTCCTAGCGCGACAGGCATGGCGTATACTTCAAGAACCCACATCTCTGAGTGCAAGGGTTTTGAAGGCGGTTTACTTCCCGGAAGGGGAGTTCCTGGATGCGGCTGTGGGATTTCATCCTTCGCTGATCTAGAGGTCTGTTGTTGAAGGCCGTGATGTTCTCAAGGTTGGCCTGATCAAGAGGATAGGAAATGGACGGAGACAAACGCTTGGGAGCAGAACTGGTTGCCGAGAAATGAAAGGCTTAGGCATGTGGCACCAAGGAAGGAAGGAGCCCCAACTTTGGTCAGTGACTATATTGATCAAACTTCAGCGTCATGGAGAACGGACTTGCTTGAGGAGTTCTTTCTGCCGATGGACTCTGAAGTGATCAAGGGCATACCGCTGTGTGCCAGAAACCAAGACGACTTTTGGGCATGGCATTTCGAGCGTACAGGGGTGTTTTCGGTTCGATCGGCGTACCGGGCCCTGGTGACCACAAAAACCTCCCGTGAGGATTGGTTGTACGAGACATCTTCCTCGTCTACCTCAGCGGATGCAGGGAAGGAATGGTCCAAGCTATGGAGGGTGCAGGTCCCATCGAAAATCCGCATCTTTCTGTGGAGGTTGGCCCAACATTCGTTGCCTACGGGTGATGTTCGAAACCATAGGCACATGGCTCCTACCCCGGCCTGCACACTTTGTGGACAGGTTGATTCGTGGAGGCACTCGCTGATTGAGTGCAATATGTCGATGTGCGTTTGGGCATTGACAGAACCGGAGATAACTGAACATATTTCAGTGTCCACTGAACCGTCTGCTCGACAGTGGCTGTTCTCTATGTTTGCGACAATGAAGCAGGAGGACCTGACAAGAATGCTAGTCACTCTGTGGTCTATATGGCATGCGCGTCGGAAGGCGATCCATGAAGACGTGTTCCAGAGTCCGATGGCCACGGCGAGTTTTGTAAACAAGTTTCTTCAAGAGCTGGCTGCAAGTCAGGTGGTGAAGCCGAAGAAGCTTGGCAGGATTAGCAGCCAACCAAAGGTAGGACGATGGATCCCTCCAGCGGTGAACTGTGTAAAACTGAACTGTGATGCAGCGGTCGCTAAAACAGCAGCAAAGGGTGCTGTGGGCGTCGTGTGCAGGTCTAGGCAGGGAGAGTACCTTGGGGCCTCAGCTGTGGTCTTCGAGGGCATCACACACCCTGGGACCTTGGAGGCCATGGCATGCCGGGAGGCATTGGACCTTGCGGCTGACCTCCATCTTGGTCCGGTACAGGTTGCTACTGACTGCCTGGAGGTGGTAAACGCCGTAAAATCCCAATACCTGGGAGTTTTCAGCTCTATATTGCATGAACTCAAGGACAAGTCCGCGGACATGCAAGCGATCATCTCTCACGAGGGAAGAGAATGCAACAAAGAAGCTCATATGGTGGCAAGGTTTGCGACGACCCTGCCAGCAGGGCGTCATGTTTGGTTCCTAGGCCCGCCTGAGGGTTTAAACATACCTGTAAACATTGTTAATGTTTGAATAAAGGGCAGCATCAATTCTCAAAAAAAAAAAAAGTTGAGACGGGCTGGGATGGGATAGGTGTGTAAACGGATAGGATAATAGGATAATTTTCGCACCGTATTCGATTCCGAAACCTTTTTTTAAGAATCCATATCCACTTTTAAGGAATCCGGCGGATAAGGATATCCGATTCTGACTTGACGCCCGGATATGGTATAGGATATGGTATGGAAAATAGCCTATAATATGGATTATCTAAAAATTAAATAGGATTAGTTTTAATTCGAATTATCCGACTTTCCACCGAAATGTCTAACCTAATAGAGCATAATTTGTAGTTGGTGAGTTGCCAAATTTGTCCATTGAACAACAACTCGCTTAAATAGTCATTGTATTGACTATGGAGTACAAACTTTGTTAGTTACTAGGTTATAGAACAATTAGTTTTGATTGTATGGTTTGACAATTTACTTATGTGTGCATCTATCCGATTAATTTTGTTTCCGCTCCGAATCTGCTCCGTTCCCGTACCCAAATCCGCCACTACATATATCTGTCTCCGAATCCGCATCCGGTCATTATCCGCTCCGCTCCGAATCCGATAGAAAAATGTGCTAAAGGATATGGTAGAGGCAAAATCCGATCCGTTTACATCCATGTGGGGGGGGGGGGGAGATTTGGTGGTCTGTTTGGTGGCTTGAGGCATGCCAAGACGTGAATTTGTTTGGTAGCATGGATGTATTGGGCCATACTGAGCTCCGAGTTCAGAGACACGAAATTACAAACAGGACCAGATTCTTAAAGAAAGGACCTTGACCAAAATTTTAAAAAGCAATCAAGTCCTCATCTAGGCTTGGCGTGCCCGAGGATTGGTCTCGGCGTGCAGCTCTGTCCAGGAAAAGTCGTGAGGAGCTAGGCGGCCTTGGCGAGGGGCGGAGGAGCTCGACGGCCGTGGAGGCACCGAGAAGAGCCATGACGGCGTCGGTTCTGTTTCTGCTCGCTGCCGCGGGGGCGAGAGGGATGCCGACGGGGACGGAGGAGCAGGCCCTGCGAGGAGGACCATGCTCGGCGGGCTTGGCGAGAGGCGAAGGAGCTAGCATGCTCTCCAGCGTCTCCAGGCGGCGACGCGGGCGGTTGTACCGTCGGTGGCGACATGCACGGGGGGAGAAGAGCGATAGGAAAGAGGAGGAAATGAGGAGAGGGGCTGGCGGGCGGACGCGCTGGACGGCAGTGGGTCCCACACGTGGGATGATTTTCCGGATGACTTCGGCAGGGCGGAGTAGCGAAGCTCGAATCAAGTTTACCAACCGGGCAAGGCTGAGGACTTTTTCGTATGAGGTGGGCATGACCCAGAAGTAAGGCCGGCAATCGGGTCGGGTTTGGTCGGGTCGACCTGTTCCAGACCCATGCCCGTTTAACAAATGGGCAAGCTTCTCTGCCCGCGACCCTGCCCATGGGTCAGATTTCATGCCCATGCCCATGCCCGTCGGGTCGCCCATCGGGTCTGCATACAACAGCTCCTCATGTCAATTCTGGCACTCCAAAATGGCATATTTTATGTGTCAAACTGCATCAGTACATCAATAAAATCATAATAAGTGTTGAAATGCATCACAACATCAGTACATCAATATCATCAAACTTGGTGTCGAGAATTAAATCAAATATTCAATTCATCAAGTGGCAGGCAAGCAGCCACACAAATAAGTCACACAACTGTGTGTCCACTGTCCAGCATCACAACAAACTAACAAGATTATACAGGAGCAAATAAGAAGAGTAGAGAGCTCCCAGGAAGGCAACCAGCAAACACATCCAGGAAGGCGACCAGCTTGCAGCAGCAGGCCAGCAGCCACGCCCAGGAAGGCGACCAGCTTGCTAGCTAGCAGCCAGCGCCTAGCTCTCGCCCTTTCCTCGCTTCTTTAATCTTCAGTTAAGATCGATACATCTTCATCTTGAAAATTATAAGCAATATAAACACCGCATTTTCAACATGAGAGAGTAGGGGAGAGGGATTGCGGCGGGGACGGGGAGAGACTGGGGAGGGACACGGTCACGCCTAGGGTTAGTGGCTTAGTGCGGTGCGTGTTGGATTTGGACTGTTGGGCTGGGCTGGAAATTACATGGGCTCTGGTCATGTCTTACTATGAGACCCCACATGTCAGCTAATCGGGTTACCCATCGGGTACACATGTCTGCCCATACCCTACCCATGACTAATCGGGTCGCCCACGGGCGAGACCCATGGACGAACATAGCGACCCATACCCTGCACATTAGGGTCGGGTGCCCGTGGGCGGACGTGCCCATGAACGGAATTGCCGGCTTGACCCAGAAGAGTAAACCGGGCTACCAAACAACTGGAAAGTGGGTGGGGAGATTTTTTGGAGCTAGCCGGGCTACCAAACACGCCCGGAGTAAATGGGCCTCAGCCCAGTCTCCCACTGAACCGAGCACAGAGAGAAGGCAAACCCCCTCCTCCCAAGCTCTGACCCACTTTCTCCTCCCTGCGACCAAATCTGCCGCCGGAAGGAAGGAAGAAAGCCCCGCCGCAAACGATGAACACCGACATCACCGCGTCGGTGAAGCCGGAGTACCCGGTGATTGACCGGAACCCTGCCTTCACTAAGGTCGTCGGTAACTTCTCCGCGCTCGACTACTTCCGCCTCTCCACCATCTCCGGCATCTCCGTCACCGTCGGCTACCTCTCCGGTACGTCCTCCTAACTCCTAACCCTCCCCCCTGCACCTACCCACTCCACCTAGCTCCCAGAGGCTCAAATCCGCGTTCTCGGGCGGTGCTCGCAGGGATCAAGCCGGGGATCCGCGGGCCGTCGATGGTGACGGGGGGCATCATCGGGGTCTTGGGAGGCTTCATGTACGCCTACCAGAACTCTGCAGGACGCCTCATGGGATTCTTCCCCAACGAATCCGAGGTCGAGCGCTACAAGTACAAGCTGCAGTAGGAGGCATCGTTTCTCCTCGGTTCTCTACCGCAAGTGTTACATCTTTTATCTTTCTCATCTCGTGTTAGCTGCACCTCATATGGGCAATGTATGGCCTGGCTTCAATAATTGTGGTACCTTGCTGCACAGTTGTGAGGAATTCATGCTATGATTTATCTCTTTTTGGTATGATTGGGTGAGGATTTGGTTAGGGTTTCAGTCAACTTATGAAATTGCTCTTTTTTTACGGACTTGATTGAAGTTGTGGGATCGTTGTGTTGAAATGGATTTTTATTATCTCGAGATTAGGAAGTGTTAGCATTGGGAAAATTCTGTCAATAGATTACTGTTCTGTAATGGGAGTTACCTGGTGTTAAACTGATGTGGATTTTGAATTTAGTGCACTTGCATCTTGAAAGAATCTGGGAAGTTAAGTTAGACAGTAGGGTTCTGAACCCCCATTGCGCACATAAACTTCATCAATCCAAGAAAAAAATAAGTTACGGTGCCAAGTAACTTGTCCATATGGCGATGATGATATTAGCTAGTGCGCTTATATACATTTGAGCTAATATGAAGTAGAGTTGGTTATTCTCCTCAATGCCATGCACCATGCTACTTCATCTGATATGCTTGAAGGTTTCATACAAATGCAATTTATCCTATTCTATGTAGGAAATATGTGAAAACCTCATTTTATAATGAATATTCCTGTGAAAATTTGAGATCGTCATGATAAAATTGATTTTAGCTTCTCTCAGTCAGGGTTTGTGATATTCCTTTACCTGCAGTGGTAGGTTGGTCAGGTTGTCTGTTTAAGTAGGTGAAAGCTTGTCAATTTTTTGGTTGACAATTCTTGTGTACTTGTGTGGAGAATTACATGGTGTTGCGTCACAGTCCAGATATTGGTCACAATTTGGCAATTTGGTGCATATGCATCTCAAAAGATTCTAGGAAAAGGAGCACCTGAGCACATAGTAAGTCAACTGAGCTTACTACCATAAGTAAGCCCGGCAGTTTGACCCATGGGCACGTCAGCCCATGGGCACCCGACCCTAATAGGCAGGGTATGGGTTGCTATCTTTGCCCATGGGTCTTATCCAATGTTGGGGATATCGCTTATCGGGAACTTATCGGTCGACCTAAGATAAGGGGTAAATCGGCAGGTTTCTCGGCATATCCGCCGATTTATCGGCATATCGACGGATTTATCGGCCGATTTATCTTATCGGTCAGACACCGAGAAGCGATAAATCGACCGATTTACCGGAATATCGGAAGATATCTTGAACAGTGGTCTTACCCATGGGCGACCCGATTAGTCGCGGGTAGGGCATGGGTACGAGTTTGTGCCCGTGGGTCACCCGATGGGTCGCCCAATTAATATAAATAATTATTATAAATATTTATTCTACATGATTTGTAATATCTTTGTGCAAGCACATAGGTTTATTCGAAGGAAACAGTTCACGGAAGAAAAGACAAACAGAGCAACGAACGTAAAAATGAATTGTGCTTTTGGATGCTCACATGTCCTACTAGTAGAAGCCCAGGAGCCCAGCCCCAAGCACTGTCCGGCCCATACATCAAAAGCACATGCAGCGGCAGCACGATGCACACCTCAACAGCGATTCATTCAACCAACGTCTCTGGCAGCGGCAGTACCACCTCGCCTACCGAAGCGCAGCGCGCGTGGAGCTCTGCCTATAAAGAAGGCAGGGGTGCCGCAGCAGCAGTAGTTCATTCGCAATGCAACGAGCAACCAAAGAAAAATATAAATATTTCAAACCCGATGGGTGCTCGATTTAGTCGGGTAACCCGATGGGTCGGGCATGGGTCAGGTTGTAGACCCATGGGGCGGGTCGTGGGTTTGCCAGTGACCCGATAGGGGGTCCGGGTATGGGTCTGGTCAAGGTCGACCCAGCCATAAGGAAGCTAACAAGTTATGGTGCCCAAAAACCTGATCTGCCTGCCCAGCCTATGCCAAATAGACGTGCAGAGGCAGGCACCTCGGATTCTATTGATGAGCTTCGGAGAGGAGATGTGCAAGACCTGTCACGAAGAAGATCTTCACCACCGGACCGCCCTTGCACGTACGTCACACTGTAACAGCCCTACTTCTGGTACTGTAAAATTTGAACCAAATTTTCACTTTCCCTTGCATTCATGCATCATGGCATCCATGCATTAAGTTGTTCCACTTGAAACAATTACTTTTGGCAAACTCAAGTTAGCAAGCTACTATATTTGTCAAGGAAGTTCCAAGAGTTAAAATAAATAAATAGTTTGCACTTGCTTTAAAATCACTATTGGAATATCAAATAGTAATTAACCAAAAATTACCATAACCAAACCCTATGAACAAATGTAGTTCAAAACATTTTATTCTGAGACACCAATTTTTGTGGAGCTTCTATATGTTAAGGGGAGCCTACTCAAATATTTTCAGAATTTTTGAAATAGTTTAAGTGCCCCAGTTTAATCCCTAAAAAGCTACTGGTTCTATAAGGGATAAAAAAGAAACAGAAAAGGAGGAAAGGGCAGGGGTTTTCTGCAAAATCGACATCGTCTTCCTGTAGCGACCGAGCGGCGAGCTGCTCGAGCCGCACCCGCTCGCCGCCATGCCCTCCGCCCGCAGCTGTGCAGCGCGTGGTGGATAAGAACGCCACGAAGCCGAGGCTGCTCTCTCTCCCCCAGATATTTCTCGCTCTCTTTCTCCGTTTCTTCCCGAGCCGAAAACCTAGCCGCCATGGCCGTCGCTGCCGCCGTCGATTGAGGCTGCCCGGAGTAGATCGAAGCGCGCCACCGTCTCCGCCTCTACTCCCTCTCCCTCCTCGACCAAGGAATCGAGCCGGGAAGCCCGGAATCGCCGTCGCCGACCTCGTCTTCTTCCTCTCCGGCCGAAGCTCCGCCGAGCCGTTGCCGCCGTTCTTGAACTCCTCCGTCATCGCCGAGCCCGTGCACGCGTCGAGGGTGAGCTTGCGTTTCTCCCCGTGCTCTCCGTTCGTCAATGCGCGTCCCGTAGCTAGTTTCCGCCGGAGCTCGCCAGAGTTCGCCGCGGGTCACCGAAGGATGCGTCGCTCCGGCGACCAATAGGTAGCGGCGCCGCCTTTCTCGTGTTCAACGCGTCCGTGCGAGTCGAGGGCCACCCGTAGATAGCGTCTTAGCGCGGTAGATCGTCGCGTCGATCCTCGCAGCCGCCGCGCGCCCGTCGGCGCCGCCGCACTCCGGTCAAACCGAGCGGTGGGCCTCGCCCGCTGACGTGGATGCCCTCGTGGCCACGGGCCCCACTTGTCAGTGGCTGTGGCTAGACCAGCCTCGGTGCAAAACGTTTCGTTAGATTTTCTGGAAAAATAAAAGAAAAGGCAGGAAATTGTTTAAACCTTGTAAAATCCATAACTTTTGAAATATTGATCCAAAAATTACAAATAGGGTACCAAAATGTTCAGAAAAATAAATGCTGTCTGTTAGTATAACTCACCTATCCAACTAAATTAGTTTAATTGCTGTTTTATTAAAATACTGAAAATAGCAGAATCAAATACAATTTTAGAAATGAAATAACTTTTTATTAGTTTATCAGAAAAATGTGTTTAATATATCAAAATGCTCAGAAAAATGTGAACTATCCAGTAGCATCACTATCATGCATGCTTGACCACAATTACAGTACTGCACCTTTTTAGAAGTTAGGGAACACATTAAGTAAATGTGGGGTTATACTTTTCTCTTGTGGAAATAATTATATTCTTGCACCCCATTTAAATTGCTAGATTTGTTATAGTAATTCCAGTGCATTAAAAATGTCATGCCATCATGTGTTTGCGCATTGCATATGTTATGCATGTGTGGTTATTGATTGTTTCTTTCCGGTGTTTTTATGCATCGATAGATCAAGCAGTTGGGGTTCCACCGCAATACCCTGACGACCCGTATTACCAGTCTGCTGAACAAGGCAAGCGTAATCCCCCCTCTGAGCATGTCTCCTCCTATGTTTCCGCAATTATTTTCTCCACTATAATATTGCATGCGGTTCCAAATGTCAATTTGGTTGGATTAGAGTATCCTATTAGTTGCATTATGTTTTCGATGCCATTACCTGTTTCCCTCCAAAATACATAGGATTGTATTGTTGGCCTGATGTTTATGCTTAGCCATGCTTAGCTAAATGCTTAGTCGTCCGGTGGATATTTCATGGTTGAAACAATTGATGAGATGTTCGGATGATGGTGGAGATTTTGTGGTGATATATAATTAACATGTTTAAAGGCGGGGATGAGAGGCCACGGTGGTTGTGGTGTGTTGTCTCGTTCTCGCCGACTAGTTGCGAGTTCTCCCCTTCGAGCCAAGACCGAGCGTGCACCCATGCGTGAGGCCTATGCAATAGCAGGAACCCTCTTCGACTAAATAACGTGGGAGGGACTAGCCGAGGGTCCTCTAGTTTGAGCTTCCATTTGCGCGTGCGTGAAGTTGGTGGCCAGGACTGGGATGAGGATGGTGGTGTTTAGGACAATGAGTGGCCGCGGGGCAGGGTGTTGGAGGCACTGAACCTGTCCTACCGCCACTGATGATTCTGGGTTAGTCTCAAGCGAGGGAGAAGTCGTAACCGCTCCCACTCAGCCGGCTTTCCCCGGAAGAGAGCTAATGTTCAGGCAATGGGCCGGACGGTACGCGTGGTAAACGTTGTACACCCCTGCAGGGTAAATCTTTTCGAAAAGCCGTGTCCGCGGTTATGGATGACTTGGTGTCGGATTTAGAGACCATAGGTACACTTGAACCGAATGATTAAAACTTGACTCAAGAATGCAAGGTTAGCTTCCTCGAGGGTGATTCGGGGAGGTGCCTTTGTAGACAGGTGCAGTGATTGATGGTGGTTGTTGATGAAGATGATCAAAAGAAAAGAGTTTATTTCTTACCCCTTTTGAAAATATTCCGATTAGTCGATGCCATGGAGTTATGTCTTTTCTAAAGAAAATCAGCTTCACGCAAAACAGCCATAAAACCTTTGAAAGCCAATCATCGAGCTAGCAGTTCTAGTAATCATGCAGAGTTCGTCGAACTTTACGTTGCTTTGTTGATTCTTTCAGAGGAGGACTTCACCGACCTTGAAGGTGGGTTCTATGTGGACGTCGACGAGTAGTCTGGAGTTCCCAGGTGGCAGCTTGGGACATCCCGGAACAGCTGGCACTGGAATGTTTATCTGTAGGCCTCTTAGGCCATAATTTGGATCTTGTTGTTTAGAACAACTTAATTCGCTTCCGCATGATGTACTGTTGGGTCTGTGACCTCTGGTTGTGATATTTGCTATCTTTCTCTATTATAAGAGTTGAACTATAATGCTTTGAGTCGTCGAGTCTGTGATCTGCCAGTTGTTCCACAAGTCTTGATCTCTCTATTATACATTGATAGTTGTGCCTGCGTTGTGGCATCAATCGGGGTGTTGCGTTGCTGATGATCCATTCCGAGCAACGCCTGCCAAAGGTTTTGGCCTGGGAGTGGTAACCCAGTAACCTCCGGTTGTATCGCATGACCGGTGACACACAGCATCTTTGTATAGTTCCGGGGTCGGGACGCCACACACACAAAGGTAGAAGCTCGAGAACATAGCAGCTCCGACTTCACAGCCTGGGGAGACCAACACAAAGATACTCGGACACACCGAAACAGAACCAACTACGAAGCCTTTGCTGCGACCAGATCATCGCTCACCAGCATTGTCGTTGCCGCTCAAAACTGCAACATGGACACCCCACTTCGCCCACTAGACAACTGCCGGCCGCAAAGCTGTGAGCGGTCTGCCCACCAAGGAGCACATGTGGAAGCAATATCTTCAAGGCGACGCCTCAAAAGAGGAAAGCAACGTCAAGAACGACGCTCGTCGCCTAACCCAACCGGGTCTAGTTTTCACCCAAAAATTGCTCCGAGGATGAAGAGGTCGAAGAAGACTTCACGGTGGCACCTCTAGGGAGGAGAGTGAGGCCCTCAGGCGTCGTTACCGCCCGCCGGCAAAAGCCGGGGCGACGAGACGTTTTGCCGGCTCGAACTTTCGCCCAAAGTTTCTGGACATCCACCTCACGCCACCAGCGGAGCCAGCCCACACCGCCACTGAACCACTCACCCCGGACGTCACGACAGCGCAGCCACCACGCCAGGCCACCACGAACCTCGAAACCCAGATCTGGTCGCCCAGATCCGGCACCCACCTGCAGCCACACTGCCACAACGGAGGTCGACGCTCTGGCCGTCGCCGGAGAGGGCCACCATCGGGGCCTGGGGGGAGGGCCGCCACCCCACCACGCCAAGCCAGACGAGCTGTCGGAGAGAGCCGCCTGCACGTCGCCGACGCTGCCAAATACCACCAAACCGAAGCTCGTGACCAGCCGGAGCAGCGCCACCATGGAGATGACCACCGCCGCGCCCTGCAGCCGAGGGTGGGCCGAGCCTCCCCCGCCACCACCGACCAGGGCCGCCGCCCCGGGATCCTCCACGAGCAACACCACAGTCCCACAGCGGCCACCTTCGATCTGTCCAAACCGGAGCTGGATCGGCGCCACCGCAACTCCACTGGAGCAGCCCGCAACCGCAGACTCCTGTGCTGTCGAGGATCACCAGCCGGAAGCCTGCTCGCCGCTGGGCTGCTTGCCTGCTCGCCTGAGCCTCCTGCTCGCGCCGGAGAGCGGGCCAGGGAACGCGTCCACCTCGAGCTCTCTCCCTGCCACCTTTGGGGGCAGGAGCCGCCGCCGCCGCCACCGCAGCGATGGATTGCCCGGCTCTAACTTGTTTCCTAGGTGAAAACACATGTCCTATCCTTCACTGGTTGGATCTAACTATATTGGTGCCTGCCCGATTTTCTAGGTATTTTTTACCCTAAACAATAGGGAAAGCCTTATTGCGCCATTATAAGAAAAGCTGATGCGGGATTGGTTAAACTCCACCCACACCAATGGGGACGGGTGTCATCCGTAGGTCTGGAGGACTTGGAGTGTAAATAATGGGGTATGTGTTGGCCTGGAGGAGAGAAATAACAGGTCCTGTACGGATCGAGCGGACAGACGACATGTCGTACTCTCACAGTCCTAAACGATTCTTATCCATCCTTTGCTGCCGAAGCTCTGCCATTTCAAAACCTCCCTAACCAATACTCGTTCTTCCAACTACGGTAGCTCAACAAACCAGTGCAACACTTGCAGCTCTGACTCCGAAATCTCACTTTAGCCTATCTACTCAGAACAAACTCCACAACCACCTCACGCATCAGCAGTAGCATAAAACCTGACGCGTAACATCTTCACGTTTCAGCGCACCTCTTCGAAGCTTGCGATTACGTCAAGCGTGCGCATGCTCAGGGAGTCAGGGTGATAGCCACAGCTCTGTAGATATGGGAAGGCCGGAACACGTCTACTCCAGTGTCCTCAGCTACGGCGAGGATACGTCGCCGTTCGGCCCGTCCCCTCCGCTCTCCGGCGCGTCGTCTCCCTCGCCGCTGCTTCTGCCGGCCAACGCCAAGAGGAGCTCCGCAGGAAGGAGGAGGCGCGTCATCGTCAGGCTGATCTGTTCACCCTTCGCCGCCGTTTTCAGAATGGCGTCAAGCGCGCGTCCTAGTGCAACTGCAAACGAGAACCAGGCGCCGAAAAGGCCAAGCCTCGAGGACCTCCTGCGGATGGAAGCGTCCACTAATCTCGACCCCAAGCAGCCCGACGAGCCAGACATGGCCGACCCGTTCGACGACTCCAGCTGGAAAGAGAGCGCCATCGTGGTGTTTCAATTTGGCGAGGACGACGACACGAGCCGCACGCAAGACGAGGAGGACGAGGAGGTGGCTATCTCCAAAGATCAGCACGCCGCCATTCCTGGTGACGAAGAGGAGACGGCCATCGTGCCTGTGGAGAAGTTCGGCCTGGGTGGCCCGGTGGCAGGGCTTGGTGCTGGTGCTGCCGTGCTGTCTCCCACGGTGCAGATTAACGTGGAGAGGCTCGTGATCGTTCTTGCGGCCCTGCGCGCGCGCTCCAGGGCCCTGAAGGGCTCGTACGGTAGGCTGGCTGGTCGCCATGCTGACGGTGCTGCTGATAAGGCGGAGTTGTTCTATGACCGGCCGATTCCGTTGGGGCGGAGGTGCAGGGTGAAGCACCTCGAGGAGACCCCTTATTTCTGATTGGTTTATTATGGCGCAGTGACGTTTTCACTATCGAGGTATACGTGGATGACCTACTTAAACTTGGTTTGGAAAGTGGAAAATGAGTACCTAGATTGGTTTCCTGGCAATATAACAAATGTATTATCTCTCCTATCTAAAAAAGAAATTTGGTTCCTCTCGTACGTCGTCCTTTCGTTTCGTCCAACGCGAAGCCTCCCTCTGTCTTCTGCCGCTTCGCGTTTCGCCCACCTCTTCATCGCGCGACAGCGTAATTGCCGGCTGTTTCTACTCCTCGCATCTCCACCTCCCCGTAATCGCCGTCGCCGTCGTTTCTCGCGAGAAAATCGTTTCCTTCCCGTCATCTACGAAGCTGCGGCAATACAGACGTGTTATCATTTCAACAAAGCAGGTCGTCCCACGGCAGACGGCGGCGATGTGTGTCTCGTCCGGCCGTTCAGTCCCAAAAATCTAACCCTCCACCCAAAAATCGATCCTACAGCTAGCTGGCCTGTGCTGCCCCAGATTCGGCTGCGACTGTGCGCCGCCATGGGAGGCCCATGTGCGCATGGCTCGGCCACCATGGCCTCCGCCCCTGCGACAACTGCGTGCGTCCCTGCTCCACCGCGGAGCACCCTGCTGCTCCCCTCGGCTCGGCCACCCTGCCGTTCGCGTCGATGGCTTCTCCGCCAGGAGGCCTGTGCCGTTCCAAATCCGCCTCACGGTTGTGCTCCACCACGGAGTCCCATGTACGCGCGGCTCGTCCACCATGCCCTTGCCGGCGGCTCGGCCACCATGTTCTGCTATCTCCGCTCAGGCCTAAAAAACACCACCTTCTCATGAGGAAGGGAGCGAGAACCACATGAAGCTGCACACGGATTATATTTTGTCAGTCACCGCTCACCACCCATGGTTTGGGCTCTCTTTTTAATTGTGGGATTGTAACAATTGGTAGCGTTCTCTTTTGTTGCTGCAAATCTGGTACAATTATTGAGTCTTCTTCCTCTCCAGTCAGATGTGTTGATCTCTAGATAGCTTAAGTAGAATGCAAATGTAGCGAGAGTTACAAATTTCATCTTGCTGATCTTGGAATGCTCCTGGTTCATAATGTCTTTATGCTGAATCTTCATCAATCTGGAGATGATCTGCAATCCCAGTGAGCAAGATTTTCATATAAGCTACTGTTGCACTTGGTCTTCCTTGACAGATGGAGCTCAGCGACGACATGGATCTGTCAATTCCTTCACAGATGGGGTTCCAGCGACGGCACAGATGGATCTGTCAATTTTCTATCAACTAATTTGGTTTTCGTGTGAGAAATTGATCGTTGAGTTGCATGAAGCTTTGTGGTTAAGAATTTGAGGTGCTTCTTGACATAAAAGTTGCATATTAGGTACTATCCAGAGAACTGATTTGAAAAGAGAAGACATATCATCGTTCTGCCTTCGAGATGAGATATATATTATATTATATTAAAGCTGAAGTATTAAGATCAGTTCTAGCTCTAACACTTGTGCTTTGGAAATGTCAACTTTGTGCCACACTTGTTGAGTCTGGCCGGCGAGAGTTCACAACGTCGACTGCAGTTGCTGCTGGCGACGGCCGAGATGTCTGCATCGCAAATTCGCAACCATCAAGGTGATCTGCAACAGTCTTAATTGTCACCAATTGTATCTGGTTTCACTACAGTGCCTAATTCTTCTTGCATATCTGTTGCCTTTAGAATCTATAGTTCAAACACTGCATCGACAAAGTAAATATTTTTACCATGGGCTTGAATGTTTGATGTACCAAACTAAAATTGATTCTGTTGACCTTTGCTACTGAAGTGGCTAAGACACATTTGCATATTTCAAGGAAGTAAGTACATGTTATGTACTCCCTCCGTTCCAAATTAGATGTCATCCAGCTTGGATGACATCTAATTTGGAACGGAGGGAGTAACTGAATAGTACACTTGTTTAACCATAATAGTTTTAACTAAATTCGATTCACGGTTTATCATCTAGCTCATCTGAAAGAATGCTCTATTGGGAGAGGCGAGATGAAGTGAAGTGTTGTGTGGAGAGGAGAGGCGCGCCGGGCGCCGTTTTAAAGCCGACGGGGAGCGGAGGAGGCCGCTGGCCACATTAACGCCGCCACCGGTGCGTCCGCCACACGTATTGACGATGACGACACGTGCGCGCCACCGCCTGACCTTCCAGTGCTGCGCTCGACACATCGCGTCGCCTGCGGCCGCCTGGGGAGCCACTGCGTCATTAAAACACACCTACCGGCCACAATAAATCCTCATGCGGGCATTGTGTCTCTTTCGAGACGGTCCCGCCCGTCAGAATCTGACGTGGCTGCGTTGCCGCGGGTTGCGGGGCGCGCCCGCTTGCCTCCCTAGAATCAGGGCGCGAAGCGGGGTTGCCAGACGCTCTATTGGGGCATGCCGACAACTTTGGGCCTATTGGGCTCGCCGCTGGGTGGTGGGGGGGCTTGGTGCCGGCGCGCCAAATCTCTCCTGTCTCTCCTATTCTCTCCTATCTAAAAAAGAAATTTGGTTCCTCTCGTACGTCGTCCTTTCATTTCGTCCAACGCGAAGCCTCCCTCTGTCTTCTGCCGCTTCGCGTTTCGCCCACCTCTTCATCGCGCGACAGCGTAATTGCCGGCTGTTTCTACTCCTCGCATCTCCACCTCCCCGTAATCGCCGTCGCCGTCGTTTCTCGCGAGAAAATCGTTTCCTTCCCGTCATCTACGAAGCCGCGGCAATACAGACGTGTTATCATTTCAACGAAGCAGGTCGTCCCACGGCAGACGGCGGCGATGTGTGTCTCGTCCGGTCGTTCAGTCCCAAAAATCTAACCCTCCACCCAAAAATCGATCCTACAGCTAGCTGGCCTGTGCTGCCCCAGATTCGGCTGCGACTGTGCGCCGCCATGGGAGGCCCATGTGCGCATGGCTCGGCCACCATGGCCTCCGCCCCTGCGACAACTGCGTGCGTCCCTGCTCCACCGCGGAGCACCCTGCTGCTCCCCTCGGCTCGGCCACCCTGCCGTTCGCGTCGATGGCTTCTCCGCCAGGAGGCCTGTGCCGTTCCAAATCCGCCTCGCGGTTGTGCTCCACCACGGAGTCCCATGTACGCGCGGCTCGTCCACCATGCCCTTGCCGGCGGCTCGGCCACCATGTTCTGCTATCTCCGCTCAGGCCTAAAAAACACCACCTTCTCATGAGGAAGCGAGCGAGAACCACATGAAGCTGCACACGGATTATATTTTGTCAGTCACCGTTCACCACCCCATGGTTTGGGCTCTCTTTTTAATAGTGGGATTGTAACAATTGGTAGCGTTCTCTTTTGTTGCTGCAAATCTGGTACAATTATTGAGTCTTCTTCCTCTCCAGTCAGATGTGTTGATCTCTAGATAGCTTAAGTAGAATGCAAATGTAGCGAGAGTTACAAATTTCATCTTGCTGATCTTGGAATGCTCCTGGTTCATAGTGTCTTTATGCTGAATCTTCATCAATCTGGAGATGATCTGCAATCCCAGTGAGCAAGATTTTCATATAAGCTACTGTTGCACTTGGTCTTCCTTGACAGATGGAGCTCAGCGACGACATGGATCTGTCAATTCCTTCACAGATGGGGTTCCAGCGACGGCACAGATGGATCTGTCAATTTTCTATCAACTAATTTGGTTTCCGTGTGAGAAATTGATCGTTGAGTTGCATGAAGCTTTGTGGTTAAGAATTTGAGGTGCTTCTTGACATAAAAGTTGCATATTAGGTACTATCCAGAGAACTGATTTGAAAAGAGAAGACATATCATCGTTCTGCCTTCGAGATGAGATATATATTATATTATATTAAAGCTGAAGTATTAAGATCAATTCTAGCTCTAACACTTGTGCTTTGGAAATGTCAACTTTGTGCCACACTTGTTGAGTCTGGCCGGCGAGAGTTCACAACGTCGACTGCAGTTGCTGCTGGCGACGGCCGAGATGTCTGCATCGCAAATTCGCAACCATCAAGGTGATCTGCAACAGTCTTAATTGTCACCAATTGTATCTGGTTTCACTACAGTGCCTAATTCTTCTTGCATATCTGTTGCCTTTAGAATCTATAGTTCAAACACTGCATCGACAAAGTAAATATTTTTACCATGGGCTTGAATGTTTGATGTACCAAACTAAAATTGATTCTGTTGACCTTTGCTACTGAAGTGGCTAAGACACATTTGCATATTTCAAGGAAGTAAGTACATGTTATGTACTCCATCCGTTCCAAATTAGATGTCATCCATTTGCCCAAAAGTGGATGTATCTAGACTTACGTGGATGTATCTAATTTGGAACGGAGGGAGTAACTGAATAGTACACTTGTTTAACCATAATAGTTTTAACTAAATTCGATTCACGGTTTATCATCTAGCTCATCTGAAAGAATGCTCTATTGGGAGAGGCGAGGTGAAGTGAAGTGTTGTGTGGAGAGGAGAGGCGCGCCGGGCGCCGTTTTAAAGCCGATGGGGAGCGGAGGAGGCCGCTGGCCACATTAACGCCGCCACCGGTGCGTCCGCCACACACATTGACGATGACGACACGTGCGCGCCACCGCCTGACCTTCCAGTGCTGCGCTCGACACATCGCGTCGCCTGCGCCTGCCTGGGGAGCCACTGCGTCATTAAAACACACATACCGGCCACAATAAATCCTCATGCGGGCATTGTGTCTCTTTCGAGACGGTCCCGCCCGTCAGAATCTGACGTGGCTGCGTTGCCGCGGGTTGCGGGGCGCGCCCGCTTGCCTCCCTAGAATCAGGGCGCGAAGCGGGGTTGCCAGACGCTCTATTGGGGCATGCCGACAACTTTGGACATATTGGGCTCGCCGCTGGGTGTGGGTGGGGGGGGGGGGGGGGGGGGGGGGGGTTGGTGCCGGCGTGCCAAATACGCCTATTGGGAGCGCTATTGGGCGCGCCGGTGGAGATGCTCTTACATGTTCATGTATCACGCTGTGACTGCATGCCCTATATATAAGTGGATTTGGAAGAGCAAGTGTATTATGAAACTTAAGTGTATTTTGAAACTTAAGTGTATTATGAAACACTCGAGACATGTTGCATGTTGCAGCGAAGGCACTGACAGGTAACTGATAACTATGAATGTGGTTTGTGTCTTGGCAATCATCACAAAGATAGAGATTACTTGTTCTTTAATTGTCAGTTCAGTGGAAGAGTGTGGGTTTATTTGCATGTCAGCTGGGGAACTGGTGATAACATTGTCCCAATTGTTTGGAAGCCAGAAATCAGTCCAGACAACCTTTCTTTGCAGAAATGGTAATTACAGCCGGCAGGAATATCTGCAAGATTAGAAATGCCAGGATTTAATTTTGAGACACTCAGCCCTAGATTTGCTACATGGAGAAGTAATTTCTTCCATAATATGTCCCTCCATGCTCAAAGGATGAAACACGCTCATAAGGAAAAGCTTCTTGCGTGGTTGTCCTCTCTGCCTTAGAGTTTCTCATGCTTGGCACTGTGCAGTCGTGGCGTCGAACGTTTAGCCATTGAGTCGTCACGCTTAGGCTGACGTAATCGATGGTACGAACCGCACTACGTTACTGACAGGAAACGGCTGGACAGGTCCTGGCTGGCGTGTTGGCATTGCTGGCGACTTCGTTTCCGACCTGTCTGTCATTTATTATCGACCTTCCTCTTATCTAATCGTATTGAATCTTTGCTGCGACGCTACAGTACTAACCTGAAAGTATTTATGTTGTGCCAGAGGGTACGCTAAAAGAAGGGCAGCATCCCATGAAGGTCGTCTGCCTCTTGTGATGGAGTGCTTCTTAAGACGGAGAAGGCAACATTGTTGACTGCCTATGGCTCTTGGAGCCGGCGTGATCGGATGGTGCATTAGGACGGATAAGCTAGGATTGCGGGAAGTTAGTGGGGGTGGATACGTGGACCCTCGCCGCTCTGCGTCCAGAAGGAAGAAAAATAATCATGACACCACGGCCTTCCATACGTCAGGTACAGAGGGCACGACATTAAAGAAAGGGTCAGCCAGATCGCGAAACATTTCCAAGACCAGATTTATTGCTACATACACAGGCGTTCGTACCCATGTTCTTCAGACGGCTCAATAGTAACATCATTTCCACCTTATCCCTTCCGGCTTCATCTTCCTCGTCCCAACCCCATGGATCCAGATAAAAGCCAAGAAACACAGACGATTCGTCTTTAATGCACGGTCCGAACAGGCCGACTCCCTGGAGTCGACATATCTTATGCTCCGTTCGGATGTTCGCATTGGGAACCTCGATATTATATTGGGTTGAATATCAATATCATGGGATATTGATATTGAGTCTGAATGTCAATATTTTCTGTTTGGATGTGTTAGATATTCAGACCTAGACAAGATATTGAGTTTGAATATCAAATGCTGTTTGGATGTTATAAAAGCAGTTTTTCGAGACATTGATCATTGTACTGTTATATTCATGCCAAAATGTAGAGAACAGCCACGTATTATGGTACGGACAACAGCTAGGCAAATACATAATATTCTCCAATATTTCAACAACATTATATCAAATTCAATGCATAATCCATCTTTACAAGGAACAACATTATATCAAATTCAATGCCAAAATTGTACAAAACACCATTCTCTATCTATCTTTACAAGGAACTACCAAATTCTAGTTATTGTTGGTTGGAATCCAATCTACCGAAATAGAATCAGCTCACTTAATTCCCCACATTGACGACATATTTCCATAGCAACAGTATCAAAAACTACTCAGTCCAGGCAAAGTATACCGATAGATCAGTAGATCACACCAAACTCAGCACTTGCAAGATCGAGCGCATTATCAGCACACAATCGGGTGATGTAGGAATCAATCATCTGCAGGCCTCCGCCGTGCATGCACGCACCAGCCACGAAATCCAGGACACACAAAAAAAACTTTGAAGGCGCAGGTCACCTTCTTCTGTTGTTGTGGGCGGAGCTGCAGAGGTGGTAGTCCAGGAGGCGGACGACGGAGCCAGCGCGGAGGAAGCTCCCGCAGTCAACCTGCTGTCGGCCGGCGGCCGCCGCTACCGGTAGACGCGCGGCACCGCGCGCATCGACGGGAGGAGCAGCTACGGTGGCCATGGCGGATCCCTTATTCCCTGCGGGCAGCAGCGCCGGAATCATGTGCGCCGGCCGCCGGAGCTCCTCAATCCGTCCCTGCAATCGACGAGAGAGATGAGAGGGGAACGAGGGGCCGGACGGATCGGCGACGGGAAGGAGGAGGCGGGGCGGGAGCGGCCTACCTGAGTGCGCCGCCGCCGCTGCGGGTCGCGCACGGGAGGAGCGAGGAGACGAGGACGGGAGGCGGACGGGAGGAGTGAGGAGTTGGGGACGGGAGGCGAATATCGCCCAATGTCGAGCTCAACAGCTCGACATTCGCTGGGCTGATTTTTCCACTAGCGACCCCTTCGTCGATATCGTGTGCGAATACCAGGGTTCAATATCGAGTACATCTGAACAGGTCTATTTCAGATATTCGGGATGGAAAGGGTCCGAATATCCAATATCAAGCTCGAATATGAACATCCGAACGGAGCATTAGAGTCGGCCGGATCGCAGAGCAGTGAAACGGGGAAGGTCATTTCAGCCGACTCCCGGGACTCGGCCAGTACCCATGCTTAAGATGGAACCAGGAGTCGGCGGGGTCGGGTTGTGCATTAAGACGGGAACCTGTGAAAGGACATTTATTTACCCCTATGAGTTTTGTGTGTTAGATAACAACACTGGTGATATTTTAATATGATGCTAAGTGCTTTCAGGAAATATTAAGATTTATAAGAATACAAAAAGAAGAAAGAAATCGTCCAAAATCGCCGTGGTGGTGAAACCCTGGGAAGCCAGCCCCAGGCCGGCCATGCCGGGCTCCAGGCCGGCTGGCTCGGCTGGGCAACCGGCCCCCAGGCCGGCTGGCTCGGATGGGTGGCCGGCCAGGTCAGGCCCCAGGCCGGCTTCCCTGGAAAATCTGAGGCAGCGCATGAGGCCGGCCTCCCAGTTTCTCTTCAACGGCCACTTTTTAGGAGGAGATATAAATGCTCCTCCACCTACCTTGGGACAGGCAGCTCGCCCAAACTTGAAGACACCATTATTGCAAGCTCAAGAAACATCTAGATCTCCCAATCCCTCCACCCAAACTCGTTGATCTTTGGAGGATTGAAGGAGAAGCCCGGATCTACATCTTCACCAAGCGGATTTACATTTCCCCCTCATTCACTTGAGGGACCCTTTGCTAGGATTTCCATTGGAAAAACCTAGCTCATTGTTGTACTTACTTGATTGTCTTTGTGACAGAATGTAGCTGTTCGGGAGCCCCCAATCCATTTGTGGGTTGTGCCCGGATCATTGTTGTAAAGGCTCCGGACTCCGCCTTGAAGGTTTCCGATAGTTGAAGGTGAACCAAACCTTTGTGGTGCGGTTCATCGGAGAAGAAGGTGAAACCTTTGTGGCTGTTGAGTTGTGACCTTTGTGGTAGCTCACACCTCTCCAACGAGACGTACTCCCCAAAAAAGGAGGAACTTGGGATTACATCCGTGTCTCGCGTGCTTTCACTTCGGTTACCTCTATCCTTGTTTACCGTCTTTACTTCGTGTATCTTACTTAGTTGCTAGCTTGTCATATAGGTAAATTCACCGTAGTTGCATATCTAGAGAATTTACCTTTGTATCAAGCCTAAATTGAAAAGGTACTAAAATTTGAAGTAGCACCTATTCACCCCCCCTCTAGGTGTCATACGATCCTTTCAATTGGTATCAGAGCCTTGGCTCTCTTGTTGGGCTTAACCACCTAAGAGAAGTATACAGGTAGGGTGATCCCTCGAATAACCAAGCCACTCCAGTATCCATGGCCGATCTCAAATCGATGGAGACATCTTTGAAATCGTCCATGGATACCCAATTTGCTGAGATGCGTGACTTGCTCATGAAACTCACAAGTGGCAAGGTTCCTTCGGAGATCATCCCACTAGAGGACTCCGCTAACTCCAATGACGGTGAAACCGAGGAGGAAAAAGAGAAAAAGAATGGGGATGAAGATAAAGAAACCGACCTTAAGAAATCCCTCCTCCCATAACCAAGCCCATAGGTGGGAAGCCCGAGTACCATGAGGTCCCTCATTTGTACTCCCCGACCCACCTATCCCTCATCCTCGCATAAACCCTTTAGGTCCTCCACCTAAGCTTAATGCTTTAGCTTTTACTAGTTGGCAACACTCAATGAGATCTCATGTCAACAGTGCCTCTATCGAGCTTTGGAGGATCATGCAAGCGGGATACAAGGCCGTGGATCCAAACAACTTGACAAGGAGAGAGGTGGTTGATGCTCAACTCAATGCCACCGCTCTACACATGCTTGAACTTGCCGTTGGTGAAAAGGATATTCATCACATTCAACATCTCACCACCGCCAAAGAAGCTTGGGATTGTCTCTCCGAGGCATTCCTTGGAAATGAGAGCATGAAGAGGAATAGATTTGATGCTTTGAACAATGAAGCCGAAGGCTTCTACATGCTTGAGGGTGAAACTCATGAAGAGATGTATGGAAGACTCAAGACCTTGCCCAAGCCTTTTATAATGTTGGGGCAAAGTATGCGGATGATGCTTGGGTCAAAAGGAAGTATGTGAATGCTCTCATGCCCTTCGAGCCCGTTGACTTGAAGGCCATACAAGGAAGACACAACTACCTTGAAATGACCTCTAATGAAGTTATGCAAGAGATGCAAGCTTCCAAGGTTGCCACCAAAAATGCTCTAGACAATCGTGCTAGGGCCATGGGATGAAACAAGGCGCCTCTCTTGCTTTGAAGGCCAAGGTTGTGAGCCTAGATGATAGTGTGGAAGTTGAAGCTTGCCCAAGCAACATTCTTCCCGATGATCTCGAACAAGCCTATCATGATCATGTGCTCTTGCCACAAGAACCTTTTGGCGTGACCCGGCCAAGGCAAAGGCTCAAGTTGATCTAAAGAACAATCCAAGTGGGAAGAAGGAGTTTGCTATAAGGACAAAGACTTGTTACAATTGTCATGACAAGCATCACTTCATCAAAGATTGTCCTTATGAGAATAGAGAGCAACACGGTGGAAGGCTTGTCCCAAGGGCCAATCAAACATGATACAAAAGAAGCCTTTTGTCAAGAAGAAGCCATTCTTCAAGAAAGCACCAAGAATTGTGTTGATGACTCAAGAAGAGTATCCTTCCGATGATTCCGAAGAAGAAGAAGAACCCACTCGTGAGGTGGCCGCATTGGCCATTGTATCAACTCCATCTCCTTCTCTCTTCGAATCCCCCAATGAGAACATCTCCATCAACACCGCTCGTTGCCTCATGGCTCATGTCACCGAGGTATCATCTTCTACTCCCAAGACTATGCATGAAATGATGATAACTCGAGTCTTGTGATTAAGAAAGAACTTGTTGCTTCGATACTTTGTGGCTAACTTGCAAGGTGAAGCTAAGAACATGTTGAGTCTCTTGAGCCAACTTGGTGCGCCGAAGACCTCCTTGAGGTCAAGGGCAAAATTGAGAGAGAGGACTCTCTTACCATAGCATCCTTGAATGCTCTCTTGAAGAAGAGAGTGAATATAGAACTACTCTTGAGGAAAGACTTGAGTCCCTTGATGATGAAAATAATTGCTAAAATCATTAAGGATAGAGACCATGTCTTTGCTAAATATAAAGTGATTAAAAAGGAGAAAGCCGAGTTTGTGGTTGCTAATGCTAGACTCCTTGAGGATATGGAGAAACTTGACAAGGCTCACAAGGCCTTGGAAAGTACTCACTCTCTTCTAGTCAAGTCTCATGAGCAACTTCAAACTCAACTTTCTAAATCTAACTCACCTAGCACTTCTACTCCTTCATGTGATCATGCAAATGTTATTGAGGAAAATGCTAGGTTGAAGGTTGAGCTTGCCAAGGCCACTAGTGCCAAGACCTCAATTCCCAAAGGTAAAGAAAAGGTTGTCTCATGTGTTGAGCAAAAGCAACACAAAGGGAAGGAGGGTCTTGGTTATGTGCCAAGGCAAAGAAGAAGAAGAGCAACAACAAGGCCAAGCCCGCACAAACCAAGACTCCCATTGCGAGTGGGAATGCCACTAGGGGCAAGACCACTCGTAGTGACTTTGCGGGAGAAGCTAACCCTCACTACATTCTATATGTTGATTATTATGGTGATGTTTATGCAAAATATGTTGGACCTTATGATGGTTATGTTGCTCATGCTATTTGGGTCCTAAGACTTGTTGCTAACCAAAGAGGACCCATTGCAAGATGGGTACCTAAAACCAAGCAATGATTTCTTGTAGGACTATGCTTCCGGTGGGTCTAAATGGGTGGTTGATAGTGGATGCACTAGTCATATGACCGGAAGCAAGGAGATCATGACGGAGTTGGGACCAAATATAAATCAAGCATCCGTCTCCTATGGTGATAAATCAAAAGCGGAGGTAAAGGGCCTCGGCAAGGTGGTAGTTGCAAAGGATATCACCCTTGTAAATGTCATGCTTGTCGAGTCCCTCGGTTACAATCTTATGTCCGTTCGTGCACTTAATAAGATGAATTTTGATGTCCATTTTACTATTGATATGGTGGTACTCTTGAGGAGCAAGACTCTAAAGGTCATGTTCGTTGGGTATGTTGAAAATGAGTTGTTTGTGGTGGACTTTTCGGGGTCAACCAACACTCAAGCAATATGCCTATTCGGAAAGGCCGACGTGGGTGGTTGTGGCATCGCCGCTTGTCCCATGTCAACATGAGAACTTTGCAAAGTCTTCACAAGGGTGGCCACATTCTTGGACTAAAAGACAATGTTTCTTTTTCTAGAGATCGTCTTTGTAGGGCTTGTGTTGAAGGAAAGATGCATGATTCTCCCCATCCAAGCAAGACCATCATTTCATCAAAGAGGATATTGGAACTTCTTCATGTTGATCTCTTTGGTGCCGTGCCTCAACCTAGTCTTGGTGGGAAGAAATATTGCTTGGTGATTGTTGATGACTATTCAAGATTTACTTGGGTTTATTTCTTCAAGACGAAGGATGAGACCAACAAGCCGTCATCGACTTTTCCAATGAAGTTCAACGCCAACACAATGTCCCATATTGGTCATTAGGAGTGATAATGGCTCCGAGTTCAAGAACTACACCTAAATGAGTTTCTTAGTGAAGAGGGATTCGTCATCAATATTCCGCTGCATATACCCCTCAACAAAATGGTGTAGCCGAAAGGAAGAACCGGACCCTCATGGATATGGCAAGGTCTATGTTGGCGGAGTTTAAGTCTCCACTCTTCTTGTGGGCCGAGGCCATCTCCACGGCGTGTCATTCATCAAACCGGCTATTTTTCGCAAAGGCAAGAAGTTTACACCTTATGAGATGCTCACCGGCAACAAGCCCAATGTCTCCTACTACCGAGTATTTGGTTGTAAGTGTTTCTATAAGATCAAAGGTGTTCGTTTGTCTAAATTTGAATCTAAAGCTTTAGAGGGTGTTTTTGTTGGGTACGGTGCCGAATCTCACACTATAGAGTCTATGACAAAACCTTGGGAAAGTCATAGAATCTTGTGATGTGAGGTTCGATGAGAATGACGGCTCCCAAGTGGCGCAATTTCATGTTTGTGATGTAGATAATGAGGAACCTCAAGATGCAATAAGAAGAATGGGCGTTGGCTTCCATCGCCCCATTGAGATTCATTACGAGCCTCCTCAAGCAAGTCCAAGCTCCACTCAAGTGGAGACCTCATCATCACAAGTTGAACGGCGCCTACCATGGAAGCAAATGATGCACCAACCCAAGAACAAGTTCAAGACCCTCCTCATGTTGACCAAGTTGCTATGCAAGAACCAAGTTCTCCATTTGTTGATGCTAGCCAAGGTCAAGACCAAGATCAACCCTCTCCTTCTATGTTGAAGATGTGCATAATGATGATCAAGGTCAACATTCCGGTCAAGACGGGGACTCAAATGATCAAGATGATCAAGAGATACCTCCAAGATGCAATAGAGATATCGAAGCCCGTCGAAAAGCAAGATTGCAAGAGACTTTGAAATAAAGAGTCACAAGCTAGAAGAAATCCTTGGTGACCTAAGAAGGGTGTTACCACAAGAAGCAATTGGCAAGCTTTAGTGAACATCAAGCTCATATTTCCATGGTGGAACCAAAGAAAGTGTTTGAAGCTCTTGAAGATCCGGATTGGTTGGAAGCTATGCATGATGAACTCAATAACTTCAAGCGCAACAAAGTGTGGAATCTAGTTGAGAAGCCAAAGGATTGCCGCAATGTTATAGGCACTAAGTGGATATTCAAGAACAAGCAAGATGAGCATGGAATGGTTGTGAGGAACAAGGCAAGATTGGTTGCACAAGGATACTCTCAAGTTGAAGGCATTGATTTTGGAGAGACTTATGCACCCGTGGCTCGCCTTGAGTCCATCCGTATCCTTCTTGCATATGCATCACATCATAACTTTAAATTGCAACAAATGGATGTGAAAAGTGCCTTTCTTAATGGTCCTTTAAAGGAGTTGGTATATGTTAAGCAACCACCGGGTTTCGAGGATCCCAATTCCCTAACCATGTCTACAAGCTCGATAAGGCACAAGCCCGTGCGTGGTATGAGCACCTAGAGAGCTTCTAGTACCGTGGATTTGAATTGGGAAAATCGATCCCACTCTCTTTACTAAGAGGGTTAAAGGGGAGCTTTTCATATGCCAACTTTATGTTGATGATATTATATTTGGCTCATCTAACAAAGCTTTCAATGATGAATTTTCAAAGCTTATGACCGATAGGTTCGAGATGTCTATGATGGGCGAATTGAAGTTCTTTCTCGGTTTTGAGATCAAGCAATTGAATGAAGGGACTTTCATCTCTCAAACCAAATATACCCAAGACATGCTCAAGAGGTTCAATATGCACAATGCTAAGGGAAGCGGTTTCCCATGGACACCAAATGCCATCTTGAACTTAACCCGACGGTATCGATGTTGATCAAAAACTTTATCGCTCTATGATTGGTTCTTTGCTTTATCTTTGTGCATCTAGACCCGATATTGTGTTGAGTGTAGGGGTGTGTGCAAGGTATCAAGCCGCTCCTAAAGAAAGCCACATGGTGGCGGTCAATAGAATCCTTCGATATTTGGTTGATACCCCAAGGTTTGGTTTGTGGTACCCAAAGGGCACTAATTTCTCTCTTGCCGGGTACACGGATTCGGATTGGGCCGGTTGCAAGGATGATAGGAAATCAACTTCCGGGGCATGCCAATTTCTTGGTAGGTCCTTGGTGAGTTGGTCTTCTAAGAAGCAAAATTGTATATCTCTATCCTCCGCCGAAGCCGAGTATGTGGCGGCCGCTAGTGCATGCACTCAATTGTTATGGATGAGGCAAACTTTAAAGGAATACGGTGTCAATTGTGACAAAGTGCCTCTTTTATGTGACAATGAAAGTGCAATCAAGATTGGCCACAACCCGGTGCAACACTCAAGAACGAAGCATATTGAGATCGTCATCATTTTATTCGGGATCATATTGCCCGTGGTGATATTGAGCTTGGCTATATTCCAACCAAAGTCAACTTGCCGATATTTTCACGAAGCCACTTGATGAAGCAAGATTCACTTTTTGAGGCATGAGCTAAATATCGTGGATTCAAGGAGCTTGACTTGATTATCTTGCATACACACCTATATTTTGACTATCTATTTGGTTTAGGTGTAGGCATGGACATAGGGGGAGTGCGGTCCTAATCCATTGGACTATCCCTCCCCCCATTATGCCGATATTGAGAACTCATTTGCCTCTCTATATTTGTTCAATGAATTGTGAGCTTAAATGATGAGTTGTGGCCGTGAACCCAAGATATATCTTCGCGGTGTCACACCACACACTCATACATGGTGGCCTAGGCCACCGCCCTCTTCTTTTTGGAGAGTTGGGTCTTATTGGAGATTTTATTGCATACTTGTTGTTTCTACCTGCTTTCGAATCACTTCCAATGTTGTTATTTGGGCTTTCTTGTTGTTATCTCCATTGGAAGTGTGAAGAAACCATCATGTTTGCTGATACGTCTCAAACGTATCTATAATTTTTTATGTTCCATGCTGTTATTATACCAATTGCTACATGTTTTATTTACACTTCATAGCATTTTTATGCATTTTCTGGGACTAACCTATTAACGAGATGCCGAAGTGCCAGTTCCTATTTTCTGCTGTTTTTCTCCTTCAGAAAGGCTAGTCGCAAAATATTCTCGGAATTGGACGAAAATCAACGTGTGCAAATATCTCATCGGAAGACTCCAGAAGCCAGAAGGGGAGACGGAGTGGGGCCACGAGGCAGCCACACCACACTAGGGCGTGACCTAGGAGGGGGTGGCGCCCACCCCTGGCGTGGCCGCCTCGGTTGCCTCCCGACGTCGCCCTTTCGCCTATATATTCCCGATGTCCCAAAAACCCTAAAAACACCGATCATATTCCACGAAAAGTTCTGTCGCCGCCGCCATCATCAACCCTAGATCGGGAGGGTTTTGAAGCTCTTCCCGGCACCCTGCCGGAGGGGAGATCCTCACCGGAGGCTTCTACACCACCATGCCTGCCTCCGGAGTGATGCGTGAGTAGTTCATCCTTGGACTACGGGTCCATAGCAGTAGCTAGATGGTTGTCTCTCCACCTTGTACCTCCATGTTTAGATCTTGTGAGCTGCCTAACATGATCAAGATCATCTTATTGTAATGCTACATGTTGTGTTTGCCGGGATCCGATGAATATTGATACTATGAGCAAGTTGTTTATCAATCTATCTATTTATGTTGTTTATGATCTTGCATGCTCTCCGTTGCTAGTAGATGCTTTGGCCAAGTAGATGCTTGTAACTCCAAGAGGGAGTATTTATGCTAGATAGTGGGTTCATGCCTCCAGTAATCTGGGCTCGAGATGACAGAAACGACTAAGGTTGTGGATGTGCTGTTGCCACTAGGGATAAAACAATGATGCATTGTCTACGTGTCATTTGCATTGTTTACATTACACACTTTACTTCATGCAATAATCTGTTGTTTGCAACTCAATACCGGAAGGGGTGCGGATGCTAACCGGAAGGTGGATTATTTAGTCATAGTTGCGTTGGATAGCAAGTCTATGTACTTTGTTGTAATGCCCAATTAAATCTCATAATAATCATCTTGTCATATATTGCATTGTCATGCGCTCATTATTTGTCAATTGCCCAACTGTAATTTGTTTACCCAACATGTTAGTTATCTTTTATGGAGAGACACCACTAGTGAACTGTGGACCCCGGTCCATTTCCTCATACTGATAAAACCACCAACTGCAATCATTTGTTCTCTGTTACTTTCTGCACTCATTACTGTTTTCCACACAATACGTTTAATCCTTTGTTTTCAGCAAGCCAGAGAGATTGACAACCTCTCTGTTTCGTTGGGGCAAAGTAGTTTGCTTGTGTTGTGTGCAGGTTCCACGTCAGTTGCGCCGCTGACAACCTTCTGAAGAACCTCCGTGTCCTCCTGGTTCGATAAACCTTGGTTATATTTCAAGAGAAAACTGCTGCTGCACTACATCATACCATCCTCTTGGGGTCTCCCAATGAACGTGTGTTGTCACGGTCAACAAGCAGATCTTCTGGTGCTGTTGCTGGGAAGTAATAAAACACTCTACCGTTAACATGCCATCAAGACATTTTTTTGGCGCCGTTGCCGGGGATACTGGAATCTCCAGATAGGGGAGTCTCACACTTCCAATCTCATTACTTTGTTTTTGTCTTGCTTAATTATTATGTCCAGTTCTTTACTTGCTATTAATTGTGACTTTTCTTGAAACTAGTCCTATGGCTGAAAAACATGAGAAAGCTTTATGAAATTTATCTTGAGCTAGGACATGATGTGTTTGAAGAGAAAATTAAAAAACCTATGGAACTTTATTTGCATGATAGTACCAATGTAATTGGTATGCACTCTTTGAACATGGTTGTTGCTAATGCTATGGAAAACCTTAAGCTTGGGGAAGTTGGTAATGATTCTATTGAAATAACTTCTTTTGATAAATTTGAAGTAACAAACTCCTTGACTCAAGAAAATGAAATAACAGGACGTAAAGATGTGTTCCCTATTGTTGTTTATGAAAATCTATGCTATTTTGATAAGTCTTATGATAATCCTCTATTTATGCCTAATTTCGAAATGCATGGTAATGAGAAAGTTTGCTTATAAAATGTTTATGATAAAGCTCTAGATGATGGTCCTATGTTGCTTGATAATATTATGCATTCTACTATTGAGAGTGATCAATCATCTTGTTTTAATATGTTTAAAAGTGGGTTTGAAATTTTTGATCCCACTATCTTGGAGCATGATAAAAATTATGTGTTTGTAGATCATGAAAAGCATGCTTTATGTGATAGTTATATTGTTGAATTTGTTCATGATTCTACTGAAAGTTATTATGAGAGAGGAAAATATGGTTGTAAAAGTTTTCAAGTCACTAAAACACCTCTCTTTGTGTTGAAAGTTTTAAAGTTGCATTTGTTGCATCTTCTTATGATAGTTGCTTTATGCTTCAATGATTTGTTTTACTACACGATTCCTTTGCATATGAAGTGGGGTAGACTTAAATGTGTTTGATATTTGCCTCTTGATGCTCTCTTTTGTTTTTCAACTCTTATTCTTATGAGAGCATCATTAAAATCTTAAAGCCTAGCTAAAAGGCATTAAAGAAAAACGCTTTTGGAGGCAACCCATGAGTCAAGGAGCTTGTTTACTTCTGTAACAACTCCTTTATATCTTTTATTTACTGTTTTGTTGTGTCAAGAAAAGTCTCTTATGACAAGATGGTACTATATTTGGATTACTGCACAGGAACAGATTTCTGGAACGTCACCGTTTCTCGCCGTAGAAAATCAGAAAATTTGAAAAAATCTGTCAATTTTTGTGCGTGTTCCTGAGATATGTACGCAACTTTCGTACGACTAAAGTTTGTCGATTTGAGTGACGTAAGTGTCTCGAAAAAATCATCTGTACGGACTGTTCTGGTTTTGACAGACTCTGTCTTTGTTTTGCATTCTCTCTTTTACAAGTGTTGAGTGGTTTCTTTTAATGTGAAAGAGCATCACTTAAGCCTAGTAACAGTAGCTAATGTTTGAAAATGATTGCTTATGAATTTGTGTCCTTACAGAACTAAGTGAGATTATTTGTTTTGATGCACTAACCCGCTAATGAGAAAAATGTTGAGTTTTGGTGTGAAGGAAGTTTTCAAGTGTTAAGAGAGGAGGATGATATTATAAGATCAAGAAGAGTGAAAAGCTTAAGCTTGGGGAAGCTCCCATGGATCTCCCCAATATATTCAAGAAGACTCAAGCGTCTAAGCTTGGGGATGCCCAAGGCATCCCCTTCTTCATCAACAAACTATCAGGTCATCTCTAGTGAGACTATATTTTTATTTCTTCACATTATATGTACTTTTCTTGGAGCGTCAGTGTGCTTTTGTTTTCAGTTTGTTTTTGTTTTGTTTGCTGCTCTATACTTGTTGGATCCTAGCATTCTTGTTTGGGAGAGAGACACGCTCCGCTTTTTCATTGCAATACTCTTGTTCTTCACTTATATTTGTTGAGTATTCTTGTCTAGCTACTGCTAAAGCTTCTAGCTCTCTGTTTTCATATATCTCTTGTCAGAGCTATTAGTTTCTTTTGAAGAAAGTACTCTCTTGCTTCACTTATATTTGTTTGGAGAGTTGTTCAAATAAGTTGATTGGTGTTTGGTTGGAACAGAAAATGCTATGCATGTGGTAGTGGTATAAAATGCTTACATAAGTCTTGTAGATCACTGTCTTGAGTAATTTGATACTTGTCAATTGTTTTGAGTTACCAAGTAAGTAATGTTTAGACTTGTGCATCATGTAAGTAAAGACTATTAGTGAAGATCTACTGTAAAGCTTGTTGATATTTGATTTGTATCATTGGTAGTTCCAAAGTCTAGATATTTTCTAGTGAATGATTTTGGTTCACAAGGAAGACAATGTGGAGTCTTGTAATTTTTCAAGCATGTTTTTTATATGAGTTCTTGCTGTACCGATTGACAGTCTGTGTTTGCTTAAATAACCTTGCTAGCCTAAACTCTGTACTAAGCGGGAATGCTGCTTGTGCATCCAAAACCCTTGAGCCAAAATCCATGCCATCTGTGTCCACCATAACTACCTATTATGTGGTATTTTTCTGCCACTCCAAGTAATTTTTCATGTGCTACCTTTAAAATATTCAAAACTGTTACAACTCCCTTTTGTGTCACTGTTTACAAGCTCATGAGGATGTGGTAGATGGTCTTTATTTCACTTGTTGATCAGACTTTACACCTGGACTAGTGGCATATACATCCGCTTATCTAATAATTTTGCAAAAAGAGCTGGCAACGGGGTGCCCAGTCTGATTAATTACAACTTTAACCATTAATTCTCTTCACATCTTTTTGCCCCTGAGAAATCAGTCAAGCAATGTTCATAAGTGTGTAAACAAAAGAGAACAAGGGATGATCTACCCGCTGGTAGAAATAACGTTCTTCATGGGAGCCGCTCTTGTAAGGTCTGGTTAACTTGTGACTTAAAGTATTGTCTATTTACTGATTCGTTGACCACTAACACACACCTCTCAAAATATATTATTATACTCTCTATATGCTTTCAAAAACTTAAAAAGCTCTAGCACATGATTTAATCCCTGCTTCCCTCTGCGAAGGGCCTTTCTTTTACTTTATTGTTGAGTCAGTTTTCCTACTTCTTTCTATCTCCACAAGCAAACACTAGTGTCAACTTTGGTACAACAGTTGTTATATAATGATATGTTTGACTTATTGCATTATTTTGCCTTGACAATATCCACGAGATAAATATATTGAAGTTGAAGCCAGTGCTGAAACTAAATCTTCCTTTGTGTTAGTCAAACACTTTCATTTAGAATTTATTGCTTTGTGAGCTAACTTTTATGCAAACTCTTACAGCTCCATTGTCTCCAAAGTATTATTCATGAAAGTTTGCACTTGTATGATTCATTTTGTTTACTCCTTATTTACTTGTTAGCAAACTATAGACCATTGACTTGGATCACTTCATTCAGTTCATGTGCTTTGCATTACTATTTGATCAAGATTATGTTGGTAGCATGTCACTTCAAAAATTATGTTGTTTTTATCGTTTACATACTCGAGGACGAGCAGGAACTAAGCTTGGGGATGCTTGCTATGTCTCAAACGTATCTATAATTTTTGATGTTCCATGCTGTTATTATACCAATTGCTACATGTTTTATTTACACTTCATAGCATTTTTATGCATTTTCTGGGACTAACCTATTAACGAGATGCCGAAGTGCCAGTTCCTGTTTTCTGTTGTTTTTCTCCTTCAGAAAGGCTAGTCGCAAAATATTCTCGGAATTGGACGAAAATCAACGTGTGCAAATATCTCATCGGAAGACTCCAGAAGCCAGAAGGGGAGATGGAGTGGGGCCACGAGGCAGCCACGCCACCCTAGGGCGCGGCCTAGGAGGGGGTGGTGCCCACCCCTGGCGTGGCCGCCTCGGTTGCCTCCCGACGCCGCCATTTCGCCTATATATTCCCGATGTCCCGAAAACCCTAAAAACACCGATCATATTCCACGAAAAGTTCCGTCGCCGCCGCTGTCGTCAACCCTATATCGGGAGGGTTCTGAAGCTCTTCCCGGCACCCTGGCAGAGGGGAGATCCTCACCGGAGGCTTCTACACCACCATGCCTGCCTCCGGAGTGATGCGTGAGTAGTTCATCCTTGTACTACAGGTCCATATCAGTAGCTAGATGGTTGTCTCTCCACCTTGTACCTCCATGTTTAGATCTTGTGAGCTGCCTAACATGATCAAGATCATCTTATTATAATGCTACATGTTGTGTTTGCTGGGATCCGATGAATATTGATACTATGAGCAAGTTTTTTATCAATCTATCTATTTATGTTGTTTATGATCTTACATGCTCTCTGTTGCTAGTAGATGCTTTGGCCAAGTAGATGCTTGTAACTCCAAGAGGGAGTATTTATGCTAGATAGTGGGTTCATGCCTCCAGTAATCTGGGCACGAGATGACAGAAACGACTAAAGTTGTGGATGTTCTGTTGCCACTAGGGATAAAACAATGATGCATTGTCTACGTGTCATTTGCATTGTTTACATTACACACTTTACTTCATCCAATAATCTGTTGTTTGCAATTTCCTCATACTGATAAAACCACCAACTGCAATCATTTGTTCTCTGTTACTTTCTGCACTCATTACTGTTTTCCACACAATACGTTTAATCCTTTGTTTTCAGCAAGCCGGAGAGATTGACAACCTCTCTGTTTCGTTGGGGCAAAGTAGTTTGCTTGTGTTGTGTGCAGGTTCCACGTCAGTTGCGCCGCTGACAACCTTCTGAAGAACCTCCGTGTCCTCCTGGTTCGATAAACCTTGGTCATATTTCAATGGAAAACTGCTGCTGCACTACATCATACCTTCCTCTTGGGGTCTCCCAACGAACGTGTGTTGTCACGGTCAACAAGCAGATCTTCTGGTGCTGTTGCTGGGAAGTAATAAAACACTCTATAGTTAACACACCATCATTTGCATATCCCCGTGTCACTCAACGTTGCTCCATGGTCACTCTTGAAGATGGTTCTCAGCAAAGATGTCCGGAAGTTTTCCAAGAATTTTGTTTAAGCAAGATTTTCAAAAAAAGGGGAGAAGACTTTCAGAAAAGGGGAGAAAAATTTCAGCGAATAAGGGAAAAAGTCAGTCTGGCCGGCCTGGCCGTCTCCCAGGCCGGGCCAGAGGCCGGCTCCTTCGGGCGGGTACCCGGCCCAGGCCAGCTCCCAGGCCGACAGTCTCGGGTCACAGACCGGCCTCCAGGCCGGCCCGGCCGGCTCCCAGGCCGGCCTCTCGGGGCATCTTGATTGGGGAAGAGGGGATCGAACCGCACGGTTCCCCCACTTCTTCCTCCTCTTGCCCATGTTCTCCAACTCCATGGCTGCCCCTCCCGAGCAACTCCTCCTCCGCCCCCGCCATTAGAGCCTCCCCCACACCTCCTCCTCCCTCAGATCTGCAAGCCCCCTTCAAGATCCACCTTCCCATCCAAGTGATTTCTCCTTTGGTGGAAGATTGGGGGAGTTCTCCTCCATTGTTGGTGCCCTCTCAATTTTGGATTTTTCTCGGTGAATCTCGAGCAAGATGGATGATGATTCGGCTTATGATGGCCTTGATGACCTAGATGATTCTCCTCTCTCAAGGTTCAAGGGCAAGGAATATCTTTGGGAGTCCTCTTACTCCTCTTCCTCCGCCAACCCCAAGGCCATGAAACTCAAGGTAATCTCCAAGAAGAAAGGTCCTCCCCTTGTCAATCCGGAGGAACTGGTTCGTTCAACTTGGGTCAAAATACCTAGTGATGAGTTTGAGAATGACCGTTTAATTTTCAATCCATATGCTTTTGGCAAGCCCACTTGCACGAGTGATAGCCGTTTCTATTGCAAGATGCATCATCAAGTGTTTGAACAACTCATTAGTCCATTGAAGAACTCTCATGTTCCCACTTTTTACTTCAATGTGGATAGTGCAAGGGAATTATGGCCGGAGGTCATGGAAGTTATGTATTTTCATAGTATTACTAATCTCATGCCGGTGAATACTCCTTATGCTCCTGAGCTGCTTCAAGAATTCTATGCCACAGTTTATTTCTCCAGGGAAGGAAAGAGGACTATGACATGGATGAGTGCCGGTATCAAATGCGAAGCTTCTCTTGCTGAATTTGGTGCTCTCTTTGGCATAGAGGAGCTACCTCTTTGTCCCATGGCTTATGTTCGTATTCACATGCAAAACCTCATGAAAGCCACTCCCGGGATCCATCATTGCTATCCCCCGAGTCGGGCACTATTGGAAAGATCCCCAAGAGTTCTTACATGACTCCTTATTGGAAAGCCACTTATTTCATCCTCCGGAACACTATTGCCGTCAAGTTTGGGGAAAAGGGTATGGCTCGCATGTACATGGTCAATCTTCTTCACCACATTCTTACCACCAAGGAGAGGAAGAAAAAAATAGATGTTCTTGATTACATGTGGCAAGAGATGCAATCCGTGGTTCTTGAGTCCAAGGTTCCAATTTATGGTCCGTACCTTCAGAAGCTCTTTGAACTCAAGTTGGCTACGACCTCGCTCAGTGCCTATGTACATGCCTTGATTGCGCCTACACTGCATGCTTTGCCATCTCGCCCCCGGATGCGGTCATCCTACTCAAGAGAAGCGTGATAGATCAGTCGCTCCTCAAGCTCATGTTGAGGAAGATGCTCGTGATGAGGGAGAAGCTCATCTTGAGGCCTCTAAGAAGAAGCACGGCATCATGGCTGCTTTCAAGAAAATGAATTGCTTCTTTGCGGACAAGCAAGCCAAGAACTTCAAGGCATATTGCAAGCAAAAGTCTTATAACCGCAATCAAAGAGAGATTGTGAAGAAACTTGACTTTCCATTGCCTTCTTGCTCAAGCTCAGCCGTGGTCTCGGAGAATACTTACAATTCCAACTACACCTATTGGTTCGGCGACGATGCTTCCTCTCTTGCTCCCTATTGGCCGGCCACTCATGGTGCATCAAGCTCCAGTCAAGCTTTTGGTGGCACCAATGCGGATGATGATGATGGTGGAGATGATGAGGACGAGTATGAAGACGAGTGATCTCATGGGCTTTCACTTTACTTTCTCCTTTTTGGTGTCTTGATGCCAAAGGGGGAGAGAGACTTCCGGGGATTTGCATCGATGCATTGCATCCATTTATGTTTTTATTTGCATTGCTATCGTTTTTAGTTGAACTCTAATTGGTCGATGTTCATGGAACTTGGTTATCACTATTGTATGAGATGGTTAAATTATTGTATAAGACTATGGATTTCGGTATTCGGATGGATTTATCTATGTTTGAGTCTACATGATATTGTGCTTTGGTATAATTGTCGACATCTCTTAGCACAAGGTATGATCGTCATCTCAAAATCTCAACATAGATGGATATGTCTCATTGTGTTGTTCTTATATCATGTTGATTATATCCTGTTGGAATTGGTTCCCTCCTTATGTGTGTTCTTGCATTCCAAGGCAAACAAATCATATGCACAAGTTTAGGGGGAGCCTCTTTCATTTTGTTAAGAACATGATCTATTGTGGATACTTTATTGCAAATCCTAGTGTTGTCATCTAACACCAAAAAGGGGGAGATTGAAAGGACATTTATTTACCCCTATGAGTTTTGTGTGTTAGATAACAACACTGGTGATATTTTAATATGATGCTAAGTGCTTTCAGGAAATATTAAGATTTATAAGAATACGAAAAGAAGAAAGAAATCGTCCGAAATCGCCGTGGTGGTGAAACCCTGGGAAGCCAGCCCCCAGGCCGGGCTCCAGGCCGGCTGGCTCGGCTGGGGAACCGGCCCCCAGGCCGGCCAGGCCGGCTTCCCTGGGAAATCTGAGGCAGCGCATGAGGCCGGCTCCCAGGCCGGCCTCCCAGTTTCTCTTCAACGGCCACTTTTTAGGAGGAGCTATAAATGATCCTCCACCTACCTTGGGACAGGTAGCTCGCCCAAACATGAAGACAGCATTATTGCAAGCTCAAGAAACATCTAGATCTCCCAATCCCTCCACCCAAACTCGTTGATCTTTGGAGGATTAAAGGAGAAGGCCCGGATCTACATCTTCACCAAGCGGATTTACATTTCCCCCTCATTCACTTGAGGGGCCCTTTGCTAGGATTTCCATTGGGAAAACCTAGCTCATTGTTGTACTTACTTGATTGTCTTTGTGACAGATTGTAGCTGTTCGGGAGCCCCCAATCCATTTGTGGGTTGTGCCCCGAATCGTTGTTGCAAAGGCTCCGGACTCCGCCTTGAGGGTTTCCGATAGTTGAAGGTGAACCAAACCTTTGTGGTGCGGTTCATCGGCCTCTCCAACGAGACGTACTCACCTAAAAATGAGGAACTCGGGATTACATCCGTGTCTCCACGTGCTTTCACTTCGGTTACCTCTATCCTTGTTTACCGTCTTTACTTCGTGTATCTTGCTTACTTGCTAGCTTGTCATATAGGTAAATTCACCGTAGTTGCATATCTAGAGAATTTATCCTATGTATCAAGCCTAAATTGAAAAAGTACTAAAATTTGAAGTAGCACCTATTCACCCCCCCCTCTAGGTGTCATACGATCCTTTCAACCTGGAGTCGGCGAGGTGCACAGAAAACTCATCCAGGATCCGACGACCAAACGGTACGGAAGGAAGGAAATGCTTTTCCGCGAAAGCCCAACTTTCCACACACGCGGATGGACTAAACATGTTAACAAACCAATCTCTGCCCAAAATAACATACACAAAAAGAGGGAGTCGGCGGATCGCCGAGCAGTGAGACGGAGAAGGTCAGTCCTGCCGACTCCCGGGAATCGACCAGTAACCTCCGCCAGTACTCGGCGTGACCAGCGTTCCTCTCCATATCCTGAGTGTACTCTGCTCCGTTATCCCAATCTGGGTCACGGTCTCCCCGGATGCTCTCGGTAAATTATTCGCTTGGCCGCCCAACCTCTGTTGTATTGGTAGTTCGTTTGATGTGTTTGTTCATCGCCGGTTTATTTATCTCCCTGTTTTTTTAGTCGACCAATATACCCCTTCCGACGCTTGGTAAGCTGAACGCATATCCAGTTCACTTGCTTTGTTTTTCCTTCATAAGCTAACATTCTGTTTATATATGTGTATTGAGTTGGTAGGCTGTCGTCTACACCTTACGTTCCAACCACTCACTTGCTTTCGCTGTCTTTAGGCTGTGTTTTTGAAGGCCAGGTTACGATACTTCGTGTTCGGCTATGTCATCCGCGGCGAGCGTCGATCACACCAACACCGTTCCCGACGAGATGTTGCGCATAGTTGTCTCTCTGCTTCCCACGATGTTCGCCGTGTGGACGACTGTCCTTTCTCGCCGGTGGCGGTACATCTGGTCGTCCGTTCCTTTGAATCTCCGTGTCAATTATCAGCTTTGTGACCAGGACAGCGGACGCATCGACGCCGTTTATATATAGGTGTTTTTCACCACAAGCGCAAGCTTGTCTCCATTTTGGACAGTTGGTTCCAATCTCCCGCACTTGATAATCTTGAGGAGTTGAGATTCATAGGTGGGAAGACGCTTCGAGAGTTGCCATTATCTGTGATGCGCTTTGTGGGTACGCTTCGGGTTGCCAGTTTTGCGGGGTGCCATAGTAGGCCTCCAGGAAATAACCCGCAACAGGCACAAGGCGATGTGTCAACTAGGGCACGAGACGCGGCAGCCCAAGCCACCACACCTGGGGAAGAGGCTCAGCCCACAAGGACGATCCAACCGGCCAGAACATCGACGGCTTTGTGTTCGCGACTTAAGGGGCCAGTATGTTTCGGCGGGAGGATCAGATCAGAACCCTTCCCGGAAGATTTCAAAGGACCGCGCAAGGTGGCAAAGTACAATGCCAGCATGGATCCTACCATATGGTTAAATAATTACGAGATGGGAATGAGTATCCTGAATGCCACGGAGGAGATATGCGCAAGATACTTGAACATGATGCTTGAAGGCGCGACTCACATCTGGCTACAAAACCTGCCCCCCAACTCCATACACACCTGGGAAGAGATGAAGGAGGCATTCATCAAAAATTTCCAGGGAACGTGCAAGCGGCTTTGCACCATTGAAGACCTAGAAATATGTGTCCTGAAAGAAGGAGAATCAAGTCGCCATTGGATGAGGCGAGTCACAGAAATAATCCATTCATTAGACAATATACCAGCAAGTTCTGCGGTGCTGGTGCTTGAGAAGAATTGCAAATTTGAGCCACTCATCCACAAACTGGGACGCATGAAAGGTAAGGTCAAAAACATGGTTGAACTGATGGATGCAGCCAACAGGTACGCTGGCTCAGACAAAACCAAAGACGCCTCCGATGGCGAGGCAGAAGGAGTGCTGCAAAGAGCAAGAAGAGTGGTGGCAAGAGCCAACATCAAAATAATGCCAATGACGGCAACCACAACAAAAGAAAGAATGAAGAGGCAGGCTCCGGGCTCGTCGCTAATACCAATGACAGGTTCAAAAGCCACCGAGGAAGAAATCGCAACAGAGGCTTCCATCCGATTAACCTAGAAGAAGTCTTCAATCGGCCGTGTGATCTTCATACGGGAAGTGACGGACGGCCAGCAGACCATACAAAGGCGCAATTCCTTTTTAGACAAGACCATTCAAATCCTTTCCGGTCGGATGCCTTTCCTTCCTAATTCGTCCTTTTTAGGCTTTTTCCTTCGTAATTAGTATGAGGCTCGCACCCGCAAGGCTCGATCGAAAGCCCATATACTCCAGGGCCGGCCCAGTCGCATGCGAGCACGTTCGTACGAACCTCAATTATCAGCGCGCTCCCCTCAAAACAAAGAAAAAAGATTATCACACGCGACACTGTTTCACGTCCAGCAGCCTATGCCAACCGTATGTTACCAACCAACGAGCTAACTCTTTCTGTCTTTCATGTGAAATTCTGACGAGCTTTTTAAGTTGAACGAGCTTCTTAGATGTACCTACGAACGAGCTCTTCAGTAATCCGTACTTTGTTACTCCCTCCGATCCATATTAGTGGGCATAGGTTTATCTAAATTAATATGTATCTAGTTAAGTATTTAGACTAGATACATGTGTATCTAGACAAAGTTGTGCCCACTAACATGGATCGGAGGTAGTACAAAAATGTACTCTTAGTATTCACATCGCAGCAAACGTATCCATCCATCTTTTAGCTAGCTATAATAGCTATGCTGCTCCTGTTAAAAAAAAACGCTAGCTGCTTTAAGTTAAAGAAAATATAGCTAGCTGCAGCCAAGCCAAGTCAGCCTCGCATTTAAGCACTGATCGTTTCGTCCCGTCAATAAGAAACGTATTTTTAAAAGTGATATTTTTCATGGCCTAAAAAGTATTTAACAAGAATCTACCTGTAGCAAAACACGGACAAATTTCATACTACCTCCGATCCATATTAGTGGGCACAACTTTGTCTAGATACACATGTATATATCTAGTCTAAATACTTAACTAGACACATATGAATTTAGACAAAGCTATGCCCACTAATATGGATCGGAGAGAGTATCATAATATTTAACGGAGGATGATTTCTCTTTTGTCCATTTCCTACGTCGCGTTCGCTATTCATGCCTCTGCCAATATGTTTCCTGCACACGTGCATCGGCTAGCCGAACCGGCTCATCAGGCCATCTCCTCCCATATTTTTCTTTTTTTTTCTCCCACTAATCATGTGACCCCACTGGTCATCACGTATAACTACTGAAGCAGAACAAACCATATCAACCATAGGCCGAATCCAGCGGCTCTCGTTCCCCTCCTTATCTCTACAGTACAGAGAGGCGAAAGGGAGGCGACCTTCGTTCCCTCGTTCTCCACCGCCGGAGGTCGTGGTTCCCCTTCCCTCCGCTCGTCGCTCCGGCGACGGGAGGGTGGGGGAACCGCTGATCTCTCGGTTAGGCGTGTGAATAGTAGGTGTAGTTCTTCTGCCGGCGGCGCTGTGGGGGTGGAGGCGGCGTCGGGTGGAATAAATGTGGCCGTGCGTCGTCCCCTCTACGCCGGAGTTCCTCGGAGCTGTGGCGTGACACACGGTGGTTTTGGTACTCCCAGATCCTCGGATCTGTGGAGTTCTTTTACCCCCCGAGCGGATGGCGTGGCGACGCCGGCGTCTGCTCTCCGTGGGGTTTGGTTCCCTCCTTTCCGTCGTCGTCGAGCCTTCGTCTCCATCTGCGGCTGCTCTGGGAGGGTGAGGGTGGTTCTTCCGGGTGAGTTCCTCTTTTTCTCTCTCTGGCTGGCCGAGGTGGCAAAGGGAGAAGGAGGTGGAGGTGCTCGATCTGGTTTCTGATGGCGTGGTGGTGGTGGTGGCTCTCTGCGACGTCTCTGCTCCGGCGGGCCGTGGCGGCGAGGGGAGTGGGCGTCCGGGGAGCGGGTGTGCTGGGCGGCTGACCTGGCTGATGCGGAACCGGCGGGAAGCTCGGTGGTTCGGGGAGACAAGTGCTACGGCTGTGCTCGTTCAGCGTTCTGGGTGTCCGTCGCGGCGCGGCGGCCGGTCCTGCAGCCTGCTACATTGGTGGAGGTGCTTTTTCTTCTTCCGGGGATGGCGGTACGGCGGCTCCGGCGGAGGCTAGGGTTTGGGGCGCGGGGTGGATCCGTCTGTGCTTTTCTCTGTTGTTCGGGGTGTTTAGTGCAAGTTTACTGGGTCTTGTTGTAATTTTCGGTTGCCTCTGGGCCTGGTTGTAATTTGTACTGGACTTCCTTTTATAAGAGTCGGATCCTGTTCAAAAAAAAAAACCCATATCAACCATAACGAACTCAGAAATGTTAAGATAGAATGTTGAACAGAGGTAAGGGTTACACGTGTCGCATTGAATAAATATTGATATTTTTTACCTCCGTTGCAACGCACGGACATGTTTCCTAGTTACTATAAGAAGTGGAAAGATGAGGGCCAGCCCAATGGTGAAAACCCAGGAGGTCATAATAGAGATAGCCGCAATAGCACGACTCAAAATACAGGTCCTGAACAGAACAAAGCGGGTAACCCTAGGCAGGTGGGACAGTATCACACCATAGTCGTCAACACCTCCAAGCGGGAAGAAAAGTTAAGCCGCAGAAGTCAACAGGTGAACGCCGTGGTTCCAGCAACGCCTCAATGGCTTAGATGGTCCGATCACTCGGTAACCTGGAGTCGCGAGGATCACCCGCCGCAGGTTCGAGAGCCAGGGAAGCTCGCGTTGGTTGTGGCTCCCTACGTGGCTGGATACAAGTTCACCAAGGTGCTCATGGATGGAGGAAGCAACATAAATATCATGTACTATGACACTTTCAAGCGCCTAGGGCTCCCAGACTCTAGCTTACAACATACGTCAACAATATTTCACAGGATCGTCCCAGGAAAGTCCGCTCAGCCAGTGATCAAAATAACCTTGGAAGTAACCTTTGGGACAGAAGAGAACTTTCGTAGTGAGTTCATATGTTTTGAGGTGGTAAAATTCCAAAGCCCGTATCACGTCCTATTTGGACGGACGGCGTTTGCCAAATTCATGGCCAGGCCTTGCTATGTTTATCTGCAGTTGAAAATACCAGGTCCTAAAGGGGTCATTACCATCCATAGGGACAGGGAAAAGGCAATGGAGTGCGAAGAAGGAGATGCGGCCTTTGCAGAATCAGCCTGCGCGACCGAAAAGCTCAAGACATATAAGTCGCAGATCGATCCTAACGATATGAGCGTGGTTAGAACGCCAGCAGATGAGCCGCTGATCAAATTTAAGGCGGCGCAAGACACAAAACAAATAGACCTTGTTCCTGGAGATCCATCAAAACAAGCGAGCATCGGAGCACATATGGAAGAGGAACAAGAGCAAGCCTTAGTCGCCTTCCTCCGGGAAAACAAAGATATCTTTGCATGGAAGCCATCGGATATGCCAGGGGTGCCGCGGGAGTTAGCAGAACACAACCTCAACATGGACCCAACAGCTAGGCCAGTAAAACAACCGTTGCGACGCTTCCATGACGACAGAAGGAAGGCAATAGGAGAGGAAATAGCCCGGTTATTAGCCGCAGGATTCATCACTGAGGTGTTTCACCCTAAGTGGGTGGCAAACCCGGTCCTGGTCATGAAAAAGAATGGAACATGGCGCATGTGCATTGACTACACCAGCCTTAACAAAGCGTGCCCAAAGGACCCGTCCGCCTTACCACGGATTGATTAAGTGATAGACTCAACAGCCGGGTGCGAGTTATTATGCTTCCTGGACGCCTATTCAGGTTATCATCAGATCAAGATGAAGGACGAAGACCAGGAGAAAACATCATCACACCCTTCGGAGCTTTTTGTTACGTCAGCATGCCCTTTGGGTTGAAGAATGCAGGTGCGACTTATCAAAGATGCATACATAATTGCCTACATGAGCAGATAGGCCGCAACGTACACGCCTACATGGACGACATCGTAGTCAAGTCGCAAAAAGGGAAGGACCTCATCAGCGATCTCGAGGAAACCTTCACCAATTTGAGAAAATACAACATGAAGCTCAACCCTACAAAGTGCGTCTTCGGAGTACCGGCAGGGAAGCTCCTCGGAATCGTAGTATCAGAAAGAGGCATAGAAGCCAATCCTGAGAAGATAAGGGCAATTACGGAGCTCAAAAAGCTAGAAAGCATCAAGGATGTACAGCGGCTCACGGGATGCGTCGCGGCTTTAAGTCACTTCGTATCAAGGTTGGGAGAAAAGGCTCTACCCTTGTACCGATTGCTGAAGAAGTCAGACACCTTTGTTTGGAATGGTGAAGCAGACGAGGCCCTCACAGCCCTGAAGAATCAATTAACAAATGCACTAGTGCTAGCGGCTCCTAAAGATAAAGAGCCCATGTTGCTCTACATTGCTGCGAACTCACGGGCGGTCAGCGCAGTGGCAGTCGTGGAAAGACAGGAACCTGAGAAGGAGTATCCAGTCCAGAGGCCAGTATATTACGTCAGCGAAGTGCTCACAACTTCCAAACAACGATACCCACAGTGGCAAAAGCTTGTATTTGGTGTATTCATGGCGAGTCGCAAATTGAAGCACTATTTCCAGGAACATCCAATAACAGTGGTTAGTGCAGCACCATTGGCAGATATAATCCGTAACCGTGAAGCCACGGGGATAATAGCCAAGTGGGCGATTGAGCTGGGACCATATCACATCAATTATGAGCCACGAACAGCTATTAAGTCGTAGGCCCTGGCTGATTTCATCAATGATTGGACAGAAATTCAGTCAGTTCCTAGTACTCCTGACACAAAGTATTGGATCATGCATTTTGATGGATCCAGACAGCTACAAGGATCGGGGGCTGGAGTCGTCTTAACATCACCCAAAGGAGACACGCTGAGTTATGTGCTTCAAATACACTTCAACTGCACAAATAATGTGGCGGAATACGAGGCGCTACTTCATGGACTTCGCATCGCGAAAGAGATGAATATAACTCGCATACGTTGTTTTGGTGACTCAGACTTGGTGGCACAACAGGTGTCCGGTACATGGGATAGCAGGGATGCTAATATGGCAGCATACAGAAGAGAAGTGGATCAGATTGCAGGGCACTTTGTTGGGTTCCAAGTTGACCACATTGATAGAAGGCAAAACGAAGCAGCAGATGCCTTGTCCCGCATCGGATCTAATAGATAGCCAGTACCACCCAATGTCTTCTTAGATTAGTTGCATAACCCGTCAGTCAAGCCTCCAACGGAGATAGATGTCGCTGAGCCAGAGGCTGAATCAGCATTAGTCGCAGCTTTGCACGAGCGACCTGAGTGGACAACACCGTATATGGCATATTTGGCTCATGGAGAACTCCCAGAAGATGAGGTGAAGGCTAGAAAAATAATACGGCGATCCAAAGCCTATACAGTCATCAACAATGAGCTGTACAAGAGAAGTGTCTCATGGACATTCCAGAGATGCGTATCGCCAGAGGAAGGACAAAAAATCTTAAACGAAATTCATGCAGGTGATTGTGGCCATCATGTCTCGTCCAGATCTTTGGTGGCAAAGGCATTTAGACATGGTTTCTTCTGGCTCACGGCGTTAGCAGATGCTGAAGAAATTGTCAGAATATGCGATGGATGTCAAACATACGCTCGGCAAGATCATACGCTGGCTCAGGCTTTACGCACTATCCCTATCACGTGGCCGTTCGCGGTCTAGGGTTTCGATATGGTTGGACCCTTCAAGAGGTCCTCCAATGAAAAGACTCACCTTTTAGTCGCGGTGGATAAATTCACTAAATGGATCGAAGCAGAGCCCATTGCAGATTGTGAAGCTGAGACAGCGGTGAAGTTCTTAAAAAAGATCATATTCCGTTTTGGATACCCCCACAGCATCATCACAGACAATGTCAGCAACACTTCTGAAGGAGCCACCCAGATATTTTGTGCTAATAATGGGATAAGACTAGACCTTGCATCAGTATCACACCCGCAAAGCAATGGACAAGCAGAGCGAGCCAACCAGGAGATCCTCCATGGAATTAAGCCGCGCCTTATCGAAAAGGTTGAAGCATCTCCAGGTTGTTGGGTGGATGAATTGCCAGCCGTGCTATGGAGCTTAAGAACAAACTCCAAATAGATCTACAGGATACACGCCATACTTCAAGGTTTATGGAGCAGAGGCAGTCATGCCAAGTGATATTATACATGATTCGTCTAGAGTCGCACCATACGTTGAGACAGATAATGAGATAGCTCGACAAGACTCAGTGGACACTTTAGAAGAAGCTAGAGATTTAGCTGCAGTCAGCGGTGTACCAGAAAGATTTGCGAAGATATCATGCTAGACGCATCAGGACCCACACCTTTCAAGAAGGAGACCTGGTGCTGCGACTCAAGCAGGACCATAAGGGGATGCATAAACTATCCTCCCCGTGGGAAGGACCCTACATCATCAGCAAAAATTTGCACAATGGATCATATTACTTAATGGACGTAAGAGAAGAAGATAGCAGCCGTCCAGAGTTTGCGGATCGTCTTGAACTACCTCGACCATGGAACATGGCACAATTGCGGCCATATTACACCTAAGCTAATCAGAGCTGAGTATCATCTTCAAAGCTAACTAGAGCTGAGTATCATCTTTACAGCTAACTACAGCTGAGCATCACCTTCACAGCTAACTAGAGTTGGTTATCATCAAAGCTACTTAGAGCTATATCATATCAAAGCTACCTACAGCTGACTGTATCATATCACATCTACCTACAACTGATTGTACCAAATGATTATGAAATAAAGCCGGCCCTTCTGGATTACAGAAGATGGTCGTTTCGCCTCACTTTGAGTTGCCGAGTCTTCTATTTCTTAATTATTCGTTTCTTGGGGGCTTTATGTTCTACGAACTAAGCTAGTCACCTTGAAACCGCCAAACTAGTGGCACCATCTTGATTATTATCAGTCTTAAAGTTGGACGCAACTTGCACTATGTGGCCAAAGTACCAGCGTGCGGCGTCAATCGAGTCTGAATGCCTATCATGGACGTTCTCGACACTGAACACACATTTTGCTTGGGAAATACTGAGTGGGCCCACTTAAAGGATATTTGAGAAAATCTACAGACCTACCTACAGGTCGATTTATGTACTGCCAAGAGTACGAAATTATTTAAAAGCTATTTACAGCCTAATCATTTTATTTTGAGACATTGCAGTATTTGTTTTTTGAGGTTTCAGGAGATGATCATTGTATCTTTCAAGAAGCATTGAGATGATCGCCAAGTCAACCAACTCAATTCTTGGGGGCTGCAGTCATGTTACTGTCAAAAAATTGAAGGCAAAATTCTTGAAGAAACCAAAGGACATTACAATCAACTCAAGAACGCACTCCTCAAGAAACCCCAAACATAGGCAAAAAAAAGCTTGATACAGCGAAGGCCATTACAACATGATCTGGAGTCGACCAAGAAAAAGAGTTGCATTGAAAAGCAAGCCAAGAAACAGAAGTCTAGCCTAAATATTCAAGACAGGCGCTCCGCAAAATGGTTGGGAAGATACAACTCCTCATTATATGAAATTCAGACTACACTTCGGGGCTAATGTCGGGGGAATACTTAACCCGTGACTCATCAAGTGAAATGCGGCTCGTTATGAGTTCACGGCCGCACCGTCAATGGGCTTACACGATGATGGGCTGACCCAAGATCAGGATGAGAAAGATAGAGAAGAACGGGAGTAACTTGGCTTGGAAGACAAGAAGATGATTAGTCTCTGAGTAGGACTCCGTCTTATGCTTTCCTAACAGAAGAATCTTTCCTTGTAACCTAGCGAGCCTCCGTGTATATAAGGAGGGCTCGCGGGACGTAGAAAGAGAGCTCTCAAGTCCTGAACCCTAGATCTTACGGCGACTTGACACATCGATCGCCAACCCTTGTAAGCACCATATTCATATCAATTCCAATCTAGGATAGGCAGGAAGTAGGTCTTTACCTCGCATCGAGGGGCCGACCCTGGGTAAACATTGTCTTCCTCGTGCCCTGTGTTCTTAAGCTCGGAGACGCTTGACTCACGCAATCCCCACACCTACGAAGTCATCGCAATGACATCTGCCGAGATTAACCCACGATAGCAGCACCGATCTAGCGGCAACCGTTCGTGATGCTAAGGCCGATATGGAGGCGGCCCTGACGTGGCTGGTGTTGCAGCGTGTCAGGCGGATCTTGGCGCCCTCCTCCTTCGGTGATTCCCGGCGTCCTCTGGGCCGCGCGGAACTGGTACAGATCATTCGTCAGGTGGTGATGCAGCAGTGCCGGCGGATCCGCCAGCAGAACCAGCCAGAGATGCGAGGAGGTGGCCGATCTGGAGGCCGCCGTCAACGGAGCAGGAGGTGGCCGATCTGGAGGCCGCCGTCGACGGAGGAGGAGGTGCCCAGAGATGCGAGGAGGTGGCCGATCTAGAGGCGCCGTCGACGGAGAAGAAAATATGTAACGGATGTTACTCAACACGAGTTACACCGTTGCGTGTAGTACTGGCCCCTGGACCATTAACCAGTACACACAGCCAGAATGATAACAAATAAAGCAATAGTATAGCAAATCTAGCGAATCCAGAGTATAAAATTATTACAACTTGCATAGCGGAGGCTAGCATAAATTTGTTTGAAGTTTCAATAACATAAAAGCAAATAAAAGAACTCCAGTCTTCTAGTTTGCGCCACAGGCGAACAAAGGTTGAGTGGAGTCTCGAAACCTACGTCGATCACTCAGAATCTGAATAACCTGCAACATTTAATACAGCCCAAAAGTTGGGTCAGCACAATTTGGAATTGTACTGGCAAGTGTGCTTTGAAGTGGATATAAATGACGCCTAGCTACTACATGCTTATTTGGCTAGGTGGAGTTTCAAGGCTGACTTGCATAAAAGCAATGTTTTCCCTATCTTTTAATAGAAAATAGTTTTCACACATATAATTGGACACTCTGTTTAATAACAGGTGCTCCTACCCATTAGCTATGAGCACACTGATAGACATCAGGCACTCCCACCAATTTTAACCAATCAATTTTTTTAGTATTTATGAGATTGGGATGAGCGAGAATAATGTCATAGAATCCAGTCTAGTTGCTAGTTTGCCCATAACCGAAGGACATGGCTAAGATCTTAGTTTAAACCCTCGCGAGGTTAGTACATATTACCCATGTTGCCCGGTCCACTCTGCTCACTCCGGGAATCACCACATGGAGAGGAAGAGAGGATCGAACCAGAACTAGCAAGAAGTAGCTTCCCAAACCCCCACGCACCGTACCACCTACCACTATTCTACATCTCTGGCTACGATGGGTTCAGGTCACCACCACCTACCAATTCTGTCGTAGCCCATACTACATTGACACATGGTTGCACAGAAATAGTTACCAAACAAGAACCCAAACATATTCTCAGATTACTGGGCGGCGGTCCCCACCATAAATTTTAACTCAGATGACAATAAACAATTAAAATAGTACGATCATTAAATTCATAACATGATAATTTCCCAAGCACGAATTTCTACATAGCATGGCTAAGCAATTCTAATAATGATGTCACCTAACATATGATGGTTATTGTGTAAGGGAATATATGATTACTCCACTTGGGTGTTAGTGAAGTAATTTAGCATAGCTATACACACAATTCCTACACATGCATTGCTACGAAAATAAGCTAATAATGCATAGAAAATAATAGGACATGAGCAACACTTGCCTTGGTTGAAGTTTCCGGCTAAACAATCCTCACACAAATAAGAGTTGCACTCCTCGCAATCTACACGATTCATAACAATATAAACATAAACAACCAAACAATACAAACCAATATGCACAACATGAATGCATAATGATTTAATAATGCAACTGAGGTAGTTAACTTGGTTCTCTGTTTATCTACTAACACATGATGCATATGAAATGTATTTAATGCAACAACTAAGTTAATTTTGCAATTAAACATTGTTAAAAGGGGTAATTAAGATTCTGTAACTTTCAGTCGAAAAATAGTTTCATAAATATAAAACTTAATTTGTATGGATGGATAAATTAATTATAAAACCGTAGCAAAAGGATTCACTTGATTTCGAAAAATTAATAATTGATTGTAATTAATATTCTACCGACTGGTATTTTAAATAACAGAAAATAAAGGTTCGGTAAAACTTAAATATTCTTATAGATCTAAGTAGATCGTAATTTTCTGAATCTGCAGCTTAATTTTTGTATACACGGTTAATTTTCTATGAATTTTACAAGATCTGCTTTGTTCCTGTGTTTTCGTACGGTTTTCCGAAAAGAAAATGACACGTGGCGCGATCTGATTGGTAGATACCCCTTCGGTAAGTGATCTAATCTGAGACATTAGATCTAGATCCGACGGATGACACGAAAAGATGCTGGGAACGGTGGTGCTCACCGGAATTGGAGAAGAAGACGATGGTGGCAGCTCGGATTGCGGACGGCGGCGATGTTCTGCTGCTCCCCGGGCTCGGCGACGGCGGTCACGTCGAGCAGGATTTTTTCTTCGGCGTCGAGTTTCTTCGAGGTTTGCCTCGGTTTCCTTCGGTGACGATGATGCAACTCCGGCGAGAACCGAGCTCGATTTAGAGCGATATGAAGATGGATACGGGTGGAGAGGATCGGACCTGGTCTCGTCCGTTTCGTATAGGTGGTCCTCGGTATCAGCGCTCCGAGGTGGGTTCCTCGGTAGCAGCTCTTCGAGGTGGTCCTCGGTAGCGGAACTCCGGCGACCTCGATCTCTCGCTCCCGGCTAGGGTTTCACGAATTTCAAGGATTCGGTGGAGAGCGGGGTGGGGTATTTATGGGCAAAATTTTGTGGGCAGGGAGCAAAGAAATCCCAACGAATCGAGAGATTTTTGAGGAGTTCAGTACGTACAGGAAAGAACTCGTGTTCTTCCTGGAGTCCTTCCGCAGCTAGGGGATGACAAGGTGGGTCCTGGTCGTCAGAAAAAAAGAGATGCGGCTGGGCCAAAAGCGGCCCATTTCGCTGGCTGCACGCGCGTAGTCTGACCAGTTGGGCTGCGGCCCAACTAGCTCAGCGAACATGTTTTTTATTCAATTTGTTTTAATCTTTATTTCATGTTTTCTTTATAACTTTTGATTTTGAACTCGGAATTGAGGCAAACCAATTTTAAAAGATTTGTAAAATCGTCCTCTGTCTTAAATGACTATTAGGACTAGTTTTTATAGTAAGGAAAATTACGAATTTACCCTAAGCTCATATATGCTTTATAAGGGTTTTGGAAAACTCTGAGTAGGATTTTCGAAATAGTCCTTTTAAAATCGAATGCAAAACAAACAAATGCAGGTTTCAAATTGATGCCGTGATTAAATTCACACGATGATACGCAAACATCCAATTCTAAAAATCGGGATGTTACAAAATATGAGGTCTAAATCGCTCAGCTCATGAACTAGTTCATCAATTGGTTTTATATTTGATTGTTCATCAATTGTGCTATGTCTTGATATGTCATATTCTCCAGCGGCATAGGCAAGATCTCATGAACTAGAGATGCTCTGTTTTGATATGTGATTTGTATTACGAACTAATGAAATGTTCTATTTGTTTTATATTAGATTGTGAATTATTCGGCGACACTGTCCAAGACGGAGCAAGCCTCAGTACAACGATTTTGCCGAAATTAATATGCTACGAAGGCTTGCGAGCTCGATGTGGTTTGTTATTTTCAGTTCGTCCTTCTATGTAGTTGCTTTAACCACCGTCTTCGGGGTGTGTATAGCAATTAGGCTTCAGATGTGGATTGGAGAAGAATGAAACCACTACTTGACTGTTTTGCTAGCTCGAAGACCGTTTTCGAGGTTTCGAAGCAGACAGCGAGCTGAGGAAGAAGGAGAAGAGTGGAGGACTATAAACGGACATCGAGCTGAGGAAGAAGGAGAAGACTCGACATGTGTAATTGATCATCTGTTGATGCTATGTAATGGTTACAATTGTTACATACGTTATGAATGGATTTGTTAGCATTTTTGTGCTTTTGCTGTGAGATTTTAAATGTCCAGTGGCAACTGTATTCCTGCTCTAGGCTTATGAAGAAACCTCAGTGCAAATGAGTCGAAACAGAATCTCCGTTTCTGATGTTCCGAGACATCGGAAACGGAGGTCTGTGCCCCACCGTTGCCAAATGGAGGCCTTATCGGTGACGGTTTTTAGCCTCCGTTCCCGATGAGGGCCTTCACATCAACATCGGGGGCGGGGACACGGACCCTTTTTTCATTTCCGATGGGGGTTTTGGCATGTTTCCGATGTGTCATTCTGTACTAGTGGGCCCCCGCTCCACATCCCTCGACTCGCATGGAGGAGGACGCCCGTGATCACATCTCGGTGGGGTCCTCGATGCCGATGAAAGACAGATAAAACACAGATTCTTGTTGTCAAAACGTTTCAGAACCAGATCACATTCTGAGATTTTTCGGGAATTTATACAGTGAAGCGAAAAATCTGTTTCTGGACAACAAACTCAAAATTTTAACCTCCTCTCAAATAGAGGTTACTCTTGGCACACAAAAAACAATAAGATACAAAGGATTTGTTACAGAAGTAATAAGCACCTTGACAAAGAAAATTTGAAAGCAAAAAGATGAAGGGTTGCCTCCCAAAAGCACTTTTCTTTAATGCCTTTTAGCTAGGCACAATGGTTTTAATGATGCTCTCATAAGAATAAGAGTTTAAACACAAAAGAGAAAATCAAGAGGCAAATATCAAACACTTTTAAGTCTAGCCCACTTCCTATGCATAGGAATCTTGTAAGAAAATAAATCATTGAAGAAATAAGGAACTAGCATAGGAAGATAAAGCAAGTGCAACTTCAAAACTTTCAACATAAAGAGAGGTGTTTTAATATCATTAAAAATCCTACAACCATATTTCCTCTCTCAGAATAATTTTCAGTAGCATCATGAACAACCTCAACAATATAACTATCACATAAAGCATGCTTTTCATGATCTACAAACACATAATTTTTATCACCTTCCAAATAGTGGGGTCATCATTATTTAAAATCACGACCTTTCTAATCCCATTTTTAATAGTAGTATAATTAATATCATCAAGCAACATAGGACCATCATCTAGAGCATTATCATAAACAACAGTAGAGAAAATATTTGGAAATTCTGTTTCCTTTTGTTTCTGTTGAGTCAAGGAGCTTGTTACTTCAAATTCATCAAAAAGAGAAATTTCAAAAGAATCCACAGAATTATAACATTCATCAATAGCAATTTCCCCAAGCTTAAAGTTTTCCATAGCATTAGCAATAAAAATATTCAAAGAATGCATACTAATATCATTGCTACTATCATGCAAATAAAGTTCCATTGGTTTTTTTATTTTCTCTTCAAACACTTCATGTCCCAACTCAAGATAAATTTTATAAAGCTCTCTCATATTTTTGTTGTTTTCTGTCATAAATCCAGTTTCAAGCAAAGTAACCATGTAGCAATAAAAAGATTAAAGAGCAATTGCGTACTTCCCAAGTAAACTGATAAGAAGAGCTATGCATGATAGTAAACAAAACAACAAAAGACTAATTGATGGAATTTTGATTTTTTTTGTAGTTTTAAAATTTTAAAGCAAACAAGACTAAACAAAAATAAACTAAGCAAGACAAAAACAAAATAGAGAGAAAGTTAGTGTGTAACTCCACTTGCTGAAACTTCCAAGTCCCCAGCAACGGCGCTAGAAAAGAGCTTGATGCGGCCTACACAGCCCGTTGGGAACCCCAAGAGGAAGGTGTGAAGCATTATAGTAGCAAGTTTCCCTCGTTAAGAAACCAAGGTTATCAATCCAGTAGGACTTGGAAAAGGCTTCAACACGGTGTCAATCTACTCTGGTGCTTGTAGATTAACGTGGACCTGCACACAACACAATCAGACTACTTTGCCCAAACGAAACAGGAAGGTTGTCAATCTCCCTGGCTTGCTGAAAACAAAGGATTAAACGTATGGTGTGGAAAATAAATATAAATGCAAAAATGAACATCGAGCAAATGATGATGGGAAGCAATGGAAACGGTGTTTTAATCAATGTAAAAGAATGGACCGGGGTCCACAATTCATTAGTGGTGTCTCTCCATAAAACAGATAAACATACATGCTGGGTAAACAAATTTGTTACAGCTAGGCAATTGACAAATTGTAAGGGCATGACAATGCTATCATGACAAGCTATAGTTCACGGTAGTATTTAATTGGGCATTACAACAAAATACATAGACCGCTTGCTAGCAACATCTATGACTAATAATCCACACCGGGATCGCTATCCAACAAGTCACCCGAAAGTATTAAGTTGCAAGCAACAGATTATTGCACTAAGCAAAGTGCATAATGTAAGCAATGAATATAACACGTAGAAATAAACACCGCTGTTTTCATCGGATCCCAGCAAACACAACATGTAGCATTACAATAAGATGATCTTGATCATGTTAGGCAGCTCACAAGATCTAAACATGTTAGCACAAGGAGAAGAGACAACCATCTAGCTACTGCTATATATGGACCCGTAGTCCAAACATGAACTACTCACGCATCACTCCGGAGGCGGGCATGGTGGTGTAGATCCCTCCGGTGATGATTTCCCCCTCGGCAAGGTGTCGAGAAGAGCTTCAGAACCCTCCCAAACTAGGGTTGGCGACGGCGGCGGCCTCAGATATCTTTCATGGAAATTGATCGGGTGTTTAGGGTTTTCGTGACGGAGGCAATTTATAGGCAAAGAGGCGGTGCAGGAGGCCACCCAGGGCTTCCAGGCGGCAGTGGGGAGCGACCCCATCCGGCTGGAGGGTGGTATTCCCCCTCCGGCTGATTTTTGGACGGTGCCTTTATTCCTTGGTAAAAATAATCAGGTAAATTTTCAGGTCTTTCGGAGAATATTTCCTTAATAACTTTTCTAAAACAAAAAAGCGACAGAAAACAGTAACTGGTACTGGGCATCTTGTTAATAGGTTAGTCCTAGAAAATGCATAAAACTAATATTAAACTATTATAAAAAATTGTAGCATTGATATAAAACAAGCATAGAACAATCAAAAATTATAAATACGTTTGAGACCTATCACAGTGTCATACTTGAGGCTGTGGCTGATTATGATCTTTGGATTTGGCATGCATTTTTTGGCACGGCCGGTGCTCACAATGATATCAATGTGCTCCAACGCTCTGTCACATCCCAAATTTTGGAACTAAGAAAAACTTAGTTTTACAAGACCCAAAATTCAGAACCAACAAAATCTTTTTGAAATGTTTCACTGATTATTGTGTTTTCCTTCCCATTGCTATGTTTGACTTTGTGTGACTTGTTGTTTAAGTTGTTTGACTAGTAAATATTAACCCAAGCACCCAACCTACGTAAAATATATTTAACTTTGGTGACCCTGTTATGACAAGAAAATATTCCATACACCTTTTTCCATTCTTATTTCTGGCCAAAGACCATTTCAATGATACTTGGTTTAGCAACAACCAAAATTAATACCCATTATTTGAGAAAGTAAAAGTATTTCCAAAATTATGCGTTTCCAAGATGATGGAGATCTATATGCCATCTCCCACCTATTTTTCAACCTTGGTATTTTGCAGGTGTATACAACTCCCATTTTATAAACTTTTATTTTCACTCCATTTGAAACTAACACTAGTGGGAAATATATTACCCCTCATATTTCCTTTCTCAAACCTTTTTGAAAACTACTAAGATGTGAGTGGAGATATTTCCTAAACATCATCTTGTCATAATTAGGAGTGGTCTCTCTTTCACAAGATAGCGTTGTGGAAATGGTGGTATGATTAATTCTTGTGGTTTGATTTGTGTGGGCTTGATGGTAGTGTTGATCTTGTTGTGATTGTTGCTTGTTTGGACAATTCCTCAGTTATGCTTAACACTAAAAACAAAAGACACTTGACAACAAATTTGGAATGTGACTTAAATAAAGCAAAACTCCTAAAATTACTCAACAAATTGAAGTAGGATCATAAGTTACAAGAAATGATCTTAATATATTATTCTATGTACCTAACTCTCTATTTCTTTCCAAGCAAATATTTTCTTTATGAAAATAATTCCATGGATGAGGCAAGAGGATTACTATCTCATTCTCATACCCCCTTTCTTCTAAAAAATTATATAATTACCACTTAATTTTATTTAAGTTATGAAATCCTATTTTACTTCTTTAAACACTAAGAATATTCAAAACCCTATGAACCAATGTGCTTCCAAACATTTTATTTTGCAACACCAATTTTTGTGGAGCTTCTACATGTTATGGGGAAGCTACCTGATTTTTCTCATAATTTTCTAAAATGTTTTAGTGCCTCAATAAAATACCTAAAATGCTACTGGTTTAAAAAAAATGAAATGAAAGAAACAGAAAAGGAGGAAGTGCAGGGGGTTTTCTGCAAACTTACCTTTGTCTCCCCTGTAGCGACTGAGCCACACCGCTAGCTCGTCGTCGCACCGACCGTCGCCGTGATGCCGAGTTGGATAAGAACGCCGCGTCAGCCCTCTGCCCTGCTCCTCCGTGATCATTGTCCAGCAGAGGAGTGATACGTCTCCAACGTATCTATAATTTCTTATGTTCCATGCTTATATTATGCCAATTGCTACATGTTTTATTCACACTTCATAGCGTTTTTATGCATTTTCTGGGACTAACCTATTAACAAGATGCCACAGTGCCAGTTCCTGTTTTCTGCTGTTTTTATATTCCAGAAAAGCTGTTCTGGAAATATTATCGGAATTGGACGAAACAAAAAGCCAAATTCCTATTTTCCCGACACGTACACGGAGCCAGAAGGGCAAGCCCGGGGGAGGCCCACGGCCTCCTCACCATGTCCCCGCGCGGCCTGGAGGGGGTGGCGCCACCACGTGGTGAGGCCGACTCGGCCACCCCCTCGCGCCGCCCTTTCGCCTATATAATCCTCCTGCCTCGAAAACCCTAAAACAATCGACGATTTCTCCAGAAGAGTTCCGTAGCTCCGCCGCCACCAAAAACCCTGATTCGGGGGACAGAAGTCTCTGTTTCGGCACCCTGCCGGGACGGGGAATTGCCCCCGTTGCCATCTCCATCGACTCCACCGCCATCTTCATCGCCGTTGCTGCCTCCCATGATGAGGAGGGAGTAGTTCTCCCCCGAGGCTGAGGGCTCTACCGGTAGCTATGTGGTTTACCTCTCTCTCCCATGGTGTGATCTTTATGTGATCATGAGCATTGCTAGTATCGCTGAATTCATATGTAATGTTTATGCTACTCAAGTGATTTTATCTAGTTTCCGGAGTCATTGTGACAACACGGTATCAAGGTGACAGTGTGGGTACTTGTGTGTGACTCTATAAATAATTTAGATATTATCATGGCTTATTCTTTGTGGAATTGTGGTGTTTGTTTACTCAGACTTTGAGGTGTGCTTTTGTAGCCCTACGCATAGTACTCTTGTTTCACCAAGAAGGAGAATAATCCCGAGTAGCACTTACTTGCGTTCAGTTGTGCTAAAATGTTGAGAGATACCACTAGTGAAAGTATGATCCCTAGGCCTTGTTTCTAAGCATTGAAACACCGTTTACAACAAGTTCTGCTACATGTTTGCTTGCTGCCATTTTTATTTCAGATTGCAATTACTACTTATAATCATCCATATTACTTGTATTTCACTATCTCTTCGCCGAACTAGTGCACCTATACATCTGACAAGTGTATTAGGTGTGTTGGGGACACAAGAGACTTCTTGTATCTTAATTGCAGGGTTGCTTGAGAGGGATATCTTTGACCTCTACCTCCCTGAGTTCGATAAACCTTGGGTGATTCACTTAAGGGAAACTTGCTGCTGTTCTACAAACCTCTGCACTTGGAGGCCCAACACTGTCTACAAGAATAGAAGCGTGCGTAGACATCAAGCTATTTTCTGGCGCCGTTGCCGGGGAGGTAAGTGTTGGAAGGTATCTCCTTTAGATTCTGCAATTATTTCTTTTTGTTTCTTGTTTTTATTTTCACTAGTTAGGCTTAATGGAAAACAACAAAAAAATTAGAGATCTTTATGAACTTTATATTGAATTAGGACATGATGCTTTTGAAGAGAAAATTAAAAAACCTATGGAAGTTTGTTTGCATAATAGTGGTAGCAATGTTATTAGCATGAATTCTTTGAACACCATTATTGCTAATGTTATGGAAAAGTCTAAGCTTGGGGAAGCTGGTTGTGATGAATATGATATTTTTAGTCCCCCAAGCTTTAAGGAGGAAATTTGCTTTGATAATAATTTGCCTCCAATTTATGATGATTATAATGATTGTGATATTTTCAGTCCACCTACTATTGAGGATATAGTTTATGTTGATTATGATATGCCTCCTATATATGATGTTTGCAATGATGAATATGATATTTTCAGTCCATCTACTATTGAGGATAAAATTCATTATGATTATTCTATGCCTCCAATTTATGATGATTACAATGATGGATGTGATACTTTTACTCTCACTATTACTAATGATACTGTTTATGCTTATGTGGAGAGTAATGCTACTTTTATGCATGTGGATCATGATAAGAATGCTTTATGTGATAGCTATATTGTTGAGTTTATTCATGATGCTACTGAAAATTATTTTGAGAGAGGAAAATATGGTTATAGAAATCTTCATGTTATTAAATTCCCTCTCTTTATGTTGGAAGTTTTGAAGTTGCACTTGTTTTGTCTTTCTATGCTAGATGCTTCATGCTTCAATAATTTGTTTTCTTACAAGATTCCTTTGCATAGGAAGGTGGTTAGACTTAAATGTGTTTAATATTTGCTTCTTGACGCTCTCTTATATTCAACTCTTATACATATGAGAGCATTATCAAAAATTTCATGCCTAGCTGAAAGGCGTTAAAAAAAGCGCTTATGGGAGACAACCCATCATTTTATTTCCTGCAAAATTTTTGAGTCAAGGATCTTGCTTACTTCTGTAACAACTCCTTTGTATCTTTATTTTTTGCATGTTGTGCCAAGTAAAGTCTCTAGTAGAAAGTTGATGCTAGATTTGGATTTCTGCACAGGGACAGATTTTTGCTGTCCACGGTTTTGAGCTTTATTCACTCCAGAAAAATTGAAAATTCTGAAAAAATTCGTGCGTGATCCTCAGATATGTACGCAACTTTCATTAGTTTTGAGTTTCTCAATCTGAGCAACTTAAGTGCCTCGAAAAAATTCGTCTTTACGGACTGTTCTGTTTTGACAGATTCTGCCATTTATTTTGCATTGCTCTTTTACTATGTTTGATTGGATTTCTTTGCTCCATAAAACATCAGTGGCTGTAGCTAATGTCCAGAAGTATTGGTGATGATTGTGTCACTGTAGAATATGTGAATTTTTGATTATGCACTAACCCTCTAATGAGAATTACTTTGAGTTTGGTGTGGCGGAAGTTTTCAAGGATCAAGCGAGAAGGATGATATGATGTGATCAAGAAGAGTGAAAAGCCTAAGCTTGGGGATGCCCCCGTGGGTCACCCAAGCATATTTCAAGAAGACTCAAGCGTCTAAGCTTGGGGATGCCCAAGGCATCCCCTTCTTCATCAACAACTTATCAGGTCATCTCTAGTGAAACTATATTTTAATTCTTCCACATCTTATGTACTTTACTTGGAGCGTCTGTGTGCTTTTATTTTCGCATTGTTATTTTTATTTTCTGAATAAATTGGATCCTAGCATTCTTGTGTGGGAGAGAGACACGCTCCGCTTTTTCATGTGAATACTCATATTCTTCACTTATACTGTTGAGTATTCTTATCTAGCTACTGCTATGCTTTTAGCTCCTGTTTTTCATGCATCTCTTATTCAGAGCTGTTAGTTCTTGTAGAGTAGTACTCTCTTGTTTCATTTGTAAATTATTTGGAGAGTTTTTGTTGAAATAAGTTGATTGGTGTTTGGTTGGAAACAGAAAATGCAACATGTGGTAGATGGTATATCGAAAAGACACACATATAGATCATTGTCTTGGATAATTTGACACTTGGCAATTGTTTTGAGCTCTCAAGTATTTCATGTTTAAGCTCTTGCATCATGTAGTTAAAAACCTATTAGTGAAGAACTACCGTAGAGCTTGTTGAAATTTGGTTTGCATGTTTGCTATCTCTAAGGTCTAGATATTTTCTGGTAAAAGTGTTTGAGCAACAAGGAAGACAGTGTAGAGTCTTATAATGCTTGCAATATGTTTTCATGTAAGTCTTGCTGTACCGTTGATATCTGTGTTTGCTTCAAACAACCTTGCTAGCCTAAACTCTGTACTGAGAGGGAATGCTTCTCGTGCATCCAAAACCTTGAGCCAAAACCCATGCCATTTGTGTCCACCATAACTACCTATTATGTGGTATTTTCTGCCATTCCAAGTAAATACTTCATGTGCTACCTTTAAACTATTCAAAAGCTATTATCCCTTATTTGTGTCAATGTTTTATAGCTCATGAGGAAGTATGTGGTGTTTTATCTTTCAACCTTGTCATTTACTCCTGACAGACTTTCACCAATGGACTAGTGGCATATACATCCGCTTATCCAATAATTTTGCAAAAAGAGCTGGCAAATGGGGTGCCCAGTCCCAATTAATTACAACTTTCACCTTTAATTCTCTTCACATGTTTTGCCCTGATTTATCAGTAAGCAATTTAAAAAGTTAATCATTCAAAATAGACACTCCTCCATGGTATGTGATTGTTGGAAGGCACCCGAGGATTCGGTTAGCCATGGCTTGTGTAAGCAAAGGTTGGGAGGAGTGTCACACAAATATAAAGTACATGTGTAAACAAAAGAGAAGAGGATGATCTGCCTTTGGGTAGAAATAACGTCCTTCATGGGAGCCGCTCTTGAAAGTCTGGTTGACAAGGGGGTTAGAGTGCCCACTACCATTCGTTGACAACAACAAACACCTCTCAAAACTTTATTTTTATGCTCTCTATATGATTTCAAAACTTAAAAAGCTCTAGCACATGATTTAATCCCTGCTTCCCTCTGCGAAGGGCCTTTCTTTTACTTTAGTTGAGTCAGTTTACCTACTCCTTTCTATCTCAGAAGCAAACACTTGTGTCAACTTTGTGTGCAACAATTTTTATATGCTTACTTATTGCACTTATTATATTGCTTTGTGTTGACAATTATCCATGAGATATACAAGTTGAAAGCAATTGCTGAAACTTAAATCTTCCTATGTGTTGCTTCAATGCCTTTTACTTAGAATCTATTGCTTTATGAGTTAACTCTTATGCAAAACTTTTTGATGCTTGTCTTGAAAGTACTATTTGTGAAAAGTTTTTGCTTATATGATTCAGTTGTTTACTCATTACCTATTTGTTAGCAAACTATAGACCATTGCCTTGAGACACTTCATTCATAACATATGCTTTACAATATTATTTGATCAAGATTATGTGGTAGCATGTCACCTAAGAAATTATTTGTTGTTATCGTTTTACCTACTCGAGGACGAGTAGAACTAAGCTTGGGGATGCTTGATACGTCTCCAACGTATCTATAATTTCTTATGTTCCATGTTTATATTATGCCAATTGCTACATGTTTTATTCACACTTCATAGCGTTTTTATGCATTTTCTGGGACTAACCTATTAAAAGATGCCACAGTGCCAGTTCCTGTTTTCTGCTGTTTTTGTATTCCAGAAAAATTGTTCTGGAAATATTCTCGGAATTGGACGAAACAAAAAGCCAAGTTCCTATTTTCCCGACACGTACACGGAGCCAGAAGGGCAAGCCCGGGGAGGCCCACGGCCTCCTCACCATGTCCCCGCGCGGCCTGGAGGGGGGTGGCGCCACCACGTGGTGAGGCCGACTCGGCCACCCCATCGCGCCGCCCTTTCGCCTATATAATCCTCCTGCCTCGAAAACCCTAAAACAATCGACGATTTCTCCAGAAGAGTTCCGTAGCTCCGCCGCCACCAAAAACCCTAATTCGGGGACATAAGTCTCTGTTTCGGCACCCTGTCGGGGCGGGGAATTGCCCCCGGAGCCATCTCCATCGACTCCACCGCCATCTTCATCGCCGTTGCTGCCTCCCATGATGAGGAGGGAGTAGTTCTCCCCCGAGGCTGAGGGCTCTACCGGTAGCTATGTGGTTTACCTCTCTCTCCCATGGTGTGATCTTTATGTGATCATGAGCATTGCTAGTATCGCTGAATTCATATGTAATGTTTATGCTACTCAAGTGATTTTATCTAGTTTCTGGAGTCATTGTGACAACACGGTATCAAGGTGACAGTGTGGGTACTTGTGTGTGACTCTATAAATAATTTAGATATTATCATGGTTATTCTTTGTGGAATTGTGGTGTTTGTTTACTCAGGCTTTGAGGCGTGCTTTTGTAGCCCTACGCATAGTACTCTTGTTTCACCAAGAAGGAGAATAATCCCGAGTAGCACTTACTTGCGTTCAGTTGTGCTAAAATGTTGAGAGACACCACTAGTGAAAGTATGATCCCTAGGCCTTGTTTCTAAGCATTGAAACACCATTTACAACAAATTCTGCTACATGTTTTCTTGCTGCCATTTTTATTTCAGATTGCAATTACTACTTATAATCATCCATATTACTTGTATTTCACTATCTCTTCGCCGAACTAGTGCACCTATACATCTGACAAGTGTATTAGGTGTGTTGGGGACACAAGAGACTTCTTGTATCTTAATTGCAGGGTTGCTTGAGAGGGATATCTTTGACCTCTACCTCCCTGAGTTCGATAAACCTTGGGTGATTCACTTAAGGGAAACTTGCTGCTGTTCTACAAACCTCTGCACTTGGAGGCCCAACACTGTCTACAAGAATAGAAGCGTGCGTAGACATCAAGGAGCACGTGGGTCGCCCTCTCTCGCTGCCCAGTCTCGCCCAATCCTCGCGGCCCGAGCACGTCGATGCCGGCCTCGATCTCCGCCACCTCAGCTCCCCGGCAAGCTCAGCTCATTCTGGACGTCCGCCTCGCTCGCCGGAAGCTCCGCAGACACCTCGACGTCACTTCCCCTGCCCCACAGCGACGCAATCGTGCTGACGACCTCCGACGGGTGCGCCATGGACGCCATCCGTGCACACGATGGACACCTACTCTCCCTCGCTTGACTCGGACCCAAAACCCTAACGGAGCACCCACACGCCGTCACTGCACAGCACCGCCACCAATGGCGTGCTCTCCCACGCCCTGACCGCCTCCTGCACCGAGGCCACCGTGGACCACATCCGCCCCTATTTAAAGCCGCCCCCGAGCCTCCCTTGCTCTCCACACTGCCCTCTCCTCTCACTCTCCACCTCTCCCGTGCACCGCCCGGAGGGCGGAGCCGCTGCTGCCGTGCCGCGGCTGTGCTGTGGAGCACGGGCACGTTCGACCGGGGCCAAGGTCGAGGTCGACCACGACAGCGACGCCACGCCCTCTCCGTTCTCTTTTCTCTACCCCAAACACTCATTCCCATCGACACCGCACTCACCCGCCCTATTTTCCCTCTGTTTCATGCCCAGAAGAAACGCCAGGAGCTCGCCGGAGTTCCGCCAAGGCCAAGGAAGCAGAGGAGCTCGTCGTGGTCCAACTGTGCGTCCCCGAACCGTACAACAGCCGCCAGAACCTTCTCCGACCCTCCGCAGCCGACCCCAACCATCTCCGTCGCCTCTCGAGCCCTCTAGGTGAGCCTTCGACTCGCCGTCGTCGTTACGGGCACGGCGGCGCCGCTTGATTAAGGTCGCCGTCGCAGCATTCACCGTGCGCCGTTGGATCTCAATCCAACGGGCGCATACCACTTCGGTAGTCAGGAGCCACTGACGGGCTGGCCCCACCCGTCAGGGTTTTAACCTTTTTCACGCGCAGGAAAAAATAAAACTTGGCCAGGCCCAGCGGGCTCGAAACCTTCCCAGCCCATTTATTTTTTTTCCTCCTCTTTCGAAATTAGGATTTAACAGAAAACTTTTAAATCAGTATGCCTGTTTGAAATTCAATAACTTGAGAAATGATTGTCCAAATAAATCAAACCAAAATTCCCAGGATAGCTGACAAAATTGTTAAACCAACCCAGGTGGTTTCATCCTGTTTAGATAATTAACAAATGTGTAGAAATTAAAGTGCCACAAAAGGTTCAGAACACCAACTTGTTTGTTTCTGATACCCTATTAACCCAATTGAGTTCAAACCAATTTTGTTAGATCACATTTAATCAGTGCTAACTACCCCTAAATTGGTAAAATTATTGAAGCAACAGAAACTCATTAGTAAATCAAATAGTGATTTGCACTTTTTTGTAGTATAATAATTATGGTGGAATAAATATTAATCCAAATGGACCTAGGCCAATTTTGTTGGATCAGAAATACTCAGTGCTAATGGTCTCTAAATTGGCATAATTTTGTCGTTAACAAAACTTAAGTTCTGCAATAAAACTTGTGTGGCTAGTTTCTGCCATTTTCAAGTCATATTTAATTATTGGTTTTCAATTAAATTAAACCCAATTGGTTGTCCTTGCGTGATTACAGTAGCTATTTATAGAGTTTAAGATTGTAATGTTGTGATGTTTGGTTGAATGGTATAGTGATTGTTGGTACTTGCTAGAGTAGACGATTAGACGAGAACGTTGCCGGGATTATCGAGGAGGGGGGTTTTGCTAAACAACAGGAGCAAGACCCGGGAACTTTGCTGAGCAAGGCAAGCTACTTCTCTGAGCTTGCACTTATATAAATCTATTTTGGTTCACATGTTTTACTTATAAAGTGCATAAGTGATTTATGTGGTGTTGCCACTAGAGCTATGATTTTGAAAACTCTTTTTTCCAAAATACCAGTATATTATTTTGACACCCTATATGGAGGTATTAGATGGAAATTCTTTTTCAAACTATAGGATGGGAAAAAATATTGTTTACTCAAAACTCCTTTGAAAATACTTGTGTGGATAAGGAATGCCGAAATGTCGGTGTGGAAGTGAAGAAATGGAGTATGGTGATGTTTATGAAAAATGCACATTGTGTCCTAGTACTATGACGACCAATCTTACCCTGTGCAACCATATTTACCCACCTATGGGAAAGGGCGTAGTCATATAATTTGCTCATATTAGTATGGGATGCCTCATCGACGGAGATGACTCCGTTATGCATGGGGGGGGGGGTGGTTTGGTGACCTACCCCTGACCTGGGTCCTCAAAAAGGAGAATACCGACGGGCTGGTATAAGTGAAGGGAGAAAGAGGATTGAAGACTTCACCATGGGGTCGCCGGACAAAACTATGAGTCCTCACACTTAGATTCCGACGGGCTAGGTTAAGTGTTGATGGAAAGTGTCATATGGGCAGGGTTCTATACTAGCATGAGCAAAGTACAGGCTATGGTCGGTGACTCAACTTCGCATACACCTTGTATGGCGGGACGTGGCTGACACGATGAGTTGCCGGATGGATGTGGGAAAAAAGTGCCACCTCTGTAGAGTGTAAAAATTATTCGAATAGCCGAGTCCTCGTATATGGACAGTTGGGAGGCTGTCCTAAGACCATGTGCAAGTTTTGCAAAGTTTTAAGATTTGAAAAGAAAGTGGAGATGTTTTATGTATGCAACTATACCGAAGGGCTGGTATAAGGTTGTTGGAAAATGATTTGACCATGACGGGCTATGGTCGGAAAAGGAGGAGTTTTGGAGAAATAAACCAAGGATGATTTTGGGAATTCTTACCTTTTTCAACAAAGATATGTTTTTGGGAAAAAGTTTTAAAGCTGACTTCTTACAAAGACAGATTTATGGGAAAAAGCTCTAAAAGCCTTCTTTTCTTTTTCATCAAAGATATAGAGATATCTTTCTAAAAGTAAAAGTCTTATTTAACCAGTGCATGTTCATGCTGGGGGTAGTTTGCGAGTACAATTCAAATTGTACTCATATTGGTTTCGTCCCTGGCTATTGTCTTAGCCAGGTTTCGAGGAGCATCTCGATGAGGAGAATGATGGTACCGATGACGCGAACTAAGGATTCTTCATTAGTCAGTTGCCTGTGGGAACTAAGGAACGCTAGTAGGCCATCAAGGTTGTTTGCTTCCGCTGAATGATGGTATTTTGCCCAGGAAGGCACATATGTAAGACTCGGTTTGTATGACTGAATTATTGTAAAACTTGTATCCGGTGTTGTAATGGATGTAAACTGTGATGCCACGTCGAGTTATGTGCAACAACAAACTGATCATGGGATTGTTGCTGAAAACATAACGAGTATCTCGGAATATTAATCCGGGATCCTCATAGACTTGGTATCAGAGCCATCCTGACTTAGGAGACCTTAGTTTAGCATGGGCGTTAGATAGGAGTTACAAAACCTAATTTCTAAAATAAAGGAGCCGAGTATTTTTGAAGAAGATTTGCTTATCTCCCAACCTTCCACTTATGCAAGTGTTACATTTTCCTAGTACCCTCCAAATTTTGTACACTTGACATATCACTAACTTAAAATTTTGTTTAAAATTGTAAAATGGCACTCAACCTCACCGAGTTTAAGCAAGTAAAGAAGGATTGCAAGCTGATGTTCCCCTACAGTGAGCCCGATGGATTTGACCCATCTCCGCCTAACCGGCATGGCCAGGTGTCGGTCCACAGTAAGGTGCAGTAGGACTTGTCCCACTCCATGAGAGAGGCTCGCCGAGTTCTTCCATGAGAAGGAGCTGACACAACCCAGCTTATATGAGACCCCGTTCTAGCTGCCTTTTCTCCCCACCCTCGCTCGCCGCCCTTAGCAACCCAACTCTCTTGAAGTAGGAATCCCGCGTTCTTATCCTACACCCAGAGCCAGAATAATCCGATGGCAAACCCCAAGGTCATTTTGGAAACCACTGCCGAGGATCATGGCGGACTGATGCTTTGGAAGGCCGTCTGCCATCTTCTTGGTAGCCCTGCTCGCAATCGATATGTGGTGTTTGAGAACTCACTCTCGCCTGCCGGGAGTGAATTTCAAACAGACGTGCATATTAGCTCGTGTCCGTTGGGCACAAGTTAGCCTTACTTGATCCAAGGTAGGAGCATGCCTACTCTTAGTCAAGCCATCCAGGTAGCAGCCTGGGAAGGTCTTGTCCGTCTCCGGTACTCAGAACCGGCAATGGCGATGAGTCGAGCTTTCCACCTTCTCCCAGCCAGACCCCAGCATGGTGTGAAGACTGTCCAAACTTCCATTAGGGAGGAAGTCGACCCTGCCGTAATCACCCTGGTCACCTATGGGGCTGCAATGACCAGGTTCAGCCATTCTCTGATGGATGAGCTCATGACTACAAGGCGCCACCTTGGTCGTGCTCACCTGGAACTGTGTCGAGCAAGCAACCCACCTATCCTCAACCATGGGCAAGCTCGGGGCACAGGACTCCCGTTCCCAGATGATTTGCTGGACCGTAGTCTTGATGCATCTGTGGCGCAAGCACTAGCCCAAGTTCAACAGCACCCCCAAGAGCCAGGTCTAATCCTCGAAGGCGTGCCTGCAGTTCTCCACCCCGCGGAAGATGGAGATGTGGAGACCACTCTTCGTCTCGGCCACGCTCCACTGACTACCAGAGGCTGTCAAGCGGAGTAGAACCCATGCTTAGTTAGCCTGGTTTACGCTTGTAGGTTGGTAGGAGAGAAGCGGCAAGGTTGTTTGTTTGTTTGTTTGTTTGTTTGTGTTGTGTAAGTTTGTTGTAAGCTTTTTGGTTGATGTCGAATCAGCCCATAATAAAACTTGGTGTTCTGATCCCCTTGTTAATTATGTTGATTTAGAAACAAGTCATAAGGTGTGTTGATTGTTCCTTGTTAATTGTGTTGCTTGTTGGAGTGAATTAAAAATCTTGAACCCAAAAATAAAATTGGAAACAGCTACACAATTGACTTGTGGCATAAAATTTCTCAAACCTAGAAATTAATGTTTTCCTTCACACAAAATTTAGAGAAGTGATAATATAATCACTCTCAATTTATTCAAATTACTTTCCTCTCTCAAATAAATTTATCTAAAATCCTATTTCTTTCTTTATTTCTTTAGATCATCAAATGTATCACCTGAGAATTAACCCCAAACATCAAATGCCATTATTTTCTAATGTGCGAAATTTGGGTGTGTTGCACCAGTTGATCATTAAGTAGAAGTATTTAATGAGACACTGTAACCACGGTGCCTCGCTCACTTGATGTTAACTCGTGTGTAGGTTTGGAAAAAAAACTACCTACTTGGTGTTATACCTTGTTCCCCATTTGGGATAAATCATGTGCCACACGCAAGTAAAAGTTTTTGGATCAGTGTCCAGTAGTGTTATGTGCTTGTTAACTGGTATGACTGAAATAATTATGCCATACCACTATAAATAATTTTGGACCATAAAATGCAGGGTTATTTTCTATAAAGATATTTTCTCAGTAGCAAGTTCTCCTATCTGTATGCTCGTACCTCTGCAATTCTATGAATGCTGCAAGACCAGAATTGTGGCAGCCAAGAAAAATTCAAAAATGCAAATCGTGTTCCAGTTCATCAGCGGAGACAAGTTTGATACAACCACGGAGTTCAGTACAGAAGGGAAATTTTCAGAATCAACGGATACAAATTCTACCCCAACGAAGCACACTACAACTACTTAGTGCGGATGCAAAGGCACTCCAGAAATTTCTATTCCCTCTCACGATCCACGGCACTGCTAGAAGATTCGCCTGGCTCGCCCGAAGCAGCGTCGCGAGCCACGCGACGGCGACGGACGGCTCAAGCAGCCTGCTCACCTCCAGCCGGAAGAACAGCCACCTCAGCCACCGGCGGCACAGCTTGCTCCACCGCCGCAGCCTGCTCCTCCATCGCAGCACCAGCACCAGCGCCAGACCACAAATTGCACAGGACAACGACTAGGATGACCACTGCCACGAACAGCAAGGTCTGCACCATCGAAACCAAGACCACGAAGAGCACGAAGATGATAATGCCCTCGATGCAGCCCGCTTCCTCCATCATATCGACATAGGCTCTAAAGAAATCACTAATGAAGCCCATGGTGGCGATGCGATAGGAGAAATGTTTTTGGAGGTTACTAATTTATAGCCGGAGCTCGATGCCCCTCCTCGGCACCGCATTGCGCGGGAAAGAGAAGGAATCACGAGCAGTGCTCGCCCAATGGCGCGAAACCATCAAGGCGTTGTTCTCCAAAGCCGTGATGGCCGCTGCATCGATGGACTGCACGCGCAGTAGTACCATAGATGAGTGCTCCGCGCACTGAAACCCGGGCATGTGCGGAGGGAGAGAGAGCAAGGAAGAAGAAGATAGAAAGGAAGAAAGAGACTGCCAGGTGGACCCCGGTCCCAGAGGTCAGCGAGTAAGTAGATAACCTCCATGTCCATCTATCCTTTATTCACGATCGTATCTCTCGCCTTTCCAGTACCCCATAGAGAAAAACCCTTGCAAAAATGATTTTTCAGAAAGCCCAACCCCATTGTGCATGTGGGCCAATTATTGGTGGCCCAAATATTTCTCTTTTAAAAGAAACCCTGTTATTTTCAAAACCTGTGTACGCACGAAAGTGAATAAATAGTTTGTCTAAAATAAAACCGTAAACTTTTGGTTTTCCCAAAATCGAGGTAATTATCTGCCTAAGATAAACCTTTGATTGTGGGTCGATGGTTTGGTGGTAGCCCTTGTTTGACCTTGCCTTGTTTGTGGCTAACTTAAAAAAATCAATGGTATCCGACAACCTACCCAGATGCATCCGAGGAGGATTAAAAATCTGGAAGGCACCTGCTGTGGACAACACTCAACTATCAAGCAAGCTCCGACGCAACCAGAAGTTTAACATCCCTCTACCAACCCAAAAACCGTACTCTCATACCTCCCTAGTACCCCACCTAGAAAATCTCGAGGACGAGATTTATTTTTAAGGGGGAAGGATCTGTCACATCCCAAATTTTGGAACTAAGAAAAACATAGTTTTACAAGACCCAAAATTCAGAACCAACAAAATCATTTTGAAATGTTTCACTGATGATTGTGTTTTCCTTCCCATTGCTATGTTTGACTTTGTGTGACTTGTTGTTTAAGTTGTTTGACTAGTAAATATTAACCCGAGCACCCAACCTACGTAAAAATATATTTAACTTTGGTGACCCTGTTATGACAAGAAAATATTCCATACACCTTTTTCCATTCTTATTTCTGGCCAAAGACCATTTCAATGATACTTGGTTTAGCAACAACCAAAATTAATACCCATTATTTGAGAAAGTAAAAGTATTTCCAAAATTATGCGTTTCCAAGATGATGGAGATCTATATGCCATCTCCCACCTATTTTTCAACCTTGGTATTTTGCAGGTGTATACAACTCCCATTTTATAAAATTTTATTTTCACTCCATTTGAAACTAACACTAGTGGGAAATATATTACCCCTCATATTTCCTTTCTCAAACCTTTTTGAAAACTACTAAGATGTGAGTGGAGATATTTCCTAAACATCATCTTGTCATAATTAGGAGTGGTCTCTCTTTCACAAGATAGCCTTGTGGAAATGGTGGTATGATTAATTCTTGTGGTTTGATTTGTGTGGGCTTGATGGTAGTGTTGATCTTGTTGTGATTGTTGCTTGTGTGGACAATTCCTCAGTTATGCTTAACACTAAAAACAAAAGACACTTGACAACAAATTTGGAATGTGACTTAAATAAAGCAAAACTCCTAAAATTACTCAACAAATTGAAGTAGGATCATAAGTTACAAGAAATGATCTTAATATATTATTCTATGTACCTAACTCTCTATTTCTTTCCAAGCAAATATTTTCTTTATGAAAATAATTCCATGGATGAGGCAAGAGGATTACTATCTCATTCTCATACCCCCTTTCTTCTCAAAAATTATATAATTACCACTTAATTTTATTTAAGTTATGAAATCCTATTTTACTTCTTTAAACACTAAGAATATTCAAAAACCCTATGAACCAATGTGCTTCCAAACATTTTATTTTGCAACACCAATTTTTGTGGAGCTTCTACATGTTATGGGGAAGCTACCTGATTTTCCTCATAATTTTCTAAAATGTTTTGGTGCCTCAATAAAATAGCTAAAATGCTACTGGTTTTTAAAAAAAGGAAATGAAAGAAACAGAAAAGGGGGAAGTGCAGGGGGTTTTCTGCAAACTTACCTTCGTCTCCCCTGTAGCGACCGAGCCGCACCGCTAGCTCGCCGTCGCACCGACCGTCGCCGTGATGCCGAGTTGGATAAGAACGCCGCGCCAGCCATCTGCCCTGCTCCTCCGCGATCATTGTCCAGCAGAGGAGCACGTGGGTCGCCCTCTCTCGCTGCCCAGGCTCGCCCAATCCTCGCGGCCCGAGCACGTCGATGCCGGCCCCGATCTCCGCCACCTCAGCTCCCCGGAAAGCTCAGCTCATCATGGACGTCCGCCTCGCTCGCCGAAGCTCCGCAGACACCTCGACGTCACTTCCCCTGCCCCAACGCGACACAATCGTGCTGACGACCTCCGATGGGTGCGCCATGGACACCGTCCGTGTACACGACGGACACCTACTCTCCCTCGCTTGACTCGGACCCAAAACCCTAACGGAGCACCCCCACGCCGTCGCTGCACAGCACCGCCACCAATGGCGTGCTCTCCCACGCCCTGACCGCCTCCAGCACCGAGGCCACCGTGAACCACCTCCGCCCCTATTTAAAGCCGCCCCCGAGCCTCCCTTGCTCTCCACACTGCCCTCTCCTCTCACTCTCCACCTCTCCCGTGCACCGCCAGGAGGGCGGAGCCGCTGCTGCCGTGCCGCGGCTGTGCTGTGGAGCACGGGCACGTTCGACCGGGGCCAAGGTCGAGGTCGACCATGGCTGCGACGCCACGCCCTCTCCATTCTCTTTTCTCTGCCCCAAACACTCATTCCCATCGACACCGCACTCACCCGCCCTATTTTCCCTCTGTTTCGTGCCCAGAAGAAACGCCAGGAGCTCGCCGGAGTTCCGCCAAGGCCAAGGAAGCAGAGAAGCTCGTCGTGGTCCAACTGTGCGTCCCCGAACCATACAACAGCCGCCAGAACCTTCTCCGACCCTCCGCAGCCGACCCCGACCATCTCCGTCGCCTCCCGAGCCCTCTAGGTGAGCCTCCGACTCGCCGTCGTCGTTACGGGCACGACGGCGCCGCTTGATTAAGGTCGTCGTCGCCGCATTCACCGTGCGCCGTTGGATCTCAATCCAACGGGCGCGTACCGCTTCGGTAGTCAGGAGCCACTGACGGGCTGGCCCCACCCGTCTGGGTTTTAACCTTTCTCACGCGCAGGAAAAAAATAAAACTGGGCCAGGCCCAGCGGGCTGGAAACCTTCCCAGCCCATTTATATTTTTTCCTCCTCTTTCGAAATTAGGATTTAACAGAATTTTTTTAAATCAGTATGCCTGTTTGAAATTCAATAACTTGAGAAATGATTGTCCAAATAAATCAAACCAAAATTCTCAGGATAGCTGATAAAATTGTTAAACCAACCCAGGTGGTTTCATCCTGTTTAGATAAATAACAAATGTGTAGAAATTAAAGTGCCACAGAAGGTTCAGAACACCAACTTGTTTGTTTCTGATACCCTATTAACCCAATTGAGTTCAAACTAATTTTGTTAGATCACATTTAATCAGTGCTAACTACCCCTAAATTGGTAAAATTATTGAAGCAACAGAAACTCATTAGTAAATCAAATAGTGATTTGCACTTTTCTGTAGTATAATAATTATGGTGGAATAAATATTAATCCAAATGGACCTAGGCCAATTTTGTTGGATCAGAAATACTCAGTGCTAATGGTCTCTAAATTGGCATAATTTTGTTGTTAACAAAACTTAAGTTGTGCAATAAAACTTGTGTGGCTAGTTTATGCCATTTTCAAGTCATATTTAATTATTGGTTAGTTCAATTAAATTAAACCCAATTGGTTGTCCTTGCGTGATTACAGTAGCTATTTATAGAGTTTAAGATTGTAATGTTTGGTTGAATGGTATAGTGATTGTTGGTACTTGCTAGAGTAGACGATTAGACGAGAACGTTGCCGAGATTATCGAGGAGGGGGATTTTGCTAAACAACAGGAGCAAGACCCGGGAACTTTGCTGAGCAAGGCAAGCTACTTCTCTGAGCTTGCACTTATATACATCTATTTTGGTTCACATGTTTTACTTATAAAGTGCATAAGTGATTTATGTGGTGTTGCCACTAGAGCTATGATTTTGAAAACCCTTTTTTCCAAAATACCAGTATATTATTTTGACACCCTATATGGAGGTATTAGATGGAAATTCTTTTTCAAACTATAGGATGGGAAAAAAATATTGTTTACTCAAAATTCCTTTGAAAATACTTCTGTGGATAAGGAATGCCGAAATGTCGGTGTGGAAGTGAAGAAATGGAGTATGGTGATGTTTATGAAAAATGCACATTGTGTCCTAGTACTATGACGACCAATCTTACCCTGTGCGACCACATTTACCCACCTATGGGAAAGGGCGTAGTCATATAAGTTGCTCATATTAGTATGGGATGCCTCATCGACGGAGATGACTCCGTTATGCATGGGGGGATGGTTTGGTGACCTACCCCTGACTTGGGTCCTCAAAAAGGAGAATACCGACGGGCTGGTATAAGTGAAGGGAGAAAGAGGATTGAAGACTTCACCATGGGGTCGCCGGGCAAAACTATGAGTCCTCACACTTAGATTCCGACGGGCTGGGTTAAGTGTGGATGGAAAGTGTCATATGGGCAGGGTCCTATACTAGCATGAGCAAAGGACAAGCTATGGTCGGTGACTCAACTTCGCATACACCTTGTATGACGGGACGTGGCTGACACGATGAGTTGCCGGATGGATGTGGGAAAAGCGTGCCACCTCTGCAGAGTGTAAAAACTATTCGAATAGCCGAGTCCTCTGATATGGACAGTTGGGAGGCTGTCCTAAGACCATGTGCAAGTTTTGCAAAGTTTTAAGATTTGAAAAGAAAGTGGAGATGTTTTATGTATGCAACTATACCGAAGGGCTGGTATAAGGTTGTTGGAAAATGATTTGACCATGACGGCTATGGTCGGAAAAGGAGGAGTTTTGGAGAAATAAACCAAGGATGATTTTGGGAATTCTTACCTTTTTCAACAAAGATATGTTTTTGGGAAAAAGTTTTAAAGGTGACTTCTTACAAAGACAGATTTATGGGAAAAAGCTCTAAAAGCCTTCTTTTCTTTTTCATCAAAGATATAGAGATATCTTTCTAAAAGTAAAAGTCTTATTTAACCAGTGCATGTTCATGCTGGGGGTAGTTTGCGAGTACAATTTAAATTGTACTCATATTGGTTTCGTCCCTGGCTATTGTCTTAGCCAGGTTTCGAGGAGCATCTCGATGAGGAGAATGATGGTACCGATGACGCGAACTAAGGATTCTTCATTAGTCAGTTGCCTGTGGGAACTAAGGAACGCCAGTAGGCCATCAAGGCTGTTTGCTTCCGCTGAATTATGGTATTTTTCCCAGGAAGGCACATATGTAAGACTCGGTCTGTATGACCGAATTATTGTAAAACTTGTATCCGGTGTTGTAATGGATGTAAACTGTGATGCGACGTCGAGTTATGTGCAACAATAAACTGATCATGCGATTGTTGCTGAAAACATAACGAGTATCTCGGAAGGTTAATCCGGGGTCCTCACACGCTCCCCGGTGTTTCTCAAACTTTGTCAAGGCCTAACTCCGCCGTGTAACTATGTGATCAATGGCCATGACTATGACAAGGGGTATGACCTTGTCGACGACATCTATCCTAATTGGTCAACATTTGTGAAGACTATCCGTAACACTGTCAGCCAGGGAAATTGTCATTTTGCAAAGAGGCAAGAGGCTGTCCGCAAAGATGTGGAGAGGGCATTTGGTGTGCTCTAGGCCAGGTTTGTCGTCGTCCGCTACCCTTGTCTTTTTTGGTCGCTAGATCAAATGTGTGAGATCATGAATGCCTACGTTATCACGCACAACATGATCATCGAGAGTGAGCGAGATACGAGGAGGCAATTGGTCAACGAGTTGTTTGATTTCTAGGGGCCTATGGCCCACCCACAGCCAGGCGTGTCGTCGTAGTTTTCAGAATTTATTGCCACCCATCGGGAAATTCGTGATGGAACAAGGCACCTGCAGCTGCACGATGACCGCGTGGCGCATTTGTGGGCGATCAAAGCAAACAACGTAGAGCTGGCGCCGGCTTGTGATTTTCATGTGTCCCTTTCGAACTCTTGAATGATTTAAATTTAAATTGTTTTAATAACTTATTATACATTTTCTATATTTGGATTCTAATTAAACTTTGCAATGAAGTTGAAGTTATTCAAAAAAATGATAAAAAAACAGTTGGGGTGTTGGTTTGAGGGGCGCCGCTGTCCGGTACTCCCAATTAGCCCTCAGTTGGGGGTGCCGGACACTTATTTGGAGGGTGCCGTTGGAGATGTTCTTAGTACTGCAAATGCTGTTGCGGGATGTGCTTTAAAATGCAGTTACACCATTGTCTTTCCCGGTTCATTATCTGGGAGTAGGATCGTAGAGCAGAACAGGGCAGGAATTGCCTGGATCTTAGGTCGAAGATATATATGCCCTAACAAACAAACCGACAACGGATGTAGTGCTAATTGATCAAATATCCCATCGTTATCTACCACTGTATGCTTACCTGACCATGCTCAGATGTGCATTGGCATATAGCTCTCCCCACGTGTCCCTACAGTACTTACTGCACAGACCTTGGCCAGACATAATGCCTTTATCATTATATTATCCCAAACACACACCCACCACCAGAAGCGGCACTAGCTAAGCTTGACAGCCTTACCTTTCTTGAGCCCACATGCCAGTTCGTAATTAGAGCTAGCTACTCTCTCGGTCCATATTTAGGTGGAACTTAGAGGTCTAAATTTGACAATTATTTTGATCAACCAAATATGTATCATATGTCACAAAAGTTATACCATTGAGTTTGTATTCGATTTTTTTATAAAAGATATAATTTATTTTTAAAAATTAAAACACGTAAAACTAAGGAGGCCCGTGCATTGGGATAGAGGGAGTACATCAAATGCCATAGCCATCCAGCCATGAAGAGAGAGCCTCCTGACTGCAGAGCTGCACCACCCTGCAAAACCAAAATAATAATAAATAATATGTATACAAATAAAAATGCAAGAGAAGTGCGACACGTACGACACTTTACGTCCGACGTTCGTACGACGCCCGTGGCTAGCCGTCGGATTTTTTAACAGGTGCGTCAAACAGATACGACGCCCTTGCTTGTCCGTCAGATTGACACAGAAGGTCGTACGCAGAGCAGTTCCGAAAATGCAAATCTAGCTACCTAGGAGTACCCTAGCTAGATGCCTACAATCTCTAGCTGGTTGCTGCGTGGCTAGCTCTTTCTGTTGCACCTCTCTTCCCATTTTCCTCCTTTTAGCCCCATTCCTTCTGATCACTCCACGATGAACATGGATGCCTAGCTCTACTCGTGACATAGAATAAGAAAGAAGATTGTAGTAGTGGAAGTAAAATTTAGATCTCCGTTGCACTAGAGCTAGCAGTACCCCCACTTCATATATTGATATATACCGGGCACTACTAGAACTGGAAGCTTCTTTTAACTGTCCATCTCCACTTAAGCTTAGAGCATCTCCAGTCGCGGCGCCCAAATGGCCGCCAAATGCCTTCCGGACAGGCCCTTTGGGCGCCGTCCGGACTACCTTGCCCATTTGGGCGCCGTCGATCCCCACTCGCGGCGCCCAAACTAAAAAAATTAAATTTAAACTTCGATGGATTTCATTCAAATTTTAGGAAATTTCACAGATTTGAATGAAATTTTAAAAACCTAAACCTAAATCTACTGGCGGCCCCGGTAGCGGCGGCGGAAGGCGTAGTAGGGGTCATCGTCCTCCTCCTCCTTCTTCACGCCGCTTGTTCCTGCGCAGTCGTCTTCCTTCTTGACGCGGCTAGGGCCGGCGTCGCTGTCGCCGGTGAGGTCGACGAACGGCACGCCAGTTTCAATGGCGTGCATGTACTCCGACCAGGCGCAGGCAGATGGCCCGTCCATGGGCGGCACGTCCTCCATGGACGCGGCCTCCGCGGCCCGCAGGAGCTCGTCCTCGTCCTTGGCCGCCTGCGCCGCCAGGAGCTCGGCGTAGAGCGTCGTCGGCTCCGCCTTCACCTTCATCGGCTCCGGCTTCGGCGAGAGCAGAACGCGGGAGAGGGAGGAGGAGGAGCGCGATGAAGACGCTCGCGAGGACGACGCCCGCGACGATGACCCTGTCGAGCGCGAGGACGACGTGCGCGGTGCCCACACATTGGCTGGCAGCGCCGGAGGCGGAGCGTGGGGCCACTCCAGCAGGGAGCCGCCGTTGGCGATGTGGTCCATGACGGCCTGGAGCGTGCGGCCGTGCACGCTCCAGAGCGCCTCGCGCCCGGCGACGTTCTTGTCCCTGGGCGCCGGGCTGGGGCCTTCCCACCGGTTCATCTCCTCCTCGAAGAGGCGCTGGAACGCCTCCTCGTACCGGGCGGCGTTGCCCGGGTCCTCCGGGTTCCAGCGCGGGTCGTCGCGCATCTCCGGCGTCAGTTCGCGCCAGTAGTGCGCGGTCTGGGCCGCGTGGAAGTCGCGGTTCGACCGCGTCAGCGGCCGCGGCACCGGGATGCCGCGGACGGAGATGACGTAGCCGTGGCCAACGCGCATGTCCGGCGCCACTGGGTAGCCGTTTTCGCGCAGCGCCTCGGTCTGATCCTTCAGCAGGGTGCGCGGCGCGAAGCCGTTCGCCGCGGCGCCACCGGTACGCCTCCAGTTGTTGCCGGCCATCTCTAGGGTTTGCGGTGGCGGCGAGTGTAGCGTGTGGGGAGAGAGGGGAGCGGTGGCGGCGAGTGAACGCGGGGCGACGGCCTTTTATGGCGGCCGGAGAGCGGTGGCATTAACGCCGCTCGCCTCGAAAAGGCGCGTCGCATTCACTCCGGCGAGCAGAGGACGCGACGGCTCACTGGCCGCCCGCCGGCCATGAAAACGAGGAGTCGCCACGCGGCACGCGCCTTTGACGACGCCTTTGACCACGGCGGGGCGTGGCCGTGTCACTGCCAGGCGTGGCCCGCGCGTCGGAAGCGCGCGTTTCCTTCCGTCCGGGGCCGCCCCCAAGCCTCCCCAAGTTGAGGGCGTGGGCTGGGCGTGCCGGACACAAAACTGGGCCGCGCCGGACCGAATTCGCGTTTGGGCGCCGCGAGTGGGCGATTTTGTGTCCGGCACGCCCCAAACGGCTTTGGGCGGCCGTTTGGGCGCCCCGACTGGAGATGCTCTTAGAGGTTGATTTGTATTGCTACTGAAGCTTTGAACTGTTTGAGAGATGTTAACTCATCACCCAAATATCCACCGTAATCATCACCATGATCATTGCGTCTCCCACCAAGAGCCGCCATTATCAAACCCTACTACACACCACATTACGCCGGCCTCGTCCTCTTTGGACGAGTACGTGCAGTTCTTCCCCGCCGAGATGTACCAGCAGCAGCAGGAGACCCTGGAAGCGGTGCTCTGGCAGCCGGTGACCGCTCCAGTTCCGGCCGAGCTTGGGGAGCCGGGAAATGAGGCGCCAGGTGGTGCCGTCGTCGGGACGGCGCGGAAGCGGCCGTTCCGGACGGACCGGCACAGCAAGATCTGCACGGCGCAGGGGGTGCGCGACCGGCGGATGCGCCTGTCGGTCGGCGTGGCGCGCGACTTCTTCGCGCTGCAGGACCTGCTTGGTTTCGACAAGGCCAGTAAGACGGTGGACTGGCTCCTGACGCAGTCCAAGCCGGCCATCGACCGCCTCTCTGACGCGGCGCCGGGGGCAACGGCGGCCGCGCCGAGAGCTGCTTCGGTGGAAGAGAAAGGGGACGCAGCAAGCTCCTCGAGCACTGCCTGTTTCAGGGATGTGAGGGCATCTGCGAGCGAGAGGACCATGGAGAGGATGAAAAGCGTAGGTGGGGATGGCTCAGCGATGGTGCTCACGTCAGAAGCCGCTGTGGCGGCGGCGATAGAGCAGCCCATGGAGGGATTGGACTACTTTTACCAGTACTACCAGCTCGAGGAGATGATGAGAGCAGCAACAACCCAGGAGTACCGAACTTCTGATTAACTAAGGTGATTTCTTGTATATGTTGGTGCGCCATATATATGCGAAAACATCATGTCCAAAACGGGAATAGCCTTCCTCGCCATGATCCAAATATCCAATGCATGCTTCCTTATCTGATTTTCAATTAGATCAATACATGTTATAGAATTTCTGTATTAAAGTATGTGGTGTCGAATATCGATCATGCCAAGACAATTAAGTTCTGGAAAATCATATGTTAATGCTGGCCGGGTGTGGTCTTCTACTAATTTTTCTAACTATACGTATTGTATTCGCTTTGTTAATATGCTAATGGTGAGATTCTTGGAGTTCTTTTGAGTTTTCCAGTGCTACAAGTATCGTCATTTTATCCTCAAGAGGTCAGTCACACACACAATCATGACCGGGAGGTTTTGCCAATCAATTTCAGGTGAAATGATCTTCAAGCAATCTAGTAGCTAGGGGGTAACATATATAAGTATCAGTTTGGAGTTTACATACCATATAGTTACGACAATCAATTTTGAAGATTGCATATACACAGTTTGTACCTTTAATTCCCCACAAAAAGACAAAAAAAATGTAGTTTGTACCTAGATCTACGTACACAACTTATAGGTTTGCTTGTGGAAAACTTTATACTTTAGCAAGAGTGCACGAAACGCTTCATGCATTATGAAAAAATATATCAGATTTCATGTCTTTGGTTACATAAATGATTAACATAACATCGTGGCTTACTTCTAGATAGTGCACATGTTTTAACAAAATTTTCAGCTCTGTAATTTTGTAGTTTTGACAAATTTTGATGGCAGTTATATTTCAGTAATTCATATTTCTTCAGTGTTACTGTGGTTTGCGTTAAGTAGTTGAATTACCTGTCATGTTCATCCCCAAGCAACTCACATAATATGCACTGTTCTATTTCAAGGCCAGTTAATTCCCCAAGCAACTCACATAATATGCACTGTTCTATTTCAAGGCCAGTTAATTCCAAGAGACATACATGTGTCACATATATATAAGCATGTGTATCATGAGAGTAATTAGTAATTATCTACATAAATTGTGCCTTAGTTATAGATATATTGTATATATTTAGCGTGCATGTAGTTCAATTTCATTAGTTTTAGGTCTGCATTTCAATGTTTTTGACAAATTTAGACAACACGTGAGGTTCAGTGCTACCCTGAGTTTGACACCTTGACTTAATTAATTGATTTACTCTTTTCCACGAATCAGTTTGTGTTAATTTGTACTGTCAAATCTGCTCACATAAAATTTAAACAGGTCTAGACGAAACTCAATGCAAAGAGAAATACCCTTGTGACCTATATCTAGAGAACGTTTAGAAAATAACAGGTACCTTTAAATTGATAAAGCATAAAGCATGAGTATCATGATACAGTTGTAACAAACTAGCCATGGCAAGTTACCAACAAATATATCCATATCTTTAATATGAATTTTCTCTAGAAACTTTAGTAATTTCCGGATAACATACATCCGTTTGAAGCATTGAGTATAACTATATATGTCACACAATCGAAATGGTTGGTAAAACGTTTTTTTATTAGAAATTCAACGTTGCAATCAAATCAATTGGTCTCTATTGTCAAACTTAATATATAAGAAATTTTTGATCTACCGGTCTACACAAAATAATCATGGGAAAGTGATAATTGAAGCGCATAGCTTCATTACATGCTTCACTATCGGATTCTTTCCCGCATGTCGAGTTTCCCAGGAACTCTGCAAAGCCTTGTGTGCACTTGGCAAAGACTTTTCCGAGTGTTGCCCATTGTTTGATACCTTATCGACAACGCGATGTTTGTCATGTGTTTTCTGTCGGGTAGATTGCCGAGAGTTACACAGGAGACACTCAGTAGAAATTCTGACAGGTGGCACGTGTCAGTGCAAGGTAGTTTGTCGAGTGACATATAGGGGCCACTCAGCAACACGCTGTCGAGTGCCTCTATATGACACTCGACAAACTACCTAACATGACTGTTCTCAATTTGATAGATTACGCTGGCTTGCGCCACGTGTCATCTGTGCCGACTGTTACACTCGGCATAGACTTATATGCGGAGTGTTGCACTCGGCATACGTGAAATCAACTTTTTTTTTGCATTTTCAAATATCCATGAAATTAAAATGGACATTTAAGACACATACACTCGGCACAGACTTATAAGCGGAGTGTTGCACTCGGCATACATGACATCAACTTTTTTTTTTGCACTTTCAAATATCCATAAAATTAAAATGGACATCTAAGACACATATTCCTATCCTTTGCCGATCGCCTCAATTCCGGTAGTGCTTCACGTGTGCCTTATCTATCCCTGGATTTGGTTAAATAACTGCACGATGCTATTGCTAAACTTAAAAGGTATCATCTTAATAACTAATTTGAGTATTATAATATCATAATATGGTGTATAAAATATTAAGTTATTTCATTACAAATAATGACACCAGCTCTTTTGATGTCAATATATGTATAGGAGTGCGTATATACCTTCTTACCTCGGCCACACATGTATAGCAGCGGTGTTCTTAAAAAAATGTTTTCTTCATGATACCACATATTCCATGTCATGTTGTGCGCGTTTATAGTTCTGAAAGTCTATGGAGCTTCGCCAAAAGAAGAAAAAGTAACTCTCAAAAGTCTTTAATGCTTTCTTCCATGAGACCCAAAACATCTTCCTTAGGAACGAAAAACCCCAGGGTATTACATATTATCAAAGAATAAGTAATTCATGTCCTGTAGGTCAAGCAGACATAGCAATGCAAGTAAGTTGGTGAATAAAAAACATACACATGTGACAACATTTGATATGTGACTTCTTTTACATAACTTTCTACACTTTCTCTAATAAATGGCAGATCCAACCTTTGTTGGCCAGACTAAATATCGACTCTTAGCCTAATTTATTTTTAAATTAGCCTCATAAGTATCTGACTCGTTTGCTGATACTGCTGCACTATGAGTATATGAAAAGCTAGTGAAAAAGCTATTCAGTCTAGCTAAGTGTCAGGTAGTAAAGAAAGGCTGCGTTCAATTATTGAACACATTGTATAGTCATGTACATGTAGTAAAAAGAATTCAGTGCCATGCCTAGCATCTCAAGCATCTGAAAGATAAGATTATTCATTTAAGTCCTTCAGTTCGTTGGTTACTATTTGCATGTATAGTCATGTACATGAGAGCAATGCAGTCAAGCCAACTTGCTCATAGTCTTGTACATTAATGGAGATAATGCTGAGAACACAAGAGAAGTTAGAAGTACTTTTAGAGGTAGAATTAATCATCCATATATACTAGCCACATGAACCAACTTAGTCTTTCGACTGCCAGCTGATCCAGGCCAGAGCTTATAATTACCTACATTGTTTTGATACTATATATTTGCATGTATAAGTATAACACAGTTTAGCTTGTGTCTAGTATGTAAAATTCTATTTAAATGTGATGATGCTAATTAAATGTACAACAATTAGTCATCTTATTGTCCACAACATATGTGTATAGATATCATATGTGGTAGCTATTTGTCCTATCTAGATTTGGAGATTCTGAATTGTTTGACACGTTTATTACTCTCTTGCTGAATTTAAATTGGAAAGTTGGTCATATAGAGTATCATAAAGTAAGATAGAAGTAAATTAATTTTCGTATCACTACGATTGCATGGTGTGTACGTGAGTAATAACACTCTTACTAATATATTCGTAAGTAAAAAGTGTTCTTGTTTATTTAGGTTGTTGTTTTTTCCTTAATCATGGAGGCGTCCACTCCATTCACATGAAATATTTTTTTCGTCTCATGTGCCGATGGTTTTATGCATACATGATTTTACTGTAGAGTTTTGGTGAGTAGTAATACAGATTGAAGAAAGAACAAGTTGTGTTTGGGGCCATTGGTAGTACGCAAGCTGGTGCATATAACTCAAATACTCAATACACAAACAGGTATAGACGGTTTTTTATGATAAATTCGGAGCCTCGACAACCATAATTTTGACGCATGCATGTTTGGGTATCATGTAAGGTCCTGGCTGTGTGGGGTCTTTAACCTGCATAATTTCATGTAAAATCATATATATACTAGCTATAAGAATAGGATCTGGGGATATAATGCAATATATATGTTGGCTTCAGACGAGGGTTTAGTAATGGTACAAAAGCTATACATTCCAATATAATCTGAAATTTTAGGTATTCTATTTTTGACTATTGCTCTATTATTTGAGCATTATACAATCCGATGAATATGGATATTTATCACTCTAAATATCTACTTAAAGATTTCCCCCGAACTTAGTTTTTTTTTAGAAATTGGGAAATCCCGGCCGAGTGATCCCCCCGAACTTAGTATATATGTACTAGCTAGGAATGGGTTTCTACTTTCTACTATTAGGTGTTGAACATGATTTGCTTTTTGGCTGCATGACGTAATTGCATTCGGATCCAAGGTCATACAATATTAAGTGAAATATGTACTGACCACACTCTCTTCGTTCGAGGGATGATGTGATGGATTTTGTCCGCCACCATGTCGTTCGTAAGAAGAAGGTATAAGACAAAACAAGGGACTTAGTGGCCCCAAGAAATTTAGAGATTCCATAAAGAAACATTTTTTTTGAGATCGTGTGATAGGCAACCCATGATGAATAAAGTTGATCTGGTGATCCGTCAAATTAATGGATCACCCCATAATAAGTAATATTAAACACTGATCCAGTGCCGAAATAATGGTGAGTTTGTAAGTAATACCAATTTCCTGTCATCATTCATTCATATGGTGGCTCTAGAGGACTAGCTAGTAATCAAATGCAGATAGAGTCGTATATATGCAGTCTGCAGGAACATACAGATACTTTTTTTTACTGCATGCGCAAGTATTGGTATTCATCTCCAGCACACAATATTCGATACTGAAAATTAAGATGGGCGTGTCCGGGCATTGAACGCAAAAGCTAGCTAGCAGTGTTGTCGATTGGCACTCACAAGATATTTCCATGGAAATTGAGAGGGAGACTAAAGCTAGATGATGATTTCCGGATCTTTACATTCGTGAAGAATCTAGCATCATGCCTTGGAAACTACCAGGGAGAATTCAAATGAATGCAAGAGGAGGTAGAGCTGGAGAAATACATCAAGGCAGAAACTAAGCATACGTACCAGACCACCGGTGGATCTGTTTCTCTTCTAGCTCCCACTGCCGGAATCCCCAGCCAGACGGACGGGAGGAATCGAAGGGCGTTATATATAGCCGGATAGGTCGGAAGGACCTTTGTGTGGCCGTGCTGCTGGTGTTTGTCTGCTATTTTTCTCAAAGGGAACACAGGGGTAGTGGTAGCACTGATGAGCGCCACTCCTCGAAACCAGATAAAGATCGGCTGAACACACCCGGATGGACGACCGGCCGCAGCCAGCAGCACGACGCTACTCGCCGTAGCATGCGCACCCTACGTACTTCTCTATCCTCTTCTTTCTCTCTCCCTTCCATCCTTTTTCTCAATGGACAGTCAGGCTGTACGTGCATAACTGCATACCACGTCGTGTGTCTATCTCTCACTTGTGTGGTTCGCTCGCAGATAGCATCTCCACCGCCAACCAAATCACTCCAAAGGCTTCATTGGGTGCCAGACACGAAAACCGCTAACAGCGGCACCCCATCTGTTTGGTCCGGCACCCCTGAGCACGCCCCCAAACTTGGGGTAGCTTGGGGTGTCGGACAACCCCAGATGAGCCATCTGATAGACTAGTTCCGCATGTCATATACAGAAATCTGGTTAGCGGGGATTAATTGAGACGTGCAGAAGACTGAAACGAGCGTAATAGCGACCACCTGGCTGGGCGGTTCCCCAGGCGACGTGACCCGGCGACGAGGTTTGAATTCCCCACAGTGCCACTGGAGATGGTCGCATTAATGTCGGCACCAGCCGACGCAACCCGACGGCGAGCTTTTTGACTTCCCCACGCGTTCCATTAATGCCGGTATCAGGCGACGCGACGGCGTTGCGCCTTCCCCACTTTTAGCATTAACGTCGGCCATCGCTCCTTGGCCTACCCAGCGGTGGTGTATAAAGATGACCTCCTTTCCTAACTGCTCGCCTTCATCTTACTCGCCTCTCACACTCACCCCCAATCCCTTCCGTTGCCAGCCACACAAGCGCACCACCGCCGACATGGATGTAAACAGGAAGTGACTCTCCTGGCAGGAGGCCAAAGATTTCTCTGAAAACGGCATCCTCGCGCCGCCGAAGACAACATTGCCGAAAGGCTATTTTGGCGGGGTGCCCGTGGCGCCAATCCCCAGAGCCGGCTTCGACATCAAGTGTACAGTCTACGACCGCTAGAGGAAGCTCCGGTGTTCTTTGACCCGTGGATCTATTCAGAGAGCCCCAGCGACACACCTTTTTCGAGGAGGAGCGAGTGGCGGCGCTCAAATTCACCGGGGAGTATCCACCGGCAGAGAACAACGTCGTCGAGTGGACGCGATTCTAGTCAGAATCTGGCCGCAACTTGTATTTGAGGCCCTCGAGGCCGGCCCAGCTACGTTCTGACCACGTCTAACACGGGTTACACGTGCCGCGAAACAAGAGGCAGTCCATTTAGCTTTAGGATTTAATTTTGTGTTCATGTGGAATAGAATGAAATGCAGATGCTCTTGGCCTAGATCAGCAAATAGATTTACATGCAGTAATAAAACTTATATGTTTTTTGGGCGCTGCCGTGATCCGTGGACATCACATTTATTAGGCCAACTCCAACGCGTCGACCCAAACGGACACCAATTTTTGGGCCTTTTTTGTCCGTTTGGGTCGGCCGACGAACAACAAATGACCGTCCCTGTCCACGCGTTCGCGTGACGACCCAACGTGTGACACATTTGGGTTTTTTAATTTAATATATTGATAGTAGGCCAAAAGGCCGTTCCTGTTACATATACGGGGGGTGTTGGTTTAGATGCGTGGGACAGGGAGCTTGTAGCAACCCTTTCTCTCGATCTCCAGTTCCCAAGGTTTCTACTTAAGCGGTTCCCTTTTTAGGATTAGGATGAAAGCTTGATGAGCAAACCCACTAGTGAAGCGGTCTAGGTAGAGCCGCCGCCCGTCTTTTTATCCGCCCTTACAGCGACCTTTCTCTCCTTTCCTCCCATGACAAGATCGACACATTGCCAAGTCCTATTCAGACGTCACCACCCCAAAAGAAAGTTCCGAAGTAAAGTCAACCAGCGATCATCATTGAAATTACCATTCAGCGATTAATGAGGGGGGGGGCTGGGGGCTCGCCGCCGAGGGCCTACTCGTCGTCGTCGCTGTCGGGGATGACGATGTACGGCGGCGCGACCTAGAGATGGGCTGGCGGCACACGGCCAGGCGGCGTTGGAGGATGCTCCTGCTCCTCCTGCGGTAGCGGCGGCAGGTCAGGGAGGGGGCCAGCCCAGCTCTAGGAATGGCCAAGGAGGCCGGCAGGGAGGGGCGGAGCCTGCTGCTGCTTCTCCTGCTCCTGCTGCATGTACGTCCACCATGGCAGCGGTGGCGCGGCCTCCTGGAGGCAGCGTCAGATCTCGTCCTCGGCGAGCGAGCGTCGGGACACATCGTAGGCGTGCTACAGAAGTGGGTCGCCGTCCTCGATCGCCTCCTCCTCGAACCAGAGCCCGTCCTCCTGGCCCGGGCGGCGAGGGGTACCGCTCACGGACGGGCGACGACGCAGGAGCTGGCTCGAACAAGCTCCATCGGCGCTCGTCGTGCTCCTCCTGGAACCACTCGTCCTAGTAGTGTAAGTGGGGCGCGAAGGCCGGGTCGTCGAGGTACTCCTCCGGAGCAGAGGAGGAGGGCAAGGAGCGCTGCGCGGCGCAGATCTACGGCGGCCAGAGGATGAGCCGACCTCGTAGTCGTGCTTCCCCTTGTTGTTCCACCGGAGAGGCATTGCGACGGCTAGGATTTGGCTGGCTGTTGGCGGTGGGGGAACAGTGTGTGGGGGCTGGGTGTGGGGACTGAGTGTACACGGCGGTCGCTATCCACACGGCCGAGTTAAAAAGGACTGGGCTAGGGAAAACGACGGGGCGGTGGGTCGCTGCCAGGTGGGGCCAGAGGAGGACACGAACGGACGCGCGTCGGTCCGTCTCCTGTGCGTCTTCTGTCCGTCTCGACACAAAGCAAACACAAATTTGCTCCAAAATTGGGTCAGTGCGGACACGAAACGTACGAAAAGATGCCCAAAGACCGAAATGCGTCCTCGCGTTAGGCCCTGATTTTGGCCGCGCCAAGCTAAACGGATCAAAACGGACGAAATGTGTCGGTGCGTTGGAGTTGCCCACAAGTGTCCAACATGCCAAAGCCGACAATGGGCGGTCAGTGGTGGACGGGCTGGATGGGTGAGGACTGAGGAGGCTAGGTTACGTACGTACGCCTAGGGCTGAATGATTTGGCGGCACAGCAGGGAGCGGTTAGACGCGCCAGCATTTCTCAATCGGAGAACGTGTCCACCTACAGTATCTAACTGTTACGAAGGTACCAAACCCCGCCGTCCAGCTGATGTATTGCTTGTGCACACATGCAGTCACAGTGATCGTTTTTTCTTGTCTTCTTGTGAATTGTCTAGTTCTTTCCACGTTGTTTGACAAAAAATATACTACCTCCGATCCATATTAGTGGGCACAACTTTGTCTAGATACACATATATCTAGTCTAAATACTTAACTAGATACATATGAATTTAGACAAAGCTATGCCCACTAATATGGATCGGAGGGAGTACTTTGTTTAACGGTTTGCCAAAACCCAGAAGCCAGGAGTGGTATTAGAAAGCCATTTGAATTAGTTGAGCTAATGTTCTCGACATATTCAATACACTTAGAGACTGACATTATATATGGGTATTAGAAAGCCTAAGTTGTAATGTTTTTGAAACGAACACAAAATGTTAGACATTTCATTGAATAAGGAGAAGCAAATTTACCATTTAATAATGGAAACTCGCTGAACACTAATTCAACACCATGTTACACGCCGGCCACGAGGCCGCGCATCACTTGAGCCAACCAATAATCTTCCGCTCAAGCGGCAAGGGATGATGTTCAACAATGCACAAGTATTAGAAACCGCTGCTCTGACTTCCGAAACTCAGCAACAAACTTGTCGGTTCAAGCACCGCACCCAACATAGCCGACGATATGCCACCCAAGCGACACCTACAATCCACCTAAGGCTTTCCGGAGTTGCCACTATGACTTCCACACTGTCCCCCCCCCCCCCCCCCCCCCCCCCCCAACGCTGCGCACAATCGTTCCCGACGGTGAAGCTGCACGGTCACCAAGTCACCGCAACCGACAAAATACAAGACCTCCGAGGAGCCGCTCCCAAGGAGGGTGATGCCGCAAAAACGCCTGATCCGACCAAGGCCAAAACTTAGGTTTTCACCCAAGAGATTAAAATAAAGAAGGTGTGATGAGGTTGCACAATGGTGCCCGTAAGAAGGGGAGTGACATCTAAGAACCCCGTCACCGCCGATAGCCCGATGACCGAAGTCGGTGCTACGCTTCACCCCGAGCTCACCAAACCTAAAGGCCTTATCGTACGTCTATCCATGTCCTAGTAGCCAACAATGCCTTGTAAGTCGTCACAACCGAGCTATGCCACCTCCACATGCAACTCACCGCAGCATATATGATGTCGTGGTGCTCTCACTGCCACAGCCACTGTCTCGGGACTACCGCCCCGACATCCTAACCTCTGGCTCCAAATTAGATGGCCACAGCTAGCACGAAACCACTTTAACTCGAAGTTTCCATGGAATCGCGACGCGCGACCACACAAATCAAGGTGTGTCGCACACGATCCTCCAGGAGCACTGGTTCGTTGAACGTACACCATGTGGTGGATAAGAGCCACGTCCGCTATCACCTCCACTATCACCTCGACCTTCGCGGAATGAACCAAACCGTAGGTCCGCCACTTTCCTTGCGCTACTAGTTCGATCACCATGCCCGGCCAAGAGCAGCACCTGTCAGAGTCACTTGCCAGTAGTTGATCTAAATTTGGCTCATGTTCCCATGGCATTTTTTCGAATTACAAGTTTCACTAATTTGAGTTCCACCTGTCAGAGTCTGATGTGAGAAACATTTTCTAAAACAACGTACGTCAACTTGTTTCTCTGTCACTTTTGTCGAGCACGTGAAAGCATGCATCTGACATGGGGGAGTTTTTCCATGCTATACTAAAAAGGTTAAAAGCCGTTAGAAGAGGAGCAAAATCCAAAAGTACGTGCAGTTTTTGGTTTTGCTGCGCCTTTGTGCCATGTTCTTTTTTTTTTTGCGATACAACCACAGCTCTATAAACCAGGAAGAGCAGTACAGCACCCAAAGAAAGTGAAAATTACAACCACACCCCTGGGAACCCGACACCCTGCATCCACCAACGCGGACCGGAGACGCGCCGCCGCTCCCACCTGGAGCCAGCGCTGACCTTGGATCTTGAGGTAGCATCTTTGCGAACGGGAAGTCGCCGATCTCGGCCTCTGCGTGCCCGCACGACGGCGGAGAAGGATGCCGAAGCACCGCACCCTGGTCGTCTCCCTCATCGGAGAGGGAGGAAGAACTGAAGCTCCTCCAAACACACCTAAACTCCCAAGCCCCGCATCGTCGCAGGAGTCGCCTCCTCTGCTCGAGAGATGCCGAGATCCCCGAGACACAAAATCCTCCATCCATCCGCCGCAACCACCAGCGGAAGAGGAGGCCCACGCACCACCATCTCCTCGACGCCGCCGGAGCCGCCATCGAAGTGGGGAGAGATGAGGTCAAACTTATTCGCCGGAGACGCGCCGCTGCCACCACCGTAGCGACGCCGCCGCGAAACCCTAACCTACTCCTATCTACAGGCCGGCCGAGAACCGGGGTTCCCCCATCCGCCACCCGTCGCCGGAGCGGCGAGCAGAGGATGAGGAAACCCGCGGCCTCGCGGGCAGATCGGGCAGGGAACGAGGTCGCCCTTCTTATCGCCTTCTACAGTAGCAGGAGGAGAGGAGAAGGGAAAACTGGGTGTAACTATTTTCCGTGTCTGATTGCCTTTGTGCCATGTTCAGGTGGATACCTGTATTCACCTTCATGAAATGTGTGCACGTTGACGTGGAACTTTAATCAGGAACATATGTTTGACATCGGATGATGGCAATGTTGGAATTTTGTCTACATATTGGCCCCCAACCATTTACTGTTTTTCGGATTAAATCATGTGGAAAATTGCTCATATATCCGATCAATAAAAGTCTGCACGCTGCAATCTAGAATGCGATTTTCTTTTGTGTCATCCCAGCGAGCCATATATTCTAAGGTTCTGCTAATTCTGATCGAGTTGCACGATTTGACCGAAAATCTAAGTAAAATACACAGTTAGCTCAAAAAAAAATGCAGCAAAAATGAGCTAATTTAGTAAAATACGTGTGGATTTTGTGATGCACTACGTTTTTTTCGAAAAGGGGAAAATCAGCATCTGTATCGGTTGATGCACTACCGAAACAACTTTTTTTTTTTGCAATTCAAAGAACTTTATTGATCACTGATGAAGATTACAGTCATACTGAAGAGTATCAGCAAGGAAAGAAGGGATATAATTAAGCCATAAACATCTACGTCTAATATCACTAGCTTTCTTAGCACACAGATGCGCTGCTTCATTTGCACCCCTCCCAACGAAACTCAAAAGGAAACTAGAAACAACGGTTGGAATTGTCGGCGTGCATGCGTACGACGCGAAATGCTTGGACCTTGTCGGGAAAAACATGAGAAAGGGGCCGGTTGGCTGTTTCCCTTGCTCGACACGTATTGCATGTCACATTTTGGTGCTAAAAGCCTAAAAGTGTGTGTCATCTGCATCTCAAAAGAAAAGAAAAGAAAAAGGGGTGTGTCAATCAAATTGTTGCATATATGCTGTAAAAGAAGTACAATTGTATAACTAACTGCTGCCTATAACATGATGTGTCATGTCATTTATAGTCAACCTAATAAACTAAGTTGTATAATACTCACTCCGTTTTTAAATATAATATGTTTAACCTTTTTTTAGATTCACATGTATCTACACATGTTTTTGTATGTATATTCATTCATTTTAGTACTTGTCAACACATGAAATATATAAAACATCTTACATTTAGAAACGGAGTGAGTAATTAGTTACAAACATATTCTAGTTCATTGATATCTGACTCACTTTACACTCTCACGGAGTGTCTCGGAACACGTGTTGCAGCTGACTCTTAGGGCTTCTTTGGATCACATGATTACAAAACACAGAAACTGTAAAAACACATGATTTAACAAGACTGCACATACAAAACAGAGGAAAACCGCGACAATGGTCATTCGGATGGAAACCCCTGAAAAAGTGTCTCGATCTTACATGCATGTGTATAAAAAATATGTTAGAGTGGCTTTCGAAATTCCTATATATTAATTAGGGTGTAGAAATGCAATCCGTAATAATTTGGAGGTGTCATTCATTTAATTCAGAGGACTTTCTTCGGAAAAAAATATGGATTGGAGTTCTCAAATTTTAATGATAATCCTTCAATCCAAAAAGTCCTTAGTCCCGATTTGCTTGTCCCGGTTGGCAAACCAGGACTAAAGACCCTCTAGAACCGGGACTAAAGGCCCGTTTTCCACTAGTGCATGTGGTGGATCAGAGCCACATCCGCTATCACCTCGACCTCCGTGGAATCAACCAAACCGTAGGTCCGCCACTTTCCTTGCGCTACTAGTTCGATCACCATGCCCGGCCAAGAGCAGCACCTGGCTACAGCCTTGCATGCCCAACGGCCAAATCGACCCAATCTGCAGCGAGTGACACGCGCACAACACCAACATAGCGCCTCATACAGCACAACATGATGCACACAGTTGCTGCACGATGACCGGTAAACCTCTCTTGTAATTGACACATCGCCATGCTCGCCGAGAGCCCCACCGTTAGTACAACGAGGGAATCGTCTGCATATGTCGTTGCTACGTCGACGATCAGCCGGAAACTCCATGCCCGGTCAGATCCAATCGGCCCCCGCCTCACCATAAGCTGTCGTAGGAGCTCGCCAACATTGCATCCACCCCTTGTGCTTGCCTGCTTGGCGAGGTCCCCAGCCTCGCGAGTGGGTACTCGGCGACGTGGAGAACGGGCCTGACCGTCGTCGCGCTCCACGCTGGGTATGCCTGGTGGAGGTCACCAGTGGCGGTGAGGGTAGGAGACGGGGAGAGGCTGGAGGCTAGAGGTTCGGGCATTGATGACGCCACCCGTGTCACTCTAGGAGGGAGATTTTTTTTCAAAACTTGTATTCTGGTCACTTGCCAGTAGTTGATCTAAATTTGGCTCATGTTCCCATGGCATTTTTTCGAATTACAAGTTTCACTAATTTGAGTTCCACCTGTCAGTCTGTGATGTGAGAAACATTTTCTAAAACAACGTACGTCAACTTGTTTCTCTGTCACTTTTGTCGAGCACGTGAAAGCATGCATCTGACATGGGGGAGTTTTTCCATGCTATGCTAAAAAGGTTAAAAGCCGTTAGAAGAGGAGCAAAATCCAAAAGTACGTGCAGTTTTTGGTTTTGCTGCGCCTTTGTGCCATGTTCAGGTGGATACCTGTATTCACCTTCATGAAATGTGTGCACGTTGACGTGGAACTTTAATCAGGAACATATGTTTGACATCGGATGATGGCAATGTTGGAATTTTGTCTACATATTGGCCCCCAACCATTTACTGTTTTTTGGATTAAATCATGTGGAAAACTGCTCATATATCCGATTAATAAAAGTCTGCACGCTGCAATCTAGAATGCGATTTTCTTTTGTGTCATCCCAGCAAGCCATATATTCTAAGGTTCTGCTAATTCTGATCGAGTTGCACGATTTTACCGAAAATCTAAGTAAAATACACAGTTAGCTCAAAAAAATGCAGCAAAAATGAGCTAATTTAGCAAAATACGTGTGGATTTTGTGATGCACTACGTTTTTTTCGAAAAGGGGAAAATCAGCATCTGTATCGGTTGATTCATATGGCCATTTTATTGTGTTATTAATTTTGATGCACTACATGCAATGATGTTGATACAGCGGCTTAGAAATATGGTTGAGATTTTGGAAAATTCCGGACACATGTTGCCTCACCAGTTTCCCACCATGATACTTTGTGCATTTTTTGACAACTAGGAAGTGTGGAGGAGTATATTTGTAAGTACATCCGAAACTACAATCCTAACTCTATAGACTGGCAGGTAGGAACTGTTGACAAACAGTAGAATATCCCCGGTTAAATATATCGCTGTGCCAGGCAGTAGTATCTCAGGTACATGATAGACCTTGAGGAATCCGTACGTGATATCGTTTGCGCGATCAAGCACGCCAAATAGCCGTGCCAACAAATCTCGTACATATCTTCGGTGTCAGCAGAGTTTGTGGCCGGGCAAGCGATCACAAGTCGCACAGTACGTAGAAACTTACCTCTGATTCATGGCGACGTGCGTCGGCAGGATTGCAGGAACATGGGTGCGGAGTGCGGAGTGTTTCTGTGAGGCTAGGTCTGTCCCCGATCCAGGCATGCAGCACGATACTCCGGGATAATAAGAGCTGCGGAGCGATGATCGCGCCGGCGGCGCCTGTTGGTGGTGGCGGCGCGCAGTGCTGCTTGAGATCGACATGGCGACGTGCGACGCCGCCACGCCGGGAAGGCGGCGTGTTCGTGTGGTGGCGGCTCGCGCGTTATTTATTTCACCAACTGCAAAATAAAAAATCGAGGCGATTGTTTGGATGAGACAAATATAGGCTACGGTAATTTCCCTAGTTTTTTTAGGGAATTTCCCTACTTCCTAGCCTTTCTTTTCAATCGATATGGGTACCGAAACAACGGTTGGAATTATCGGCGTGTTCTTGTGGTGGCGGCTCGCGCGTTATTTATTGAGTAAAATTCATCATTAGTCACCGAACTTAACACACTACAGGAGAGCTCACCTGTGCCGACGGCCAAGACCTGTGCCGACGGTTTTTTATCGGGGCCGTCGGCACAGGTGCCTACGAGGCCACCCTATGATCCTGGCCGTCGGCACAGATATCCCCGTCGGCACAGCTATCCTATCCCGACGGTGACCGTCGGCACAAAGTCAGCCGTAGGCACAGGTTCCCGTCACCGAAAAGGTGACGTCGACACCTACCTATGCCGACGGTTTTACCGTCGGCACAGGTTCCTTTTTTTTTTTTACCTCGTGCATCTGTACAAACCTGTGCCGACGGTTTTGCCGTCGGCACAGGTTCCATTTTTTTTTCACCTTCTACATCATGTATCCGTACCAACCTATGCCGACGGTAAAACCTATGCAACAGGTTCCCTATTTTTTTATTTTAATGTTCTGTAAATTAAGTTTAATATGTTTAAAAATAGTTGACTAGGATCCGCAAATTTGCCGCGCTATAAATAAATTTGCGGGAAAATCTATACCGTGTGCAGGGAAAAAGCACACGGCACAGAACTTCTTTGCCGTGTTCCCACAACCTGTGCAGGGAAAATCTATACCCCAATATTTCATGTGTTTCGTCGCATGATTCCGTGCCCAGCACCCGACACGGGAGTTTTCACCTCTAAGTGTCGGAACTTACTACGGAGTAAGAGGGGTCGGTGAAGGGGGTCGCACCTCGGAGCTGTATCTTGGTTCCCATAACCTACCAACACACCCTTATACATATATTAGGGACCCATGCAAGTTTTGTTTAGGGTGTTCCTAGGGGCTAACCTTACACAAGCAACCAACAAATTTCACTTTGCTACCCCCTTTGGACTACTTTTCACATTGATATTAAACAAACCCTGCAAATTACATTGACAACATAAATTACACAGAGAATAAAATATCGGTAGTAGCGAGAACACAACATAAATTGAAGATACATGGTACTCTGCAAATTAGAAAAAGAAAATTCATCTACCATCGACGCAGCCTCCCGCATCACTCCTGCCTTTCGACGACGCAGCACCCTTGCCCTTCGAGGACGCATCACCCTTGTCCTTCGACGACGCAGCACCCTTGCCCTTCGACGACGACGCCGCCGCCGCTGCTGCAGCTTTCTTGCTCTCTTCACTCGGCATGAAGATATCATCTTCATCCTCGCTCTCCTCGAGCCATAAAATAGAAAATCACGTCGGATCGAAGTTAACCATGCGCAAGCACTACCTAAATTAACCATGCCCTTTCAAAACCACGTCGGATCAAAATTGCCTACCTTCTCCAGTGGCCACTCTGACCGGCAAATCGGCAAATCATCGTGTGGTCGTGAGACGGCAAATCGGCATTCGATCCAAACAGCGGCAAGACGTCTCTGATGATTTGCAACCGTCCAAACAAGTGTTGGGGATGTTGCTAATCATCAGAGATCCTTGCCGCTGCTTGGATCCGACCGAGGGGAGGGTTCACCTTCAGCCTCCGCTCTAGGAACTCCTGCCTCTCAGAAATCTTGCTCTCTGCTACCCGTGTACTGCCAATGATGGATGTGAAGTGTACTCCTGCCTCTCTTATAGACCCGCCTCTCCGAGTGACTCCCTCCAGCTAGCCAATCAGGAACTAGTACGCGGATCGTGTGTTTCCTTCGAGAGCTTGGGAGCCGTTGGATCAAGTGAATGACTCCCTTCGGCTAGCCAATCAGGAACAAGTACGCGGATCGTGTGTTTCCTTCGAGAGCTTGGGAGCCGTTGGATCAAGCGAGTGACTCTTTCCAGCAAGCCAATCAGGAACAAGTACGCGGATCGTGTGTTTCCTTCGAGAGCTTGGGAGCCGTTGGATCAAGCGAGTGACTCCCTCCAGCTAGCCAATCAGGAACAAGTACGCGGATCGTGTGTTTCCTTCGAGAGCTTGGGAGCCGTTGGATCAAGCGAATGACTCCCTTCGGCTAGCCAATCAGGAACAAGTACGCGGATCGTGTGTTTCCTTCGAGAGCTTGGAAGCCGTTGGATCGTGTTGTAAATGTACAATATCCTACTCCTAGGTGTGACCAGCTTCACTTTCTCTCTAGTGAGTTTCTGCACTTAGAGGTGACAACTCCCCTTTCGGGCGAACCGGATGGAATCTTGTGTTGATTTGGGGTAGACTTTGGTTTCTGATGTTCCTATGGCCTAACCTAGCACAACCAAGCAAAAAAGTCCGTTGGCCTACCCCCTTTCGACGCACGTCTATGGGGGTAGACGGAAACGTTAGGGTTTTTCCAGCGGATTCAGGGTTTAGCCGAAGCGGGGCCCCGGAGCGTCGGAACCCCACCCAAACCTAGGTTGTGCCATAACATATGTATAAAAGTGTGTTGTGTGTTGTAAATGTGCAATATCCTACTCCTAGGTGTGACCGGCTTCACTTTCTCTCTAGTGAGTTTCTGCACTTAGAGGTGAAAACTCCCCTTTCGGGCGAACCGGATGGAATCTTGTGTCGATTTGGGGTAGACTTTGGTTTCTCATGTTCCTATGGCCTAACCTAACACAACCAAGCAAAAAAGTCCACTGGGCTACCCCTTTCAACGCACGTCTATGGGGGTAGACGGAAACGTTAGGGTTTTTCCAGCGGATTCAGGGTTTCGCCGAACCGGGGCCCCGGAGCGTCGGAACCCCACCCAAACATAGGTTGTGCCATACCATATGTATACAAGTGTGTTGTGTGTTGTAAATGTGTAATATCTTACTCCTAGGTGTGACCGACTTCACTTTCTCTCTAGTGAGTTTCTGCACTTAGAGGTGAAAACTCCCCTTTCGGGCGAACCGGATGGAATCTTGTGTCGATTTGGGGTAGACTTTGGTTTCTCATGTTCCTATGGCCTAACCTAACACAACCAAGCAAAAAAGTCCACTGGGCTACCCCCTTTCGACGCACGTCTATGGGGGTAGACGGAAACGTTAGCGTTTTTCCAGCGGATTCAGGGTTTCGCCGAAGCGGGGCCCCGGAGCGTCGGAACCCCACCCAAACCTAGGTTGTGCCATACCATATGTATACAATTGTGTTGTCTGTTGTAAATGTGCAATATCTTACTCCTAGGTGTGACCGACTTCACTTTCTCTCTAGTGAGTTTCTGCACTTAGAGGTGAAAACTCCCCTTTCGGGCGAACCGGATGGAATCTTGTGTCGATTTGGGGTAGACTTTGGTTTCTGATGTTCCTATGGCCTAACCTAACACAACCAAGCAAAAAAGTCCACTGGGATACCCCCTTTCGACGCACGTCTATGGGGGTAGACGGAAACGTTAGGGTTTTTCCAGCGGATTCAGGGTTTCGCCGAAGCGGGGCCCCGGAGCGTCGGAACCCCACCCAAACCTAGGTTGTGCCATACCATATGTATACAAGTGTGTTGTGTGTTGTAAATTTGCAATATCCTACTCCTAGGTGTGACCGGCTTCACTTTCTCTCTAGTGAGTTTCTGCACTTAGAGGTGAAAACTCCCCTTTCGGGCGAACCGGATGGAATCTTGCGTCGATTTGGGTAGACTTTGGTTTCTCATGTTCCTATGGCCTAACCTAACACAACCAAGCAAAAAAGTCCACTGGGCTACCCCCTTTCGACGCACGTCTCTATACCGATTTCGTGGACTTTGAGGTGAAAACCCCCACTTCGGGCGAAACGGAGAGAATCTATGCAAGAGTTGGGGTAGATCTAGGTTTTGGGTGTTCCTAGGTACTAACCTAGCACATCCAAGCAAAAAGTTTCACTTTGCTACCCCCTTTCGACGCACGTCTATGGGGGTAGACGAGAAAAGCTGGTCTTTCCTCCAGCGGGTCTAGGGTTTCGACGGAGAGGTGCTCCGGAGCGTCCGGATCACACCAAACCCTAGGTGGTGTCCTAACAACACCACAAAATAATAGAAGAATTGAAAAAAAAAGTAGTGAATTATAATGGTCAAGAAATATTAACAACACCACAAAATAATAGAATAATTGAAAAAAAAATGAAAAAAAATGAGCTGTGCCGACGGCTTTGCTGTCGGCACAGCTCCCCCTACCTACCTCATCCCAGGCTCGATCCTTCCCAGCCACACACAACACACACATCCCACGCACGCAGAACACACACACGCACGCGCTCCGCCGCCGCCGCACCCTCCAACCCTCGCCGCCGCACCACCTCGCCCACCTCCCCGCTCCTCTCCGGCCCGCCGTCCGCCGTCGCCCCCACCACCTCGCCCCCACCACCTCGCCCACCTCCACCTCGCCCACCTCCCCGATCCTCTCCGGCCCGCATTCTGCCGCCCGCACCTCGCCCCCACCACCTCGCCCACCTCCACCTCGCCCACCTCCCCGCTCCTCTCCGGCCCGCCGTCCGCCGCCCGCACCTCGCCCCCTCCACCTCGCCCCCTCCACCACGCACCCTCCCCGCTCGTCTCCGACCACGCCGTCCCCGAGGCCGGGCTCCTCTCCTCTGACCTCGGCCCCTAGCTCGCGCCCCGGCCACCTGCGCCCCGAGCCCGCCGCCCTCCCCTTCAGGTATGTATGTTAGCTATTAATTAGTTTTTTAATTTTCTGTTAATTAGTACTGTTAGTATGTTAGTGTTAGCTTTAGTTGTAGGATATTAGTGTGTGTTAGTTTTAGGGTTAGTATATTAGGGTGTGTTAGTATATTAGTGTGTGTTAGTACTGTTAGTATATTAGTGTGTGTTAGTTTTAGGGTTAGTGCCACTTTTAGTTGTAGGATAGTTGTAGGGTTAGATTAGTAGATTTTAAATGCTTTTTAGGGTTAGGGATGATTATTAGGTAAAACAGAGGACAATGGCTGCTGAATGGACTGAGGACAACACTAGGATAATCACTGATACAACACTAGGATAATCACTGACTTGTGTCACTGACTTGTGTTAGTTTAGGATATGTGTATGGTGCAGCATAATTGTTGCTTGGGCGTGCATATAATAAATTGTTTCCAAATGGCTATAGATGAACAAGGCAAATTGTGTCGGTGTCTTTCATGAATATTTATGTTGTCAAACATGTGTGCTAATATTTATGCTTATTTGTTTTCTCTTTCTCAATGCAGTTGATTTAACAAGATGAGCCAAGGCAAGGAAAACACCTCGTCCTTGCTTAGTAAGATTAGTAAGATGAAGGTACGGAAGCCTGGAGTTACACGAAGTGGACGACCTTCCACCTCGCGTTACGCCGTGGACGAGGGTGCGCGAGTAGGACGAGGTGGAGGACGAGGTGGAGTAGACGTGGCGGAGGACGAGGTGGAGTAGACGTGGCGGAGAACGAGGTGGAGTTGCCCTCCGCTTCTGGCGACGTGGCTTCCCAATACCAGTTGGAGGACGAGGTGGAGGACGAGGCGGAGACCGAGTCTAGACACGAGGTGGAGGTGGAGGACGAGGTGGAGGACGGGGTGGAGGTGGCGCCGAAGCGGCCACGGATGCGTGGCGAAGCGGGAGTCCCTGACGAGGACATGGAGCCTAGGAGCGTGGAGGCGAAAGCCCTCATTGTTCCTCAGGGCGTTGAGTAAGTGTACTAATTTTATAATTTTGAACATGTAATTTCATTGTGTTCATAACAATTTGGCATATGTACTAATGTTTGATTATTGTGCAGCAAATGGACATGGCCAGCACCTAAGATTCCCCGCACTCCTGGGAGCTTGCTTGGAGCTCTAATTAGGCAAAATTGGCCGGGCTTGTACACCGTCGGTCCCGACGCCGAGGCAAAGTTAGGCTATAAATGGGTGGACTATGAGGTTGCCCCTATCCCGGGCTTCGAGACAGCTGCTGACGCCGTGATCACCGGGTTTTGGGTAAGACATATTTTTCGAGTTCCGTTCATAGTTTATGACTCCACCGTGCTAACTCATGACTCTCATAATTTTTTATGCATGGTTGAAGAAGCATTTTCGGGTGGCGGACGAGCATAGAGAGAGGGCTGCTAGCACTTTGCGTGCTCATTGTGTGAGGTTGACACGACAACAATTCTACAACCAAAAGCATACGTCCGCCAATACTTTCACGTATGAGAAGATGGGCAAGAGGGCACAGAAGGCGGAGAATGTCAAGATGGCACAGAAGATGTCGAAGGAGGAATTCCTTTCGGTAAGTAAACTGTCAATGAAATTCTATATTGCTGCTAAGTTGCCATTGCATTATCTCTTCTTGAATTGCATTTTTAGGTTATGCCCGACTGGGCCGACGGCAAAGAAGACGCATGGGATGCGTTGGTTACGAGGTGGGTCGGGGGAGACCCCGAGTTCGACGCCGTGAGCCAGCGGAACAAGGTAAACCGAGGCACCGAGGGAACACACAGTGCGGGAAGCCACAACATCTTCCGCTTTAAGGAAAAGCTGGTATATATATACATGGAACGACCTCCATTTATTTTCCCCTCATGTTTCTACTTGCTACGCATGACATGTCTTTTCGCGATGCAGGACGCCGATAGGGGGGAGGTAAGCTCTCACTTGCAATCGTGGCAGAAGATGAAGGAGAAGAAGCGCGATCTATCGAAGCCTCAGCCCCAGCTTCCTGAGTACTATAACAATGCCAAGGAGAACTTGGAGAGGTACTCCACGACGTTCCAGTCTTTTCACCCAGAGGTGGATGACCCCTTGAGCCAGGAGGTCGACGAGAGGTCGATGGTCCTCTCGGGGCATGGAAGGCCGCATGGCCGTAATCTCTTTCTTGAGAATGTGGTCAGGCCTTCCATGAACTTCACGCAGGCAAAAGCTACCCTCCCTGGCGGCAGCCCCCTTGTCGCGCCTCGTCCACGGCCTCGTCGACCCACTTCCACCGATGTAAGTTTTTCTCATTTTCATCCTCTTTCCGACATTCGTTCCTGCATGGCTAAGTTGACAGTTCCATACCATATTTTCGAAATTGTAGCCCGATCTTGAGGCAGCCTACGCTGCCGCTCATGCGGAGTATCAGGTGGCCTATGCCCAGTGGCTAGAGATGAATACAGCCTACTCCTCGTATCAAAAGTTGTTCCGTTCGGTAAGTTTCAACCTTTATTTTTGTCTAATATGACAAGTCCCACTTCCCTAGTTTGAACCTTTATTTGGGCAACGTCTAACATCTAAACTATCTTGCAGTCGGTGCTGAACTTTTTCACCACTGGAGTGCGGGTCCCCCCTTCTATGGAGGAGCCTCCGGAGCCGGGGCCGTGTCCACGGTTTCCATCGAAGGACGAGTTCGCTCTCACCTACTACTCATCGACCCCGGTAAGTTTGATGCCAAACCACTGGTTACCGCTTTCCTTTGCCTCGCAAGTTGCTAACTCTTGCTCAAACATGTAGGGAACGGGATGCTCGTCGGAGAACCCACACTTTGGTCGTGCTTCTCCTAGTGCCTCGCCGGGTTCGCGTGAGATCGTGAGGTTTGATGCTGATCGTTCGCCTGGTGCTTCGCCGGGTTCGCGTGAGATCACACCGGTACATGCCGGTGGTCCTTCTCCTGGTGCTTCGCGTGGTGCTTCGACTTCTCCTGGTGCTTCGCCTTCTTCTGGTGGTTCTACTGCTGCGTCGAGCCGTCAATCGCCTATGCTCACCCGGGCAGATATGGGGTACACCCCGTCGCCGCCGCAATAGATGTAGGGCTTTCGGCCTCTAGACATTTAGCTATGTATGATGATGGTCCTATGTGTGTATGTACTTGATGATATAGCATTTTGCTTGATGATGTTGCTTTGGTATGATATATGGAGCCTATGTGTGATCTTGTTTGTGATGATATTGTCAGGATTTTTTATTTTATTTTCTGCTATTTTTGCTGGAAAAACGAGCGGCTGGAACCAAATTGCAAAGAAAAAAATCTGGGAGAGCTGTGCCGTGTGACCAAATGGTCAGGCCTGTGCCGACGGGAATACCGTCGGCACAACCCCCCAGCCTGGACTGTCCAGGCGCCGCCACGTGTGCCCCTGTGCCGACGGGAATACCGTCGGCACAGCTGTGCAGGCGAGCTCGCCCACGGTGGGGCCCACCGTACCTACGCCGACGAAATTTGTGCCGACGGGCATTTTTCACCGTAGGCATCGCCTGTGCCGACGGGAAAGTGCTGTGCCGACGGGCAGATAGCCTGTGCCTACGGGTACCTACGCCGACGACCCTGTGCCGACGGTCACCGTCGGCACAGCCCTGTGCCGACGGGGAAGGTATCTGTGCCGATGGTACAGCACCGTCGGCACAGAGGGCGCGTCCTGTAGTGACAACCTAACTCAATTCAGTCATCGTACAAACGGAAGACATTTATACGGTCACTAAAGACGTGTTTAAGGTCCATAGACGGTCACCGCTCTGCATTGGGCGCAGTATTTGCTTACGTGGAGCTGTGGGGGGCCCTGGTCAGAACAGATGTGTCTTGGGAGTCCTGAGCGGGTAAACATTTATGGAAAACCCCCTGATGAGCCCAGAAAATATTGATATACCCCGCCTCCAGTCACGCTCTGTTTGCCGGATGATTGCCGAAAAGAGAGGGGAGGCAGAGGTGGAGGTGGAGAGCTCGACACAGCCGTTGGCGACGAGGGTTTGACGCCGGTCATCGGCGCCTCAGCTCATCGCCGGTTGTCGGCGTCGCCGCTCATCGCCGCTCCATGAATCCTCATTGTCGGCTCGAAGGAGCTCCCGCGCAGGTCGACGCAGCACTCGACGCAGCGCTCGACGCAGCCGTTGGCGACGAGGGTTTGACGCCGGTCGTCGGCGTCTCCGCTCATCGTCGGTCGCCAGTCGTCAGCGTCTCCGCGCATCTCCGCTCCAGGACTCCTCATCGGCGGCCGGAAGGTGCTCCCGCGTGAAAGGACAAAATCCGTTAATCCTGTTTTAATGTTTGATCACAACACTTGGAAGAATTTAACACACCGCTAAGTGTCTACAGGAAATATGACCATCTATATCAAAAGATACTAGTGGATCTCTCTCTATGCAAAAAGGGAAGCAATGTAGTTGTCGGTTTTCAAAGGGTGAAGGGAGAAGACGCATTGCAGGGAGGCCGGCCCCCAGGCCTGCCCAGGCTGGCCTCCAAGCTGGTTGGCTCGGGTAGCTCGCCGGCCTCCAGGCCGGCCCAGGCTGGCCACCAGGCTGGTTGGTTCGGGCAGCTCGCCGGCCCCCAGGCCGGCCCAGGCTGGCCGCCAGGCCGGTTGCCTCGGGCTGCCCTCCGGCCTCCAGGCCGGCCCAGGCCGGCACCCAGGCCGGTTTGGTCGGTGGCTCGGCCAGCTCCCAGCCAGCCCGGCCCCCAGGCCGGCCCAGGCTGGTTCCCAGGCCGGCTGTCTCGGCAACCCTGCCGACCCCCAGGCCGGCCCTGCTTCCTGCGTCGTCACTTACCCCTTCAACGAACATATTTTGAAGGGGACTATAAATACCTCTTCACCAACCTTTGGACAATGAGCTTGACCACATTGAAGAACACCATTAATTGTAAGCTCAAGATTTGATAGATCTCCCAATCCCTCCACCCAAACTCGTTGTACTTGGAGGATTGAAGGAGAAGCCCCGGATCTACATCTTCACCAAGCCGTTCTTCATTTCCCCCTCATTCACTTGAGGGCCCTTTGCTAGGATTTCCATTGGGAAAACCTAGCCTCTTATTGTACTCACTTGTTGTCTTTGTGACAGATTTGTAGCTGTTCGGGAGCCCCCAATCCTCTTGTGGGTTGTGCCCCGGATCGTTGTTGTAAGGGCTCCGGATTCCGCCTTGAAGGATTCCGATAGTGGAAGGTGAACCAAACCTTTGTGGTGCGGTTCATCGGAGAAGAAGGTGCATCCGCCTTTGTGGCGGTTGAGTTTTGACCTTTGTGGTAGCTCACACCTCTCCAACGAGACGTACTCCCCTAAAAAGGAGGAACTCGGGATTACATCCGTGTCTCCGCGTGCTTTCACTTCGGTTACTTCTATCCTTGTTTATAGTCTTTACTTAGTGTATCTTGTTTAGTTGCTTGCTTGTCATATAGGTAAATTCACCTTAGTTGCATATCTAGAGAATTTACCTTTTGTGTCAAGCCTAATTTGAAAAAGTACTAAAATTGAAGTAGCACCTATTCACCCCCCCCCCTCTAGGTGTCATACGATCCTTTCAATTGGTATCAGAGCCTCGGCTCTCTTGTTGGGCTTAACCGCCTAAGAGAAGTATGACACGAAGTGATGGTGATCCCGTGGATGACCAAGCCACTACGGCATCCATGGCCGATCTCAAATTGATGGAGACATCTTTGATATCGTCCATGGATACCAAATTTGCCGAGATGCGTGAGTTGATCACACAACTCGCAAGTGGCAAGGTTCCTAAGGAGACCACCCCACTAGATGACTCCGCTACCTCCCATGACGGTGATACCGAGGAGGGAAAAGGGAAAAGAAAGGGGTTGAAGATAAAGAAACCGACCCTAAGAAATCTTCCACATCTACCACCACTCCCGAAGGTGGGAAGCCGGAGTACCATGGGGTTCCCTTTGTACTCTCCCGACCCACCTATCCATCATACTCGCATAAACCCTTTGGGTCCACCTCCTAAACTTAATGCATTAGCTTTTGCTACTTGGCAACACTTAATGAAATCTCATATCAACAGTTCCTCTATCGAGCTTTGGAGGATCATTCAAGAGGGATACAAGGCCGTGAATCCTAACAACTTGACAAGAAGAGAGGTGGCCGAGAAACAACTCAATGCTTCCGCTCTCCACATGATTGAACTTGCCGTTGGAGAAAGTGGTCTTCATCACATTCAAAACGTCTCCACCGCCAAAGAAGCTTGGGAGTGCCTTGAGGTGGCATTTCTTGGAAATGAAAGCATGAAGAGGAATAGATTTGATGCTTTGAACAATGAAGTCGAAGGCTTCTACATGCTTGATAGTGAAACTCATGAAGAGATGTATGCAAGACTCAAGATTCTTGCCCAAGCCTTTTCAATGTTGGGGCAACCTATGTGGATGATGCTTGGATCAAGAGGAAGTATGTGAATGCACTCATGCCCTTCGAGCCCGTTGACTTGAAGGCCCTTCAAGGAAAATTCAACTACCTTGAGATGACATCCAATGAAGTTATGCAAGAGATACAAGCCTCCAAGTTGCCACCAAGAATGCTCTAGACAACCGTGCTAGGGCCATGGGAATGAAGCAAGGTCCCTCTCTTGCTTTGAAGGCCAAGGTTGTGTGCCTTGATGAACATGATGAGTTGAAGCATGCCCGAACAACCTTCCTCCCGATGAACTTGAACAGCCCTCCATGGTCACATAGCTCTTGCAACAAGGACATTTTGGAATGACCCGGCCAAGGCAAAGGCTCAACTTGATCGAACAAACAATCCAAGTGGGAAGAAGGAGTTTGCTAATAGGATAAAGACTTGCTACAATTGTCATAACAAGCATCACTTCATCAAGATTGTCCTTATGAGAATAGAGAGCAAAACGGTGGAAGGCTTGTCCTCAAGGGCGAATCAAACATGATACAAAAGAAGCCTTTTGTCAAGAGGAAGCCATTCTTCAAGAAAGCACCAAGAATTGTGTTGATGACTCAAGAAGAGTATCCTTCCGAGGATTCCGAAGAAGAAGAAGAACCCACTCGTGAGGTGGCCGCTTTGGCCATTGTATCAACTCCACCTCCTTCTCTCTTCGAATCCCCCAATGAGAACCTCTCCATCAACACCGCTCGTTGCCTCATGGCTCACGTCACCGAGGTATCATCTTCTACTCCCAAGACTATGCATGAAATAGATGATAAAACTAGTCTTGTGATTAAGAAAGAACTTGTTGCTTCCGATACTATTGTGGCTAACTTGCAAGGTGAAACTAAGGCATATGTTGAGTCTCTCTTGAGACAACTTGATGCGGCCGAAGAAATCCTTGATGACAAGGGAAAAATTGAGAGAGAGGATTCTCTCACCATAGCATCCTTGAATGCTTCCATAGAATCCTTGAATGCTTCTCTTGAAGAAGAGAGTGAATATAGAACCTCTCTTGAGGAAAGAATTGAGTCTCTTGATGATAAAAATGATGAAATAATTGCTAAAATCATTAAGGATAGAGATCATGTCTTTGCTAAATATAAAGTGATTAAAAAGGAGAAAGCCGAGTTTGTGGTTGCTAATGCTAGACTCCTTGAGGATGTGGAGAAACTTAACAAGGCTCACAAGGCCTTGGAAAGTACCCACTCTCTTCTAGTCAAGTCTCATGAGCAACTTCAAACTCAACTTTCTAAATCTAACTCACCTAGCACCTCTACTCCCTCTTGTGATCATGCAAATGTTATTGAGGAAAATGCTAGGTTGAAGGTTGAGCTTGCCAAGGCCACTAGTGCCAAGACCTCTATTCCTAAAGGTAAAGAAAAGGTTGTTGCTCAAATTTTTGAGCAAAAGCCACACAAAGGGAAGGAGGGTCTTGGTTATGTGGCCAAGGCAAAGAAGAAGAAGAGCAACACCAATGCCAAGCCCGCACAAGCCAAGACTTCCATTGCGGGTGGTAATGCCACTAGGGGCAAGACCACTCGTAGTGACTTTGCGGGGCATAACAATCCCAACTACATTCTTTATGTTGATTATTATGGGGATGTTTATGCAAAATATGTTGGTCCTTATGATGGTTACATTGCTTATTCTATTTGGGTTCCTAAGACCCTTGTTGCTAACAAAAGAGGACCCATTGAGAAATGGGTACCTAAAACCAAGCAATGATTTCTTGTAGGACTATGCTTCCGGTGGGTCTAAATGGGTGGTTGATAGTGGATGCACTAGTCATATGACCGGAAGCAAGGAGATCATGACGGAGTTGGGACCAAATATAAATCAAGCATCCGTCTCCTATGGTGATAAATCAAAAGCGGAGGTAACGGGTCTCGGCAAGGTGGTAGTTGCAAAGGATATCACCCTTGTAAATGTCATGCTTGTCGAGTCCCTCGGTTACAATCTTATGTCCGTTCGTGCACTTAATAAGATGAATTTTGATGTCCATTTTACTATTGATATGGTGGTACTCTTGAGGAGCAAGACTCTAAAGGTCATGTTCGTTGGGTATGTTGAAAATGAGTTGTTCGTGGTGGACTTTTCGGGGTCTACCAACACTCAAGCAATATGCCTATTCGGAAAGGCCGACGTGGGATGGTTGTGGCATCGCCGCTTGTCCCATGTCAACATGAGAACTTTGCAAAGTCTTCACAAGGGTGGCCACATTCTTGGACTAAAAGACAATGTTTCTTTTTCTAGAGATCGTCTTTGTAGGGCTTGTGTTGAAGGAAAGATGCATGATTCTCCCCATCCAAGCAAGACCATCATTTCATCAAAGAGGATATTGGAACTTCTTCATGTTGATCTCTTTGGTGCCGTGCCTCAACCTAGTCTTGGTGGGAAGAAATATTGTTTGGTGATTGTTGATGACTATTCAAGATTTACTTGGGTTTATTTCTTCAAGACGAAGGATGAGACCCAACAAGCCGTCATCGACTTTTCCAATGAAGTTCAACGCCAACACAATGTCCCTATATTGGTCATTAGGAGTGATAATGGCTCCGAGTTCAAGAACTACACCTTAAATGAGTTTCTTAGTGAAGAGGGGATTCGTCATCAATATTCCGCTGCATATACCCCTCAACAAAATGGTGTAGCCGAAAGGAAGAACCGGACTCTCATGGATATGGCAAGGTCTATGTTGGCGGAGTTTAAGTCTCCGCTATTCTTATGGGCCGAGGCTATCTCCACGGCGTGTCATTCATCTAACCGGCTATTCTTTCGCGTTGGCAAGAAGTTTACATCTTATGAGATGCTCACCGGCAACAAGCCCAATGTCTCCTACTACCGAGTATTTGGTTGTAAGTGTTTCTATAAGAACAAAAGTGTTCGTTTGTCTAAATTTGAATCTAAAGCTTTAGAGGGTGTTTTTGTTGGGTACGGTGCCGAATCTCACACCTATAGAGTCTATGACAAAACCGTTGGGAAAGTCATAGAATCTTGTGATGTGAGGTTCGATGAGAATGACGGCTCCCAAGTGGCGCAATTTCATGTTTGTGATGTAGATAATGAAGAGCCTCAAGATGCTATAAGAAGAATGGGCATTGGTTTCCATCGTCCCGTTGAGATTCATTACGAGTCTCCTCAAGCAAGTCCAAGCTCCATTCAAGTGGAGGCCTCTTCATCACAAGTTGAAACGGCGCCTATCATGGAAGCAAATGATGCACCACCCCAAGAACAAGTTCAAGACCCTCCTCATGTTGACCAAGTTGCTATGCAAGAACCAAGTTCTCCTATTGTTGATGCTAGCCAAGGTCATGACCAAGATCAACCCTCTCCTTCCATTGTTGAAGATGTGCTTCAAGATGATCAAGGTCAACATTCCGGTCAAGACGGGGACTCAAATGATCAAGATGATCAAGAGATACCTCCAAGATGCAATAGAGATATCGAAGCCCGTCGTAAAGCAAGAGTTGAAAAGACTTTAAATAAAGAGTCACCGTCTAGAAACATCCTTGGTGACCACAAGAAGGGTGTTACCACAAGAAGGCAATTGGCAAACTTTAGTGAACATCAAGCTCATATTTCCATGGTGGAACCAAAGAAAGTGTTTGAAGCTCTTGAAGATCCGGATTGGTTAGAAGCTATGCATGATGAACTCAATAACTTCAAGCGCAACAAAGTGTGGAATCTAGTTGAGAAGCCAAAAGATTGCCGCAATGTTATAGGCACAAAGTGGATATTCAAGAACAAGCAAGATGAGCATGGAATGGTTGTGAGAAACAAGGCAAGATTGGTTGCACAAGGGTACTCTCAAGTTGAAGGCATTGATTTTGGAGAGACTTATGCACCCGTGGCTCGCCTTGAGTCCATCCGTATCCTTCTTGCATATGCATCACATCATAACTTTAAATTGCAACAAATGGATGTGAAAAGTGCCTTTCTTAATGGTCCTTTAAAGGAGTTGGTATATGTTAAGCAACCACCGGGTTTCGAGGACCCTAAATTCCCTAACCATGTCTACAAGCTTGATAAGGCGCTCTATGGTCTCAAACAAGCACCTCGTGCTTGGTATGAGCACCTAAGAGAGCTATTGCTAGACCGTGGATTTGAATTGGGGCAAATCGATCCCACTCTCTTTACCAAGAGGGTCAAAGGGGAGCTTTTCATATGCCAACTTTATGTTGATGATATTATATTTGGCTCATCTAACAAAGCTTTCAATGATGAATTTTCAAAGCTTATGACCGATAGGTTCGAGATGTCTATGATGGGCGAATTGAAGTTCTTTCTCGGTTTTGAGATCAAGCAATTGAATGAAGGGACTTTCATCTCTCAAACCAAATATACCCAAGACATGCTCAAGAGGTTCAATATGCACAATGCTAAGGGCAAGCGGTTTCCCATGGACACCAAATGCCATCTTGAACTTAACCACGACGGTATCGATGTTGATCAAAAACTTTATCGCTCTATGATTGGTTCTTTGCTTTATCTTTGTGCATCTAGACCCGATATTGTGTTGAGTGTAGGGTGTGTGCAAGGTATCAAGCCGCTCCTAAAGAAAGCCACATGGTGGCGGTCAATAGAATCCTTCGATATTTGGTTGATACCCCAAGGGTTTGGTTCGTGACCGGATGGTCAATTGCCTTCATCACATCTATGATATTTATCTCAGGAAGAAGCAAATTGATGTGCTTGATTATCTTTGGAACGAGATGCAAGTTGTGGTGGTCAAAGGCAAGGTTCCCTGTTATGGTCCGCTTCTGCAGACTCTCTTCAACACCAAGTTGCCGGATGATGTGGTTAGTCAGTATGAGTTGTTTTATCCTGAACTTGTTGGTCTTCGTTCTATGCCCGAGGGTGATCCTGTTTGGCCGCCTTCTAGTGATGCTCCTGAGGGAGATTCTGATGAAGAAGATGATGATGAAGAGAAGAAAGGTGGCTTAGTTCAAGCTCTCAAAAGGATGAACTGCTTCTTTGCGCACAAACGCAAATCCGAGTACAAGGCTTATCACAAGCAGAAGGTCTACAGCCGCAATCAACGTGCCATCATGACCCAGCTTAATCTTTCCTATCCAGACAGCTCAGCTGAAGTATCAGAGAACACCTACATGGCCCAGAACAAGTACACTTATTGGTTTGGTGATGATGCCTCCTCTCTTGCTCCATATTGGCAAGGCGACCCCGGTCAGTCTAGCTCCGGTCCAGCTGCTCATGATGCTAAGGATGACGAGGACTATGATGAGGATGCAGATGAGTGATCATGGACCTTCACTTCACTTTCTCCCTTTTTGGTGTCTTGATGCCAAAGGGGGAGAGAGATCTCCGGGGATTTGCATTGCATTTGCATCCATTTGCGTTTTCATATTTCCCGTTTTCCATTTGCATCGAACTTGTTTAAGTTTTTAAGTGGACTCTATTTGTGGTGTACTTTGGAACTCATGTCATGGTTATTGTAAGGATATTATGGACCCCCTTTATGTTATTGTAAGAACTTCCCCGGTTTATCTTCTATTATGTTGGAGTCCATTACAAGGTGATTTTATTCCAAGATTATATCTATTTGAAGCCTATGGTGAGAAAATTGCTCTACACACTCATGATGTCTATGGTGAGAATTGTCACATATCCCTTACTCACATAGTCTCTATATTGTGCTTGCTTCAAGTTGTCATTTGAGCTTATAATACTTGTATACCTTGTTGGCTTATAAGTTTAAGGGGGAGCTTCCCTCAAACTTTGCCATGCTTAAATGAGATACCTTTTTGCAAATCCTTGTGTTGTCATCAAACATCAAAAAGGGGGAGATTGAAAAGGACAAAATCCGTTAATCCTGTTTTAATGTTTGATCACAACACTTGGAAGAATTTAACACACCGCTAAGTGTCTACAGGAAATATGACCATCTATATCAAAAGATACTAGTGGATCTCTCTCTATGCAAAAAGGGAAAAATGTAGTTGTCGGTTTTCAAAGGGTGAAGGGAGAAGACGCACTGCAGGGAGGCCGGCCCCCAGGCCAGCCCAGGCTGGCCTCCAGGCTGGTTGGCTCGGGTAGCTCGCCGGCCCCCAGGCCGGCCCAGGCTGGTTGGCTCGGGCAGCTCGCCGGCCCCCAGGCCGGCCCAGGCTGGCCGCCAGGCCGGTTGCCTCGGGCTGCCCTCCGGCCTCCAGGCCGGCCCAGGCCGGCACCCAGGCCGGTTTGGTCGGTGGCTCGGCCTGCTCCCAGCCAGCCCAGCCCGGCCCCCAGGCCGGCCCAGGCTGGTTCCCAGGCCGGCTGTCTCGGCAGCCCTGTCGGCCCCCAGGCCGGCCCTGCTTCCTGCGTCGTCACTTACCCCTTCAACGGCCATATTTTGAAGGAGACTATAAATACCTCTTCACCAACCTTTGGACAATGAGCTTGACCACATTGAAGAACACCATTAATTGCAAGCTCAAGATTTGATAGATCTCCCAATCCCTCCACCCAAACTCATTGATACTTGGCGGATTGAAGGAGAAGCCCCGGATCTACATCTACACCAAGCCGTTCTTCATTTGCCCCTCATTCACTTGAGGGACCCTTTGCTAGGATTTCCTTTGGGAAAACCTAGCCTCTTATTGTACTCACTTGTTGTCTTTGTGACAGATTTGTAGCTGTTCGGGAGCCCCAATCCTCTTGTGGGTTGTGCCTCGGATCGTTGTTGTAAGGGCTCCGGATTCCGCCTTGAAGGATTCCGATAGTGGAAGGTGAACCAAACCTTTGTGGTGCGGTTCATCGGAGAAGAAGGTGCGTCCGCCTTTGTGGCGGTTGAGTTTTGACCTTTGTGGTAGCTCACACCTCTCCAACGAGACGTACTCCCCTAAAAAGGAGGAACTCAGGATTACATCCATGTCTCCACGTGCTTTCACTTCGGTTACTTCTATCCTTGTTTATAGTCTTTACTTAGTGTATCTTGTTTAGTTGCTTGCTTGTCATATAGGTAAATTCACCGTAGTTGCATATCTAGAGAATTTACCTTTTGTGTCGAGCCTAATTTGAAAAAGTACTAAAATTGAAGTAGCACCTATTCACCCCCCCCCCCCCTCTAGGTGTCATACGATCCTTTCACCGCGCCGCAGTATGGTAAGCTTCTGAAATTACTGAATATTCGGCGAACAATTTCTTGATTTTCTTCCGTTGTAGTGTGGATTTAGGTTGGTAATCGTCGATGTAGTATGTAATTCGAGTATGCTCTGTCGAATCTGTGATGTTCAGAAACCGCCCCAATATTTGGTTCAGTCCGATTGGGCTGGCTTCAGTTTTGGTGTAGGGTTTTAGTAATGTTGGCATTTTTTAATGCAAATTCGTCTGTTTTTAGTGTGGATTATGATGCAACATATGTACATCTGTCGCAGGAGCACGCAGCAACTACTTTTCTCTTGAAATAAACCATGGGGGATTTTTTGTTGGCAATGACAGTTCCAAAAGTTATGTTGATGGCAGTGTGATTTGGTATGATCATGTAGATACTCTTACATGGTCACCTCTGATGGTTGAGAACATATTGGAGAAAATAGGATACGAGATGGCAGGGAGAGTAAAAGTTTATTATTGTGTACCACTTCTCAGTGTTGACAGGAATGGATTGAGGGAGATACGAGATGAAGTGGACACCCAGGCCATTGTTACCTTTGTGTCAATTGGTCACCATGTTATCAGCTTGTTTCTTGTTCATGATGATCCAGTTCGATGTACTGATACTGATGATGCAGAGCATAATCCAGTAATTAATTTGCCCCCTGTTCCGAGCCCTGGAATTACAGGAAGGCAAGAAGAAGCATGTGTTGATGAAGCTACCACCCGCAGAACAATACAGGTACAAACTGGTCCTCAGATAGAAGCTACTGATGTACAAGTTGCTGCTGGTAGAACAAGACACAGCGAGAGAAGCAAAATCAACAAATCCCCTGTTTTTGTAGCTGATGAAGTAGAAGAAGATGACAGTGGAGATTCAGACTTTGATCCAGAAGAAATTGTGGATTTAGATTTTGACATCAGTGAAGATGACGATGACCTGTACGCCGATAATGTGGAGGAGGATGAGAGGAAGTGTGATAATGCCTTGCCCACAAAGTCTGCCACAGTTGTAACTGAAGATGAAAAAGGCAGCCAGAAGGTGTGCAAAGAGGAGAGTGATGATGAAGAGGATCTATGGGCACCTGATTCTGATGATGAAGGAGCTCAACACAAATTCAAGTCATTTAGAAATGAAGACATGCACGATCCGAAGTTTCATGTAGGACAACTGTTTGAGACAGTGGATTTTCTTAGGAAAGCAATTAGAGCTTACAGCTGCATTAACAGGGTTGATCTTAAGCTACCATTTAATGACAAGAAAAGGGTAAATGCCAGGTGTGATGATGATTGCAGTTGGTATTTGTGGGCATCCTTTGATAGCATAACTAAATGCTTCATGGTCAAAAGATATGTGCCTGAGGTTACTGCAGATGCAACAAGAAAAAAACAAAGCCAGTGAAGAGAGGAAGATTGCCATACTTGAAGCAAAATATGAAGCACAGAGAAAGAAAGCAGAGGAGACAGCTAAGAAGAGACTAGAGCAGGAAAAGAGGAAGGCAGAAGAAGCACGGGAAAGAGCAAGACTAGCTGCAGAAAAGAGGGAAAAGAGAAGATATGATGCTCAGCTTACCAAGATGGCTAGAGCTGAGACCAGAAAATTTGTAGCTGAAGTAAAGAAAGCACAAGCTGAAAAGAATAAGCAAGAAAATGCTGCCAAAAGAGATGAAGAGAAGAAGCTTGCACTTGAGAAGAGAGCCGCCGAGAGAGCCGCCAAAAGAGATGCAGAGAAGAAGCTAGCACTTGAGCAGAGAGCTACCCCAGAGAGCTGCCAAGTTAGCTGCCCAGCCTGCTCAGTCAAGTGCTCAGTCTAGTGTTCATGGTAAAGTTAACATGTTCGATGAATTTAGGTGAAATTTGAGTCCTTATGTACTGTGAAAAATGATGAATTTTTGTCACATTTGGTGTGTTCATTGTTTTTGAGTCGCTGAAGTTTCAGTCCTCATATTGTACTGTGAAACTTGATGAATTATGATGAATTTGATGCATTTGAACTCTCCTTTGAGTCATGATCGACCTGATGTGATAGTACTGTAATTTTACTGCATTGTACTGTCAAACTTGATGAGTTTGTTGTGTTCATGGTTTTAAATGTCAGGTTATGATGCAAACAACCAATGTCCAGACACATAACAGCTGCCAAATTATGATGGAACTTCACAAACTGCATTATGTTATTTTCACAAACACCAAAATAACATTTCATCTTCACCAACACAAACAAAGATACACATATAGCTCAGTTCAACACACACACACAGAGATACACATATAGCTCAGTTCCAAACACACAGAGATACACATCTAGCTCAGATCCACACACGCACAGGAACACACCAAACACAAGATCACACAAAGCAGGCCTACTTCAGCCAGTGCACTGGACGATCACAAATGAAGGCCTACAACGATCTTCAACAAGACTGTAGCTTCAGCCAGGTAGTTCATACACATCAGCAGCTCTTTCTCCAACAAATAGCTCCATCTTCAGGAAAATAGAACATCTTAAGTAGCTCTTTCTCCAACAAATAGCTCCATCTTCAAGGATCACAAACAGAAGGGCTACAGTTTTTTCTCCACCTGAAGTGTCAACAAATAGCTCCAGCTTCGGGAAAAATAGAACATTTGTATAGAAGCATCGCAAATTATATGATACTTTGGGTCAATTAAACTCTGCTCCTATCCCAGGTGCGGTTGCTACTCGAGAGGCCATCCGGGGACGGCACGCTGGGCTCGTCGCCATCGTCGACGCCGCCCAGACGATGACGCTGCGCCCGGTGGTCCAGCCCACGAGCCGGTACGCGCCGGGAGTGTCCAGGCAGTGGCGGCGCCACCAGGGGGGCGAGGTGGGGCGGCCGCCCCCCCTCAGCACGGTCAAAATTTTTGAGTATACGTATCTGCGCTGAGTATACGTGAACGTGAGGAATAAAAAAAAAGAAAAAACTGCCAGAACGAGCACGACCGTGCGTCTCGACCTGGACCTGCTCGCTAGTCGCTACCCTCGCTCAGACGCTCCTGTCGCTCGGTCGCTCCCCTCGCGATTCCCCAATCCCCAGCCCTGCTCCCTGCTCGATCCGCCGCCGCGGCGCTGCCCCAGAGGCCTAGACTCCAGTCCGTCGCTCCCTTGCTTGATTCCCCAGTCCGTCGCTTCCCTGCTCGATTCCCCAGTCCGTCGCTCCTCCCCTGCTCGATTCCCCTGACTTGCGCGAGCTGGGCTGCCGCCGGGCGCCGGCGATGGACAGAGAGGCCGAGCCGGATTGGGAAGTCTTGAAGAAGAGGTGGAGGCGTTTGCGTTGGAGAATGAAGAGGAAGCTGCCGCGCTCGCAGCGGGAACCGCGGCAGCCAAAGCATCCGCTCGAAATTGCAGGCGGAGACGCGACGACGCCAACGACCGGCAACGGCAGGGAGGGGAAGAGCAGGTTATTTCTCCATCTTTTGCATATTTCATGTCCATTGTTGTCGGGGACTGATTGTTGTAGGCTTATAGCAAAAATCTCAATTTTGTTGTAGTTCATGAAGTTTTTGATCTAGCAAATGTTGTTGCTGATCCTGCACTATTTAGACAAAATTTGGCCATACCTTTCCTTTCCCAATGACCAGCAACAGCAGAGAGGTCCGAGTCGCTTAATTGGCCATACCTTTCCCAAGACAAAAATTGGAGCAGATTGGAGATCAACATGGTATGACATCTTGCTATAGCACAACTACCTCGGAAATCGTCGAGGTCATCTACCTCGGAAATTCCATCTTGCTAGCACAACTACAACTTAATGGTAAGATACTATCCAATAAAAAGCTAATACTGTTAGTATTCATGTGCTACTATTTAGACTCACAAATTTGTCGTGTGTTATAAATATTTGAATCTCCATGGATCTTTTATTTTGTTGAATAGACTCGTTTTTTCAGCTAATTTTTTTTAGACCTTATGTGTTCGCCCCCCCCCCCCCCCCTCGTCTCAATTCCTGACTCCGCCACTGTGTCCAGGCCACCCAATCATTGCCCCGGCCACCGTCTTCTCCCCCCGTCGTAGAGGACGCCTCCCAGCTCCGGCGGGCGCCGCCACAGGAGAATGAGACAGAGGAGGCAGAATCCTAGGCTCCCCACGGCGCAACCGGTGCACTGGACGAGCAGAATCACATGCTCCCGGCGGCGCAACGAATACGCCGACGAGCTACCGGCCGGCGTGCGCTCGCTACCATAAGCCGTGGTCGCTGAATCGAGAGAGAGCAGAGAGGGTTAGGGATTTGGGACATAACAGAGCAGAGCAGATAAGGGAACGGGGATAATTTTGTAAATACACCCCTCCATTCTCGCCCCTACACACATCTCGTCTGACCAGGGCCCCCCCACATCTACACGTAAGCAAATACTGCGCCCAATCGAGAGCGGTGACCGTATATGGGCCCTAACCACGTCTTTAGTGACCGTATATGTGTCTTCCGTTTGTACGATGACCGAATTGAGTTAGGCTGTTAAGTTCGGTGACTAATGATGGATTTTACTCTTATTTATTTCACCAACTGCAAAATAAAAAATCGAAGGGGATCGTTTGGATGTGACAAATATAGGCTAACAGTAATTTCCCTACCTTTTTTTAGGGAATTTCCCTTCTTTCTAGCCTTTCTTTTCAATCGATATGGCTACCGAAAAAATGTTTTTTTTTTTTGCAATTCAAAGAACTTTATTGATCACTGATGAAGATTACAGTCATACTGAAGAGTATCAGCAAGGAAAGGAGGGATATAATTAAGCCATAAACATCTACGTCTAATATCACTAGCTTTCTTAGCACACAGATGCGTTGCTTCATTTGCACCCCTCCCAACGAAACTCAGAAGGAAACTAGAAACAACGGTTGGAATTGTCGGCGTGCATGCGTACGACGCGAAATGCATGGACCTTGTCGGGAAATACATGAGAAAGGGGCCGGTTGGCCTGTTTCCCTTGCTCGACACGTATTGCATGTCACATTTTGGTGCTAAAAGCCTAAAAGTGTGTGTCATCTGCATCTCAAAAGAAAAGAAAAGAAAAAGGTGTGTGTCAATCAAATTGTTGCATATATGTTGTAAAAGAAGTACAATTGTATAACTAACTGCTGCCTATAACATGATGTGTCATGTCATTTATAGTCAACCTAATAAACTAAGTTGTATAATACTCCCTCCGTTTTTAAATATAATATGTTTAACCTTTTTTTAGATTCACATGTATCTACACATGTTTTTATATGTATATTCATTCATTTTAGTACTTGTCAACACATGAAATATATAAAACATCTTACATTTAGAAACGGAGTGAGTAGTTAGTTACAAACATATTCTAGTTCATTGATATGTGACTCACTTTACACTCTCACGGAGTGTCTCGGAACACGTGTTGCAGCTGACTCTTACGGTTTCTTTGGATCACATGATTACAAAACACAGAAACTGTAAAACCACATGATTTAACAAGACTGCACATACAAAACAGAGGAAAACCGCGACAATGGTCATTCGGATGGAAACCCCTGAAAAAGGTCTCGATCTTACATGCATGTGTATAAAAAATATGTTAGAGTGGCTTTCGAAATTCCTATATATTAATTAGGGTGTAGAAATGCAATCCGTAATAATTTGGAGGTGTCATTCATTTAATTCAGAGGACTTTCTTCGGAAAAAAATATGGATTGGAGTTCTCAAATTTTAATGATAATCCTTCAATCCAAAAAGTCCTTAGTCCCGAATTGCTTGTCCCGGTTGGCAAACCGGGACTAAAGACCCTCTAGAACCGGGACTAAAGACCCGTTTTCCACTAGTGCATGTGGTGGATCAGAGCCACATCCGCTATCACCTCTACCTCCGTGGAATCAACCAAACCGTAGGTCCGCCACTTTCCTTGCGCTACTAGTTCGATCACCATGCCCGGCCAAGAGCAGCACCTGGCTACAGCCTTGCATGCCCAATGGTCAAATCGGCCCAATCTGCAGCGAGTGACACGCGCACAACACCGACATAGCGCCTCATACAGCGCAACATGATGCACACAGTTGCTGCACGATGACCGGTAAACCTCTCTTGTAATTGACGCATCGCCATGCTCGCCGAGAGCCCCACCGTTGGTACAACGAGGGAATCGTCTGCATATGTCGTTGCTACGTCGACGATCAGCCGAAACCTCCATGCCCGGTCAGATCCAATCGGCCCCCGACTCACCATAAGCTGTCGTAGGAGCTCGCCAACATTGCATCCACCCCTTGTGCTTGCCTGCTTGGCGAGGTCCCCAGCCTCGCGAGTGGGTACTCGGTGACGTGGAGAACAGGCCTGACCGTCGTCGCGTTCCACGCTGGGTATGCCTGGTGGAGGTCACCAGTGGCGGTGAGGGTAGGAGATGGGGAGAGGCTGGAGGCTGGAGGATCGGGCATTGACGACGCCACCCGTGTCACTCTAGGAGGGAGACTTTTTTCAAAACTTGTATTCTGGTCACTTGCCAGTAGTTGATCTAAATTTGGCTCATGTTCCCATGGCATTTTTTCGAATTACAGGTTTCACTAATTTGAGTTCCACCTGTCAGTCTGATGTGAGAAACATTTTCTAAAACAACGTACGTCAACTTGTTTCTCTGTCACTTTTGTCGAGCACGTGAAAGCATGCATCTGACATGGGGGAGTTTTTCCATGCTATGCTAAAAAGGTTAAAAGCCGTTAGAAGAGGAGCAAAATCCAAAAGTACGTGCAGTTTTTGGTTTTGCTGCGCCTTTGTGCCATGTTCAGGTGGATACCTGTATTCACCTTCATGAAATGTGTGCACGTTGACGTGGAACTTTAATCAGGAACATATGTTTGACATCGGATGATGGCAATGTTGGAATTTTGTCTACATATTGGCCCCCAACCATATACTGTTTTTTGGATTAAATCATGTGGAAAACTGCTCATATATCTGATCAATAAAAGTCTGCACGCTGCAATCTAGAATGCGATTTCCTTTTGTGTCATCCCAGCGAGCCATATATTCTAAGGTTCTGCTAATTCTGATCGAGTTGCACGATTTTACTGAAAATCTATGTAAAATACACAGTTAGCTCAAAAAACTGCAGCAAAAATGAGCTAATTTAGTGAAATACGTGTGGATTTTGTGATGCACTACATTTTTTTCGAAAAGGGGAAATCAGCATCTGTATCGGTTGATTCATATGGCCATTCTATTGTGTTATTAATTTTGATGCACTACATGCAATGATGTTGATACAGCGGCTTAGAAATATGGTTGAGATATGTAGAAGGACCTTGGACCTTCCCCTTTCCCCGTTTACAGTAGAAAGGAGATTTTCTGAAGCCTCCCCGTGCGATCCACCTCACCGCCGCCGATCCGGCGGATTCTTCGCCCTCCGGCGGCCGCTCCGGCGGTGGGAGGACGTCGAATCCCCGGATCCGGCGTGTATATAGCGTAGTTTCGCGTAGGGCGGTCGGCAGCGCTGTGGAGGTGGCGGCGGTGCTGATGCGGTTTGCGAGGGCGGTGGTCCCCTTTGTCGTCGGTGGTGCTCCGGTGGAGAGCTACCGTCGACCTGTCGCCCTCCGCGTGCTCGTGGCTCCTCGGAGTTGCGGGCCGCGTCAATCCCTCGCCGGAGTTCGTGGGACGGTGGCTCCGGATAAGAATAAAGAAGGTTCTGCTGTTTTGCTACAGGGCGATGGCGACGACGGCGCAGGATGGAGGTTCCGTGGAGCTAAGCTTCGTCGACTTCCCGGCCATGGAGGGGCTCCTTCTAGTCCAAGGCGTCAGCGAAGGAGCGGTGGCGGCGCGCCGGCGATACGTGCTGCGTTTCGTCTTCAACATCGGGATCTTGAGGGCTTAGTTGTAATTTCTTATGTTTTCTGGATCTTTCTGTAAAGACCTTGTGGCAATATCAGTTGTTCTTTCCCGCAAAAAAAGAAATATGGTTGAGATTTTGGAAAATTCCGGACACATGTTGCCTCACCAGTTTCCCACCATGATACTTTGTGCATTTTTTGACAACTAGGAAGTGTGGAGGAGTATATTTGTAAGAACATCCGAAACTACAATCCTAACTCTATAGACTGGCAGGTAGGAACTGTTGACAAACAGTAGAATATCCCCGGTTAAATATATCGCTGTGCCAGGCAGTAGTATCTCAGGTACATGATAGACCTTGAGGAATCCGTACGTGATATCGTTTGCGCGATCAAGCACGCCAAATAGCCGTGCCAACAAATCTCGTACGTACATATCTTCGGTGTCAGCAGAGTTTGTGGCCGGGCAAGCGATCACATGTCGCACAGTGTACGTAGAAACTTACCTCTGATTCATGGCGACGTGCGTCGGCAGGATTGCAGATAATAAGAGCTGCGGAGCGACGATCGCGCCGGCGGCGCCTGTTGGTGGTGGCGGCGCGCAGTGCTGCTTGAGATCGACATGGCGACGTGCGACGCCGGGAAGGCGGCGTGTTCTTGTGGTGCCGGCTCGCGCGTTATTTATTTCACCAACTGCAAAATAAAAAATCGAGGGGATAGTTTGGATGTGACAAACATAGGCTAACGGTAATTTCCCTACCTTTTTTTTAGGGAATTTCCCTACTTTCTAGCCTTTCTTTTCAATCGATATGGGTACCTAAACAACGGTTGGAATTGTCGGCGTGCATGCGTACGACGCGAAATGCCTGGACCTTGTCGGGAAAAACATGAGAAAGGGGGCGGTTGGCCTGTTTCCCTTGCTCGACACGTATTGCATGTCACATTTTGCTGCTAAAAGCCTAAAAGTGTGTGTCATCTGCATCTCAAAAGAAAAGAAAAAGGTGTGTGGCAATCAAATTGTTGCATATATGCAGTAAAAGAAGTACAATTGTATAACTAACTGCTGCCTATAACATGATGTGTCATGTCATTTATAGTCAACCTAATAAACTAAGTTGTATAATACTCCCTCCGTTTTTAAATATAATATGTTTAACCTTTTTTTAGATTTACATGTATCTACACTTGTTTTTGTGTGTATATTCATTCATTTTAGTACGTGTCAACATATGAAATATATAAAACATCTTACATTTAGAAACGGTGTGAGTTGTTAGTTACAAACATATTCTAGTTCATTGATATCTGACTCACTTTACACTCTCATGGAGTGTCTCGGAACACGTGTTGCAGCCGACTCTTAGGGCTTCTTTGGATCACATGATTACAAAACATAGAAACTGTAAAAACACATGATTTAACAAGACTGCACATACAAAACAGAGGAAAACCGCGACAATGGTCATTCGGATGGAAACCCCTAAAAAAGTGTCTCGATCTTACATGCATGTGTATAAAAAATATGTTAGAGTGGATTTCAAAATTCCTATATATTAATTAGAGTGTAGGAATGCAATCCATAATAATTTTGGAGGTGTCATTCCTTTAATTCAGAGGACTTTCTTCAGAAAAAATATGGATTGGAGTTCTCAAATTTTAATGATAATCCTTCAATCCAAAAAGTCCTTTAATTTACAGTCCAATTCTCTTCTCCCTCCGATTAGCTTTCCTCCAACTCAGCGGTGCATAGCTGTTTGTATTATATTTCTTGCACATGGTTGCTTGCAGATTTACCATTCCCTGCAGTTGTGTTCTTGCTAATCGACATATTATTACGAGTAGTATTTGTCCGGTCTGCGAGATCTATTGTGAATATGCTCTACGTGCGTATTTCAGTGCACAGGAGTGGCTGAGATTTGGGAGCATCTCGAAATTTTAGAATTAATCAACGAGATGGCTACTATATGTTGATAGGTTGGGATCAGGTGTGATTGAAACTCTTCGCATACTACCCCATCGATTTATCCCCTCCGCCTTAATGGTGTGGGAGTCAGAGTTAATCGCTACCGCGTGTTGGTATATATGGTGGCAGAGAAGACAACTTCGGCCCTCTTTGGATTATAGGAATTTAGAAACGTGAGAATAGAAAAAACACGTGATTGGGATGCCATGAGCATGGTGAATTCTTATAGGATTTGAAAACACAGGAATTTTTTGAGTCGTGTGTTTGGATGGTGCACAAGAATCAAACATTATTTTTTTGTAGATTGAGGAGGGAACGTAGAGAAATATAGAGTGTAAGTGTATTGAACTTCTTAAAAGAAAAGGAAAATGAGGTCAGAGCTCATGTTGAGATGCCTATGAAATTGAGGGCATAGGAATAGATTCCATAGAAATTTGGTGAACTCAATCTTTTGATCCAAAGGGATTGCATAGAAAAAATTCCTATGGATTAGAATTCTCGACAATTTCTATGAAATTTCTACAATCGAAAGAGGCCCTACTCGTGATGAGAGTATCTGTAGTCCATCGAGATCATCCTAGTCTATTTTGGCAACCACAACAAATTATTTCAGGGCTTGTAGGATCAATGTGGGAGTTCACCCTACTCGCGGGATGGGAGAAACCAAAAGAATAATATTGCAAATTAAATGTGGATGATTGGTGCTGTTATACGAGACGATACTGGCTCGTTCATTGCATGCAGCCACTGTGGTATTAAGCTCGAGGGCAGTAATTCCACTGGAGCAGCTCCGGCTATCTATGGGTAGTGCTCGTTTCTATCTCGTGGTTTCGGCCATTCTATGTTTTCTCATAGTCCTAGGGAAAACAATAGGGTGACCCATACGGTCATACTGCGGATTCTCCTCTCCGGCAAGGGTGGATTGCTGGCCGGCTGGCCGTGGAGTGGGTGTTGTGTGGGCTTTGCCCCGTGGCGTTCTTTGTTGCTGCTGTTGGTGTCTGTTGTTTGGTTTTCGCCCGGTTTCTTCCACTAATAAACCGGGCACCTTCTGCTTATTTAATATAAGGGGCAAAGCTTTTGCCTCTCGTTTCAAAAAAAAAAAAAAAAACATTGTAAGGTGGACGGACCCCATTCAGTTATCCGGATTGAGGATCGACCGGAATTTTTTTGAGCTTTCTCACAGACCACGTGACTTTGTTATATAATCAATAAAATTGCCATGATGACTTTCCCGCAAAAATACAGAGTTCTTCAATAGCTGTTCAAGACGTACACATTGTCAAATGAGAGACCAGCCGTCCCCGTCAACAAAAATTGACACCTTTTCAGAAGACTCAAAACAAAGGCAGCAAAATCGACACCTTTTCAGAAGACTCAAAACAAAGGCAGAATTAGCGTGCCATGATATGTGGACCAAATACAAAAATTGCAAGTTAACACTAGGCAGCAATTCATAGAAACTATGAGCCATTTCCAATGTAGTAAATCCAGTAAATGTAACTAAGGTCTAGGAATACTCACTGAAAAAAAAAGGTGAGATTTTATAACTAGAAATGCTGCTTTCTCGATAAATATCTGGAAACACTATATTTGGTCTACAGGATTTACATCTGCAAGAAGGAACACATGTCCATCTATAACAATAAGTGCCTGTAATTCATTGCAGTGTATCTGGGTATGCAGGGGTATCTACAAACTTTAAGCGGCAAAAATAGGAAGCCTTTTTTAGCAGCCACCACTTGCAGGTTCAATAGAGCTACGGAGGCCATTGCCCCTGAGCGCCGTGCAGTGCTCCTCCGCTTCCTGCTGAGAGCAGACAATAACCACTGCCATTCCATTCACGTGAGCCTCTTGCATGATATTGACAGCGTTGTCGACAGTCATCCCAGGGATAACCTTCATCAGGACTTGGACAACGTACTCACGCCTATTCTCGTTGTCATTGTGCAGGACGACACGAAATGGAGGTGACATTTTTGGGATTTCCTGCAGCCCAGAAGAATGCTGTCATATTTGGTGTTCAATCATTTTGGTATTGATGATATATTCCCTTTATCGAAAAAAAATATTTGGTGTTCTAAGCTTACAACCAATCTAGGTGAATAAGAAATAAAATTCAGCGAAAAAGGCGATGAATCACAAAAGAGTTGAGTATTAGTTGATTTAATCTTGAGGTGGTATTGCGGATCCGTCAGTTTTTTGTTAGCTATTTTACTTTGTTGTCTTAGATTATGTTGGCTCAAGCGTGTGGCTTATCATCAGATCATGTGGATCAATTTCTTCCACTATATTTTGTAATATATTTTAAGTAGTGATGTTTTTATATATCGATGAATAAAACTGGCATAATGTTTAATAAGGAATCTAGCCCAGCAATACCAATTTAGCCACCCTGAGAAAACTGTAGTCCAGAAAAATCATATTTTCCGTAAAAGAGATAATGCTGATGTATAGAGCATTTCACAGAGATCAATCATCAAAGCAGCAATATATATAATTATATATACACAAATATCAACATCAAAGATAGTGTTGATCTTGTTGTGATTGTTGCTTGTGTGGACAATTCCTCAGTTATGCTTAACACTAAAAACAAAAGACACTTGACAACAAATTTGGAATGTGACTTAAATAAAGCAAAACTCCTAAAATTACTCAACAAATTGAAGTAGGATCATAAGTTACAAGAAATGATCTTAATATATTATTCTATGTACCTAACTCTCTATTTCTTTCCAAGCAAATATTTTCTTTATGAAAATAATTCCATGGATGAGGCAAGAGGATTACTATCTCATTCTCATACCCCCTTTCTTCTAAAAAATTATATAATTACCACTTAATTTTATTTAAGTTATGAAATCCTATTTTACTTCTTTAAACACTAAGAATATTCAAAAACCCTATGAACCAATGTGCTTCCAAACATTTTATTTTGCAACACCAATTTTTGTGGAGCTTCTACATGTTATGGGGAAGCTACCTGATTTTCCTCATAATTTTCTAAAATGTTTTAGTGCCTCAATAAAATAGCTAAAATGCTACTGGTTTTTAAAAAAAGGAAATGAAAGAAACAGAAAAGGAGGAAGTGCAGGGGGTTTTCTGCAAACTTACCTTCGTCTCCCCTGTAGCGACCGAGCCGCACCGCTAGCTCGCCGTCGCACCGACCGTCGCCGTGATGCCGAGTTGGATAAGAACGCCGCGCCAGCCATCTGCCCTGCTCCTCCGCGATCATTGTCCAGCAGAGGAGCACGTGGGTCGCCCTCTCTCGCTGCCCAGGCTCGCCCAATCCTCGCGGCCCGAGCACGTCGATGCCGGCCCCGATCTCCGCCACCTCAGCTCCCCGGAAAGCTCAGCTCATCATGGACGTCCGCCTCGCTCGCCGAAGCTCCGCAGACACCTCGACGTCACTTCCCCTGCCCCAACGCGACACAATCGTGCTGACGACCTCCGATGGGTGCGCCATGGACACCGTCCGTGTACACGACGGACACCTACTCTCCCTCGCTTGACTCGGACCCAAAACCCTAACGGAGCACCCCCACGCCGTCGCTGCACAGCACCGCCACCAATGGCGTGCTCTCCCACGCCCTGACCGCCTCCAGCACCGAGGCCACCGTGAACCACCTCCGCCCCTATTTAAAGCCGCCCCCGAGCCTCCCTTGCTCTCCACACTGCCCTCTCCTCTCACTCTCCACCTCTCCCGTGCACCGCCAGGAGGGCGGAGCCGCTGCTGCCGTGCCGCGGCTGTGCTGTGGAGCACGGGCACGTTCGACCGGGGCCAAGGTCGAGGTCGACCATGGCTGCGACGCCACGCCCTCTCCATTCTCTTTTCTCTGCCCCAAACACTCATTCCCATCGACACCGCACTCACCCGCCCTATTTTCCCTCTGTTTCGTGCCCAGAAGAAACGCCAGGAGCTCGCCGGAGTTCCGCCAAGGCCAAGGAAGCAGAGAAGCTCGTCGTGGTCCAACTGTGCGTCCCCGAACCATACAACAGCCGCCAGAACCTTCTCCGACCCTCCGCAGCCGACCCCGACCATCTCCGTCGCCTCCCGAGCCCTCTAGGTGAGCCTCCGACTCGCCGTCGTCATTACGGGCACGACGGCGCCGCTTGATTAAGGTCGTCGTCGCCGCATTCACCGTGCGCCGTTGGATCTCAATCCAACGGGCGCGTACCGCTTCGGTAGTCAGGAGCCACTGACGGGCTGGCCCCACCCGTCTGGGTTTTAACCTTTCTCACGCGCAGGAAAAAAATAAAACTGGGCCAGGCCCAGCGGGCTGGAAACCTTCCCAGCCCATTTATATTTTTTCCTCCTCTTTCGAAATTAGGATTTAACAGAAAAATTTTAAATCAGTATGCCTGTTTGAAATTCAATAACTTGAGAAATGATTGTCCAAATAAATCAAACCAAAATTCTCAGGATAGCTGATAAAATTGTTAAACCAACCCAGGTGGTTTCATCCTGTTTAGATAAATAACAAATGTGTAGAAATTAAAGTGCCACAGAAGGTTCAGAACACCAACTTGTTTGTTTCTGATACCCTATTAACCCAATTGAGTTCAAACTAATTTTGTTAGATCACATTTAATCAGTGCTAACTACCCCTAAATTGGTAAAATTATTGAAGCAACAGAAACTCATTAGTAAATCAAATAGTGATTTGCACTTTTCTGTAGTATAATAATTATGGTGGAATAAATATTAATCCAAATGGACCTAGGCCAATTTTGTTGGATCAGAAATACTCAGTGCTAATGGTCTCTAAATTGGCATAATTTTGTTGTTAACAAAACTTAAGTTGTGCAATAAAACTTGTGTGGCTAGTTTATGCCATTTTCAAGTCATATTTAATTATTGGTTAGTTCAATTAAATTAAACCCAATTGGTTGTCCTTGCGTGATTACAGTAGCTATTTATAGAGTTTAAGATTGTAATGTTTGGTTGAATGGTATAGTAATTGTTGGTACTTGCTAGAGTAGACGATTAGACGAGAACGTTGCCGAGATTATCGAGGAGGGGGATTTTGCTAAACAACAGGAGCAAGACCCGGGAACTTTGCTGAGCAAGGCAAGCTACTTCTCTGAGCTTGCACTTATATACATCTATTTTGGTTCACATGTTTTACTTATAAAGTGCATAAGTGATTTATGTGGTGTTGCCACTAGAGCTATGATTTTGAAAACCCTTTTTTCCAAAATACCAGTATATTATTTTGACACCCTATATGGAGGTATTAGATGGAAATTCTTTTTCAAACTATAGGATGGGAAAAAAATATTGTTTACTCAAAATTCCTTTGAAAATACTTCTGTGGATAAGGAATGCCGAAATGTCGGTGTGGAAGTGAAGAAATGGAGTATGGTGATGTTTATGAAAAATGCACATTGTGTCCTAGTACTATGACGACCAATCTTACCATGTGCGACCACATTTACCCACCTATGGGAAAGGGCGTAGTCATATAAGTTGCTCATATTAGTATGGGATGCCTCATCGACGGAGATGACTCCGTTATGCATGGGGGGATGGTTTGGTGACCTACCCCTGGCTTGGGTCCTCAAAAAGGAGAATACCGACGGGCTGGTATAAGTGAAGGGAGAAAGAGGATTGAAGACTTCACCATGGGGTCGCCGGGCAAAACTATGAGTCCTCACACTTAGATTCCGACGGGCTGGGTTAAGTGTGGATGGAAAGTGTCATATGGGCAGGGTCCTATACTAGCATGAGCAAAGGACAAGCTATGGTCGGTGACTCAACTTCGCATACACCTTGTATGACGGGACGTGGCTGACACGATGAGTTGCCGGATGGATGTGGGAAAAGCGTGCCACCTCTGCAGAGTGTAAAAACTATTCGAATAGCCGAGTCCTCTGATATGGACAGTTGGGAGGCTGTCCTAAGACCATGTGCAAGTTTTGCAAAGTTTTAAGATTTGAAAAGAAAGTGGAGATGTTTTATGTATGCAACTATACCGAAGGGCTGGTATAAGGTTGTTGGAAAATGATTTGACCATGACGGCTATGGTCGGAAAAGGAGGAGTTTTGGAGAAACAAACCAAGGATGATTTTGGGAATTCTTACCTTTTTCAACAAAGATATGTTTTTGGGAAAAAGTTTTAAAGGTGACTTCTTACAAAGACAGATTTATGGGAAAAAGCTCTAAAAGCCTTCTTTTCTTTTTCATCAAAGATATAGAGATATCTTTCTAAAAGTAAAAGTCTTATTTAACCAGTGCATGTTCATGCTGGGGGTAGTTTGCGAGTACAATTTAAATTGTACTCATATTGGTTTCGTCCCTGGCTATCAAGGCTGTTTGCTTCCGCTGAATTATGGTATTTTTCCCAGGAAGGCACATATGTAAGACTCGGTCTGTATGACCGAATTATTGTAAAACTTGTTTCCGGTGTTGTAATGGATGTAAACTGTGATGCGACGTCGAGTTATGTGCAACAATAAACTGATCATGCGATTGTTGCTGAAAACATAACGAGTATCTCGGAAGGTTAATCCGGGGTCCTCACACGCTCCCCGGTGTTTCTCAAACTTTGTCAAGGCCTAACTCCGCCGTGTAACTATGTGATCAATGGCCATGACTATGACAAGGGGTATGACCTTGTCGACGGCATCTATCCTAATTGGTCAACATTTGTGAAGACTATCCGTAACACTGTCAGCCAGGGAAATTGTCATTTTGCAAAGAGGCAAGAGGCTGTCCGCAAAGATGTGGAGAGGGCATTTGGTGTGCTCTAGGCCAGGTTTGTCGTCGTCCGCTACCCTTGTCTTTTTTGGTCGCTAGATCAAATGTGTGAGATCATGAATGCCTACGTTATCACGCACAACATGATCATCGAGAGTGAGCGAGATACGAGGAGGCAATTGGTCAACGAGTTGTTTGATTTCTAGGGGCCTATGGCCCACCCACAGCCAGGCGTGTCGTCGTAGTTTTCAGAATTTATTGCCACCCATCGGGAAATTCGTGATGGAACAAGGCACCTGCAGCTGCACGATGACCGCGTGGCGCATTTGTGGGCGATCAAAGCAAACAACGTAGAGCTGGCGCCGGCTTGTGATTTTCATGTGTCCCTTTCGAACTCTTGAATGATTTAAATTTAAATTGTTTTAATAACTTATTATACATTTTCTATATTTGGATTCTAATTAAACTTTGCAATGAAGTTGAAGTTATTCAAAAAAATGATAAAAAAACAGTTGGGGTGTTGGTTTGAGGGGCGCCGCTGTGGGCGACACCCCCAAATGTGCCGGACATATGTCCGGTACTCCCAATTAGCCCTCAGTTGGGGGTGCCGGACACTTATTTGGAGGGTGCCGTTGGAGATGTTCTTAGTACTGCAAATGCTGTTGCGGGATGTGCTTTAAAATGCAGTTACACCATTGTCTTTCCCGGTTCATTATCTGGGAGTAGGATCGTAGAGCAGAACAGGGCAGGAATTGCCTGGATCTTAGGTCGAAGATATATATGCCCTAACAAACAAACCGACAACGGATGTAGTGCTAATTGATCAAATATCCCATCGTTATCTACCACTGTATGCTTACCTGACCATGCTCAGATGTGCATTGGCATATAGCTCTCCCCACGTGTCCCTACAGTACTTACTGCACAGACCTTGGCCAGACATAATGCCTTTATCATTATATTATCCCAAACACACACCCACCACCAGAAGCGGCACTAGCTAAGCTTGACAGCCTTACCTTTCTTGAGCCCACATGCCAGTTCGTAATTAGAGCTAGCTACTCTCTCGGTCCATATTTAGGTGGAACTTAGAGGTCTAAATTTGACAATTATTTTGATCAACCAAATATGTATCATATGTCACAAAAGTTATACCATTGAGTTTGTATTCGATTTTTTTATAAAAGATATAATTTATTTTTAAAAATTAAAACACGTAAAACTAAGGAGGCCCGTGCATTGGGATAGAGGGAGTACATCAAATGCCATAGCCATCCAGCCATGAAGAGAGAGCCTCCTGACTGCAGAGCTGCACCACCCTGCAAAACCAAAATAATAATAAATAATATGTATACAAATAAAAATGCAAGAGAAGTGCGACACGTACGACACTTTACGTCCGACGTTCGTACGACGCCCGTGGCTAGCCGTCGGATTTTTTAACAGGTGCGTCAAACAGATACGACGCCCTTGCTTGTCCGTCAGATTGACACAGAAGGTCGTACGCAGAGCAGTTCCGAAAATGCAAATCTAGCTACCTAGGAGTACCCTAGCTAGATGCCTACAATCTCTAGCTGGTTGCTGCGTGGCTAGCTCTTTCTGTTGCACCTCTCTTCCCATTTTCCTCCTTTTAGCCCCATTCCTTCTGATCACTCCACGATGAACATGGATGCCTAGCTCTACTCGTGACATAGAATAAGAAAGAAGATTGTAGTAGTGGAAGTAAAATTTAGATCTCCGTTGCACTAGAGCTAGCAGTACCCCCACTTCATATATTGATATATACCGGGCACTACTAGAACTGGAAGCTTCTTTTAACTGTCCATCTCCACTTAAGCTTAGAGCATCTCCAGTCGCGGCGCCCAAATGGCCGCCAAATGCCTTCCGGACAGGCCCTTTGGGCGCCGTCCGGACTACCTTGCCCATTTGGGCGCCGTCGATCCCCACTCGCGGCGCCCAAACTAAAAAAAATTAAATTTAAACTTCGATGGATTTCATTCAAATTTTAGGAAATTTCACAGATTTGAATGAATTTTAAAAACCTAAACCTAAATCTACTGGCGGCCCCGGTAGCGGCGGCGGAAGGCGTAGTAGGGGTCATCGTCCTCCTCCTCCTTCTTCACGCCGCTTGTTCCTGCGCAGTCGTCTTCCTTCTTGACGCGGCTAGGGCCGGCGTCGCTGTCGCCGGTGAGGTCGACGAACGGCACGCCAGTTTCAATGGCGTGCATGTACTCCGACCAGGCGCAGGCAGATGGCCCGTCCATGGACGCGGCCTCCGCGGCCCGCAGGAGCTCGTCCTCGTCCTTGGCCGCCTGCGCCGCCAGGAGCTCGGCGTAGAGCGTCGTCGGCTCCGCCTTCACCTTCATCGGCTCCGGCTTCGGCGAGAGCAGAACGCGGGAGAGGGAGGAGGAGGAGCGCGATGAAGACGCTCGCGAGGACGACGCCCGCGACGATGACCCTGTCGAGCGCGAGGACGACGTGCGCGGTGCCCACACATTGGCTGGCAGCGCCGGAGGCGGAGCGTGGGGCCACTCCAGCAGGGAGCCGCCGTTGGCGATGTGGTCCATGACGGCCTGGAGCGTGCGGCCGTGCACGCTCCAGAACGCCTCGCGCCCGGCGACGTTCTTGTCCCTGGGCGCCGGGCTGGGGCCTTCCCACCGGTTCATCTCCTCCTCGAAGAGGCGCTGGAACGCCTCCTCGTACCGGGCGGCGTTGCCCGGGTCCTCCGGGTTCCAGCGCGGGTCGTCGCGCATCTCCGGCGTCAGTTCGCGCCAGTAGTGCGCGGTCTGGGCCGCGTGGAAGTCGCGGTTCGACCGCGTCAGCGGCCGCGGCACCGGGATGCCGCGGACGGAGATGACGTAGCCGTGGCCAACGCGCATGTCCGGCGCCACTGGGTAGCCGTTTTCGCGCAGCGCCTCGGTCTGATCCTTCAGCAGGGTGCGCGGCGCGAAGCCGTTCGCCGCGGCGCCACCGGTACGCCTCCAGTTGTTGCCGGCCATCTCTAGGGTTTGCGGTGGCGGCGAGTGTAGCGTGTGGGGAGAGAGGGGAGCGGTGGCGGCGAGTGAACGCGGGGCGACGGCCTTTTATGGCGGCCGGAGAGCGGTGGCATTAACGCCGCTCGCCTCGAAAAGGCGCGTCGCATTCACTCCGGCGAGCAGAGGACGCGACGGCTCACTGGCCGCCCGCCGGCCATGAAAACGAGGAGTCGCCACGCGGCACGCGCCTTTGACGACGCCTTTGACCACGGCGGGGCGTGGCCGTGTCACTGCCAGGCGTGGCCCGCGCGTCGGAAGCGCGCGTTTCCTTCCGTCCGGGGCCGCCCCCAAGCCTCCCCAAGTTGAGGGCGTGGGCTGGGCGTGCCGGACACAAAACTGGGCCGCGCCGGACCGAATTCGCGTTTGGGCGCCGCGAGTGGGCGATTTTGTGTCCGGCACGCCCCAAACGGCTTTGGGCGGCCGTTTGGGCGCCCCGACTGGAGATGCTCTTAGAGGTTGATTTGTATTGCTACTGAAGCTTTGAACTGTTTGAGAGATGTTAACTCATCACCCAAATATCCACCGTAATCATCACCATGATCATTGCGTCTCCCACCAAGAGCCGCCATTATCAAACCCTACTACACACCACATTACGCCGGCCTCGTCCTCTTTGGACGAGTACGTGCAGTTCTTCCCCGCCGAGATGTACCAGCAGCAGCAGGAGACCCTGGAAGCGGTGCTCTGGCAGCCGGTGACCGCTCCAGTTCCGGCCGAGCTTGGGGAGCCGGGAAATGAGGCGCCAGGTGGTGCCGTCGTCGGGACGGCGCGGAAGCGGCCGTTCCGGACGGACCGGCACAGCAAGATCTGCACGGCGCAGGGGGTGCGCGACCGGCGGATGCGCCTGTCGGTCGGCGTGGCGCGCGACTTCTTCGCGCTGCAGGACCTGCTTGGTTTCGACAAGGCCAGTAAGACGGTGGACTGGCTCCTGACGCAGTCCAAGCCGGCCATCGACCGCCTCTCTGACGCGGCGCCGGGGGCAACGGCGGCCGCGCCGAGAGCTGCTTCGGTGGAAGAGAAAGGGGACGCAGCAAGCTCCTCGAGCACTGCCTGTTTCAGGGATGTGAGGGCATCTGCGAGCGAGAGGACCATGGAGAGGATGAAAAGCGTAGGTGGGGATGGCTCAGCGATGGTGCTCACGTCAGAAGCCGCTGTGGCGGCGGCGATAGAGCAGCCCATGGAGGGATTGGACTACTTTTACCAGTACTACCAGCTCGAGGAGATGATGAGAGCAGCAACAACCCAGGAGTACCGAACTTCTGATTAACTAAGGTGATTTCTTGTATATGTTGGTGCGCCATATATATGCGAAAACATCATGTCCAAAACGGGAATAGCCTTCCTCGCCATGATCCAAATATCCAATGCATGCTTCCTTATCTGATTTTCAATTAGATCAATACATGTTATAGAATTTCTGTATTAAAGTATGTGGTGTCGAATATCGATCATGCCAAGACAATTAAGTTCTGGAAAATCATATGTTAATGCTGGCCGGGTGTGGTCTTCTACTAATTTTTCTAACTATACGTATTGTATTCGCTTTGTTAATATGCTAATGGTGAGATTCTTGGAGTTCTTTTGAGTTTTCCAGTGCTACAAGTATCGTCATTTTATCCTCAAGAGGTCAGTCACACACACAATCATGACCGGGAGGTTTTGCCAATCAATTTCAGGTGAAATGATCTTCAAGCAATCTAGTAGCTAGGGGGTAACATATATAAGTATCAGTTTGGAGTTTACATACCATATAGTTACGACAATCAATTTTGAAGATTGCATATACACAGTTTGTACCTTTAATTCCCCACAAAAAGACAAAAAAAATGTAGTTTGTACCTAGATCTACGTACACAACTTATAGGTTTGCTTGTGGAAAACTTTATACTTTAGCAAGAGTGCACGAAACGCTTCATGCATTATGAAAAAATATATCAGATTTCATGTCTTTGGTTACATAAATGATTAACATAACATCGTGGCTTACTTCTAGATAGTGCACATGTTTTAACAAAATTTTCAGCTCTGTAATTTTGTAGTTTTGACAAATTTTGATGGCAGTTATATTTCAGTAATTCATATTTCTTCAGTGTTACTGTGGTTTGCGTTAAGTAGTTGAATTACCTGTCATGTTCATCCCCAAGCAACTCACATAATATGCACTGTTCTATTTCAAGGCCAGTTAATTCCCCAAGCAACTCACATAATATGCACTGTTCTATTTCAAGGCCAGTTAATTCCAAGAGACATACATGTGTCACATATATATAAGCATGTGTATCATGAGAGTAATTAGTAATTATCTACATAAATTGTGCCTTAGTTATAGATATATTGTATATATTTAGCGTGCATGTAGTTCAATTTCATTAGTTTTAGGTCTGCATTTCAATGTTTTTGACAAATTTAGACAACACGTGAGGTTCAGTGCTACCCTGAGTTTGACACCTTGACTTAATTAATTGATTTACTCTTTTCCACGAATCAGTTTGTGTTAATTTGTACTGTCAAATCTGCTCACATAAAATTTAAACAGGTCTAGACGAAACTCAATGCAAAGAGAAATACCCTTGTGACCTATATCTAGAGAACGTTTAGAAAATAACAGGTACCTTTAAATTGATAAAGCATAAAGCATGAGTATCATGATACAGTTGTAACAAACTAGCCATGGCAAGTTACCAACAAATATATCCATATCTTTAATATGAATTTTCTCTAGAAACTTTAGTAATTTCCGGATAACATACATCCGTTTGAAGCATTGAGTATAACTATATATGTCACACAATCGAAATGGTTGGTAAAACGTTTTTTTATTAGAAATTCAACGTTGCAATCAAATCAATTGGTCTCTATTGTCAAACTTAATATATAAGAAATTTTTGATCTACCGGTCTACACAAAATAATCATGGGAAAGTGATAATTGAAGCGCATAGCTTCATTACATGCTTCACTATCGGATTCTTTCCCGCATGTCGAGTTTCCCAGGAACTCTGCAAAGCCTTGTGTGCACTTGGCAAAGACTTTTCCGAGTGTTGCCCATTGTTTGATACCTTATCGACAACGCGATGTTTGTCATGTGTTTTCTGTCGGGTAGATTGCCGAGAGTTACACAGGAGACACTCAGTAGAAATTCTGACAGGTGGCACGTGTCAGTGCAAGGTAGTTTGTCGAGTGACATATAGGGGCCACTCAGCAACACGCTGTCGAGTGCCTCTATATGACACTCGACAAACTACCTAACATGACTGTTCTCAATTTGATAGATTACGCTGGCTTGCGCCACGTGTCATCTGTGCCGACTGTTACACTCGGCATAGACTTATATGCGGAGTGTTGCACTCGGCATACGTGAAATCAACTTTTTTTTTGCATTTTCAAATATCCATGAAATTAAAATGGACATTTAAGACACATACACTCGGCACAGACTTATAAGCGGAGTGTTGCACTCGGCATACATGACATCAACTTTTTTTTTTGCACTTTCAAATATCCATAAAATTAAAATGGACATCTAAGACACATATTCCTATCCTTTGCCGATCGCCTCAATTCCGGTAGTGCTTCACGTGTGCCTTATCTATCCCTGGATTTGGTTAAATAACTGCACGATGCTATTGCTAAACTTAAAAGGTATCATCTTAATAACTAATTTGAGTATTATAATATCATAATATGGTGTATAAAATATTAAGTTATTTCATTACAAATAATGACACCAGCTCTTTTGATGTCAATATATGTATAGGAGTGCGTATATACCTTCTTACCTCGGCCACACATGTATAGCAGCGGTGTTCCTTAAAAAAATGTTTTCTTCATGATACCACATATTCCATGTCATGTTGTGCGCGTTTATAGTTCTGAAAGTCTATGGAGCTTCGCCAAAAGAAGAAAAAGTAACTCTCAAAAGTCTTTAATGCTTTCTTCCATGAGACCCAAAACATCTTCCTTAGGAACGAAAAACCCCAGGGTATTACATATTATCAAAGAATAAGTAATTCATGTCCTGTAGGTCAAGCAGACATAGCAATGCAAGTAAGTTGGTGAATAAAAAACATACACATGTGACAACATTTGATATGTGACTTCTTTTACATAACTTTCTACACTTTCTCTAATAAATGGCAGATCCAACCTTTGTTGGCCAGACTAAATATCGACTCTTAGCCTAATTTATTTTTAAATTAGCCTCATAAGTATCTGACTCGTTTGCTGATACTGCTGCACTATGAGTATATGAAAAGCTAGTGAAAAAGCTATTCAGTCTAGCTAAGTGTCAGGTAGTAAAGAAAGGCTGCGTTCAATTATTGAACACATTGTATAGTCATGTACATGTAGTAAAAAGAATTCAGTGCCATGCCTAGCATCTCAAGCATCTGAAAGATAAGATTATTCATTTAAGTCCTTCAGTTCGTTGGTTACTATTTGCATGTATAGTCATGTACATGAGAGCAATGCAGTCAAGCCAACTTGCTCATAGTCTTGTACATTAATGGAGATAATGCTGAGAACACAAGAGAAGTTAGAAGTACTTTTAGAGGTAGAATTAATCATCCATATATACTAGCCACATGAACCAACTTAGTCTTTCGACTGCCAGCTGATCCAGGCCAGAGCTTATAATTACCTACATTGTTTTGATACTATATATTTGCATGTATAAGTATAACACAGTTTAGCTTGTGTCTAGTATGTAAAATTCTATTTAAATGTGATGATGCTAATTAAATGTACAACAATTAGTCATCTTATTGTCCACAACATATGTGTATAGATATCATATGTGGTAGCTATTTGTCCTATCTAGATTTGGAGATTCTGAATTGTTTGACACGTTTATTACTCTCTTGCTGAATTTAAATTGGAAAGTTGGTCATATAGAGTATCATAAAGTAAGATAGAAGTAAATTAATTTTCGTATCACTACGATTGCATGGTGTGTACGTGAGTAATAACACTCTTACTAATATATTCGTAAGTAAAAAGTGTTCTTGTTTATTTAGGTTGTTGTTTTTTCCTTAATCATGGAGGCGTCCACTCCATTCACATGAAATATTTGTTTTCGTCTCATGTGCCGATGGTTTTATGCATACATGATTTTACTGTAGAGTTTTGGTGAGTAGTAATACAGATTGAAGAAAGAACAAGTTGTGTTTGGGGCCATTGGTAGTACGCAAGCTGGTGCATATAACTCAAATACTCAATACACAAACAGGTATAGACGGTTTTTTATGATAAATTCGGAGCCTCGACAACCATAATTTTGACGCATGCATGTTTGGGTATCATGTAAGGTCCTGGCTGTGTGGGGTCTTTAACCTGCATAATTTCATGTAAAATCATATATATACTAGCTATAAGAATAGGATCTGGGGATATAATGCAATATATATGTTGGCTTCAGACGAGGGTTTAGTAATGGTACAAAAGCTATACATTCCAATATAATCTGAAATTTTAGGTATTCTATTTTTTGACTATTGCTCTATTATTTGAGCATTATACAATCCGATGAATATGGATATTTATCACTCTAAATATCTACTTAAAGATTTCCCCCCGAACTTAGTTTTTTTTTAGAAATTGGGAAATCCCGGCCGAGTGATCCCCCCGAACTTAGTATATATGTACTAGCTAGGAATGGGTTTCTACTTTCTACTATTAGGTGTTGAACATGATTTGCTTTTTGGCTGCATGACGTAATTGCATTCGGATCCAAGGTCATACAATATTAAGTGAAAATATGTACTGACCACACTCTCTTCGTTCGAGGGATGATGTGATGGATTTTGTCCGCCACCATGTCGTTCGTAAGAAGAAGGTATAAGACAAAACAAGGGACTTAGTGGCCCCAAGAAATTTAGAGATTCCATAAAGAAACATTTTTTTTGAGATCGTGTGATAGGCAACCCATGATGAATAAAGTTGATCTGGTGATCCGTCAAATTAATGGATCACCCCATAATAAGTAATATTAAACACTGATCCAGTGCCGAAATAATGGTGAGTTTGTAAGTAATACCAATTTCCTGTCATCATTCATTCATATGGTGGCTCTAGAGGACTAGCTAGTAATCAAATGCAGATAGAGTCGTATATATGCAGTCTGCAGGAACATACAGATACTTTTTTTTACTGCATGCGCAAGTATTGGTATTCATCTCCAGCACACAATATTCGATACTGAAAATTAAGATGGGCGTGTCCGGGCATTGAACGCAAAAGCTAGCTAGCAGTGTTGTCGATTGGCACTCACAAGATATTTCCATGGAAATTGAGAGGGAGACTAAAGCTAGATGATGATTTCCGGATCTTTACATTCGTGAAGAATCTAGCATCATGCCTTGGAAACTACCAGGGAGAATTCAAATGAATGCAAGAGGAGGTAGAGCTGGAGAAATACATCAAGGCAGAAACTAAGCATACGTACCAGACCACCGGTGGATCTGTTTCTCTTCTAGCTCCCACTGCCGGAATCCCCAGCCAGACGGACGGGAGGAATCGAAGGGCGTTATATATAGCCGGATAGGTCGGAAGGACCTTTGTGTGGCCGTGCTGCTGGTGTTTGTCTGCTATTTTTCTCAAAGGGAACACAGGGGTAGTGGTAGCACTGATGAGCGCCACTCCTCGAAACCAGATAAAGATCGGCTGAACACACCCGGATGGACGACCGGCCGCAGCCAGCAGCACGACGCTACTCGCCGTAGCATGCGCACCCTACGTACTTCTCTATCCTCTTCTTTCTCTCTCCCTTCCATCCTTTTTCTCAATGGACAGTCAGGCTGTACGTGCATAACTGCATACCACGTCGTGTGTCTATCTCTCACTTGTGTGGTTCGCTCGCAGATAGCATCTCCACCGCCAACCAAATCACTCCAAAGGCTTCATTGGGTGCCAGACACGAAAACCGCTAACAGCGGCACCCCATCTGTTTGGTCCGGCACCCCTGAGCACGCCCCCAAACTTGGGGTAGCTTGGGGTGTCGGACAACCCCAGATGAGCCATCTGATAGACTAGTTCCGCATGTCATATACAGAAATCTGGTTAGCGGGGATTAATTGAGACGTGCAGAAGACTGAAACGAGCGTAATAGCGACCACCTGGCTGGGCGGTTCCCCAGGCGACGTGACCCGGCGACGAGGTTTGAATTCCCCACAGTGCCACTGGAGATGGTCGCATTAATGTCGGCACCAGCCGACGCAACCCGACGGCGAGCTTTTTGACTTCCCCACGCGTTCCATTAATGCCGGTATCAGGCGACGCGACGGTGTTGCGCCTTCCCCACTTTTAGCATTAACGTCGGCCATCGCTCCTTGGCCTACCCGCGGTGGTGTATAAAGATGACCTCCTTTCCTAACTGCTCGCCTTCATCTTACTCGCCTCTCACACTCACCCCCAATCCCTTCCGTTGCCAGCCACACAAGCGCACCACCGCCGACATGGATGTAAACAGGAAGTGACTCTCCTGGCAGGAGGCCAAAGATTTTGCTGAAAACGGCATCCTCGCGCCGCCGAAGACAACATTGCCGAAAGGCTATGCCATCAATTTTGGCGGGGTGCCCGTGGCGCCAATCCCCAGAGCCGGCTTCGACATCAATTGTACAGTCTACGACCGCTAGAGGAAGCTCCGGCTGTTCTTTGACCCGTGGATCTATTCAGAGAGCCCCAGCGACACACCTTTTTCGAGGAGGAGCGAGTGGCGGCGCTCAAATTCACCGGGGAGTATCCACCGGCAGAGAACAACGTCGTCGAGTGGACGCGATTCTAGTCAGAATCTGGCCGCAACTTGTATTTGAGGCCCTCGAGGCCGGCCCAGCTACGTTCTGACCACGTCTAACACGGGTTACACGTGCCGCGAAACAAGAGGCAGTCCATTTAGCTTTAGGATTTAATTTTGTGTTCATGTGGAATAGAATGAAATGCAGATGCTCTTGGCCTAGATCAGCAAATAGATTTACATGCAGTAATAAAACTTATATGTTTTTTGGGCGCTGCCGTGATCCGTGGACATCACATTTATTAGGCCAACTCCAACGCGTCGACCCAAACGGACACCAATTTTTGGGCCTTTTTTGTCCGTTTGGGTCGGCCGACGAACAACAAATGACCGTCCCTGTCCGCGCGTTCGCGTGACGACCCAACGTGTGACACATTTGGGTTTTTTAATTTAATATATTGATAGTAGGCCAAAAGGCCGTTCCTGTTACATATAGGGGGGTGTTGGTTTAGATGCGTGGGACAGGGAGCTTGTAGCAACCCTTTCTCTCGATCTCCAGTTCCCAAGGTTTCTACTTAAGCGGTTCCCTTTTTAGGATTAGGATGAAAGCTTGATGAGCAAACCCACTAGTGAAGCGGTCTAGGTAGAGCCGCCGCCCGTCTTTTTATCCGCCCTTACAGCGACCTTTCTCTCCTTTCCTCCCATGACAAGATCGACACATTGCCAAGTCCTATTCAGACGTCACCACCCCAAAAGAAAGTTCCGAAGTAAAGTCAACCAGCGATCATCATTGAAATTACCATTCAGCGATTAATGAGAGGGGGGGCTGGGGGCTCGCCGCCGAGGGCCTACTCGTCGTCGTCGCTGTCGGGGATGACGATGTACGGCGGCGCGACCTAGAGATGGGCTGGCGGCACACGGCCAGGCGGCGTTGGAGGATGCTCCTGCTCCTCCTGCGGTAGCGGCGGCAGGTCAGGGAGGGGGCCAGCCCAGCTCTAGGAATGGCCAAGGAGGCCGGCAGGGAGGGGCGGAGCCTGCTGCTGCTTCTCCTGCTCCTGCTGCATGTACGTCCATCATGGCAGCGGTGGCGCGGCCTCCTGGAGGCAGCGTCAGATCTCGTCCTCGGCGAGCGAGCGTCGGGACACATCGTAGGCGTGCTACAGAAGTGGGTCGCCGTCCTCGATCGCCTCCTCCTTGAACCAGAGCCCGTCCTCCTGGCCCGGGGCGGCGAGGGGTACCGCTCACGGACGGGCGACGGCTCAGGAGCTGGCTCGAACAAGCTCCATCGGCGCTCGTCGTGCTCCTCCTGGAACCACTCGTCCTAGTAGTGTAAGTGGGGCGCGAAGGCCGGGTCGTCGAGGTACTCCTCCGGAGCAGAGGAGGAGGGCAAGGAGCGCTGCGCGGCGCAGATCTACGGCGGCCAGAGGATGAGCCGACCTCGTAGTCGTGCTTCCCCTTGTTGTTCCACCGGAGAGGCATTGCGACGGCTAGGATTTGGCTGGCTGTTGGCGGTGGGGGAACAGTGTGTGGGGGCTGGGTGTGGGGACTGAGTGTACACGACGGTCGCTATCCACACGGCCGAGTTAAAAAGGACTGGCTAGGGAAAACGACGGGGCGGTGGGTCGCTGCCAGGTGGGGCCAGAGGAGGACACGAACGGACGCGCGTCGGTCCGTCTCCTGTGCGTCTTCTGTCCGTCTCGACACAAAGCAAACACAAATTTGCTCCAAAATTGGGTTAGTGCGGACACGAAACGTACGAAAAGATGTCCAAAGACCGAAATGCGTCCTCGCGTTAGGCCCTGATTTTGGCCGCGCCGAGCTAAACGGATCAAAACGGACGAAATGTGTCGGTGCGTTGGAGTTGCCCACAAGTGTCCAACATACCAAAGCGGACAATGGGCGGTCAGTGGTGGACGGGCTGGATGGGTGAGGACTGAGGAGGCTAGGTTACGTACGTACGCCTAGGGCTGAACGATTTGGCGGCACAGCAGGGAGCGATTAGACGCGCCAGCATTTCTCAATCGGAGAACGTGTCCACCTACAGTATCTAACTGTTACGAAGGTACCAAACCCCGCCGTCCAGCTGATGTATTGCTTGTGCACACATGCAGTCACAGTGATCGTTTTTTCTTGTCTTCTTGTGAATTGTCTAGTTCTTTCCACGTTGTTTGACAACTGTATGAAAATATACTTTGTTTCACGGTTTGCCAAAACCCAGAAGCCAGGAGTGGTATTAGAAAGCCATTTGAATCAGTTGAGCTAATGTTCTCGACATATTCAATACACTTAGAGACTGACATTATATATGGGTATTAGAAATGTTGGAGGGCAAACCAACCCTCCTCAGTGACATACGCCGAGCAGCCTCCCGACGCCACAAACGCCGGACAGAGACGGACGATGGAGACACCAATAGTTTTCCGGCGCACAGACGCCTATATCTTGGCTTTATTTCTCACAACTATTCAAACATATACATGGAGGTACACACGCACACACGCAGTACAACCCAGGGAGCTCTCCTGCCGGCCGGGCACACACCACGGTCCTGACGGAGACTACATCTCACCTGTTGCTTGTGCTCACCCAAGCTCTCTCCTTATATAGACAATTCAAGGTCGGTGCTACAGTGACCGACCTAGCTTCTAGTGCCTTCTACTAGATTACAACTCATGTGTATTCTAGAGACTACCACTAGGTACAACTCATGTGTACTTTAGAGACTACCACTAGGTACAATTCATGTGTACTCTAGAGACTTCTACTAGCTACTACCTTACTACATGGTAGATATTTCTAGAACGCACAGGATTATTCCAACAATCTCCCCCCTAATCCTGATGCGTTCACTTGTGAAAGCTAGCAGCCACGGACTCGACCTGGCACACACGCCGGTCGCCACCGCACGGACACAACCTGGCGCTCACATACGGCGGTCGCCATCGCCACGGACACAACCTGGCGCTCACATACGCCGGTCGCCACCGCCACGGACACAACCTGGCGCTCACATACGCCGGTCGCCACCGCCACGGACACAACCTGGCGCTCACATACGCCGGTCGCCACGGCCACGGACACAACCTGTCGCTCACATGCGCCGGTCGCCACCGTCACGGACACAACCTGGCGCTCACATACGCCGGTCGCCACCGCCACGGACACAACCTGGCGCTCACATACGCCGGTCGCCACCGCCACGGACACAACCTGGCGCTCACATACGCCGGTCACCACCGCCACGGACACAACCTGGCGCTCATATACGCCAGTCGCCACCGCCACGGACCTAGTAAAGGCCCGTCTCATCGTCAACTTCGGTTAGGAGCGCCTGCTCCTTCTTTGGCTTCCTTGGCGACAAATGCCAAGCTCCGGTGACACACGCCGCATCTTCTCTTTTCGGCGCACTGACGCCTTTCTTCCACCTGAGCTCAACCTCGTGGTGTTTCAACAGAGTTACAGGGGGTGGAGATATATAGCCGTGGCTCGCACGTACGTCGCCATGACCGCGACCACGACGCACACTCACGCGTCAACGCACCCACTACGCCACGATCGGCACGCCCTCAGCTCACGCACATGCCGCGCACTGACGCAGGCAACGCGGCCGTCTCGAGCAGCTCGATCTGGTCCTCCCCCTAACTCGCTCGTCGTCACGCTCCACACGCCCCAGCTCGTGACCATGACCGTGCGCTGACGCGATCAACACGGCCGGCCCTGCGTGCCCAGGACGCGGTCTTCTTCCTCGGCAACACACACCGAGCTTCTTCTCCGCCGGTGACACACGGAACAACCGGAACACACACACACGCCGGTCGCCACTGTGCTTACGCTGGTCGCTGCTTCCATGGCCGTCGCATGGCGCCGCTACGGCCTCCGTGGCCGCGCAGCACCTCCACGCCGCCGCCATGCCGCGCCACCGCGGCTCCTGCGCCACAACACAGCACCTCCGCGGCCTTCTCGCCGCGCCGCCGTGGCCGCTGCGCCACCACGCAGCGCCTCCGCAGCCTCCGTCCGCCGCGCACCACGGCCCCGAACCTTGCGGCTCTGATACCAATTGTTGGAGGGCAAACCAACCCTCCTCAGCGACACACGCCGAGCAGCCTCCCGGCGCCACAAACGCCGGACAGAGACGGACGATGGAGACACCAATAGTTTTCCGGCGCACAGATGCCTATATCTTGGCTTTATTTCTCACAACTACTCAAACATATACATGGAGGTACACACGCACACACGCAGTACAACCCAGGGAGCTCTCCTGCCGGCCGGGCACACACCAAGGTCCTGACGGAGACTACATCTCACTTGTTGCTTGTGCTCACCCAAGCTCTCTCCTTATATAGACAATTCAAGGTCGGTGCTACAGTGACCGACCTAGCTTCTAGTGCCTTCTACTAGATTACAAGTCATGTGTATTCTAGAGACTACCACTAGGTACAACTCATGTGTACTTTAGAGACTACCACTAGGTACAATTCATGTGTACTCTAGAGACTTCTACTAGCTACTACCTTACTACATGGTAGATATTTCTAGAACGCACAGGATTATTCCAACAAGAAAGCCCAAGTTGTAATGTTTTTGAAACAACACAAAATGTTAGACATTTCATTGAATAAGGAGAAGCAAATTTACCATTTAATAAGGGAAACTCGCTGAACACTAATTCAACACCATGTTACACGCCAGCCACGAGGCCGCGCATCACTTGAGCCAACCAATAATCTTCCGCTCAAGCGACAAGGGATGATATTCAACAATGCACAAGTATTAGAAACCACGGCTCCGGCTTCCGAAACTCAGCAACAAACTTGTCGGTTCAAGCACCGCACCCAACATAGCCGACGATATGCCACCCAAGCGACACCTACAATCCACCTAAGGCTTTCCGGAGTTGCCACTATGACTTCCACACTGTCCCCCCCTCCCCCCCAACGCTGCGCACAATCGTTCCCGACGGTGAAGCTGCACGGCCACCAAGTCACCGCAACCGACAAAATACAAGACCTCCGAGGAGCCGCTCCCAAGGAGGGTGATGCCGCAAAAACGCCTGATCCGACCAAGGCCAAAACTTAGGTTTTCACCCAAGAGATTAAAATAAAGAAGGTGTGATGAGGTTGCACAATGGTGCCCGTAAGAAGGGGAGTGACATCTAAGAACGCCGTCATCGCCGATAGCCCGACATGACCGAAGTCGGTGCTACGCTTCACCCTGAGCTCACCAAACCTAAAGTCCTTATCGTACGTCTATCCATGTCCTAGTAGCCAACAATGCCTTGTAACTCGTCACAACCGACCTATGCCACCTCCATATGCAACTCACCGCAGCATATATGATGTCGTGGTGCTCTCACTGCCACAGCCACTGTCTCGGGACTACCGCCCCGACATCCTAACCTCTGGCTCCAAATTAGATGGCCACAGCTAGCACGAAACCACCTTAACTCGAAGTTTCCATGGAATCGCGACGCGCGACCACACAAATCAAGGTGTGTCGCACATGATCCTCCAGGAGCACTGGTTCGTTGAACACCATGTGGTGGATAAGAGCCACGTCCGCTATCACCTCCACTATCACCTCGACCTTCGTGGAATGAACCAAACCGTAGGTCCGCCACTTTCCTTGCGCTACTAGTTCGATCACCATGCCCGGCCAAGAGCAGCACCTGTCAGAGTCACTTGCCAGTAGTTGATCTAAATTTGGCTCATGTTCCCATGGCATTTTTTCGAATTACAAGTTTCACTAATTTGAGTTCCACCTGTCAGAGTCTGATGTGAGAAACATTTTCTAAAACAACGTACGTCAACTTGTTTCTCTGTCACTTTTGTCGAGCACGTGAAAGCATGCATCTGACATGGGGGAGTTTTTCCATGCTATGCTAAAAAGGTTAAAAGCCGTTAGAAGAGGAGCAAAATCCAAAAGTACGTGCAGTTTTTGGTTTTGCTGCGCCTTTGTGCCATGTTCTCTTTTTTTTTTTGCGATACAACCACAGCTCTATAAACCAGGAAGAGCAGTACAGCACCCAAAGAAAGTGGAAATTACAACCACACCCCTGGGAACCCGACACCCTGCATCCACCGACGCGGACCGGAGACGCGCCGCCGCTCCACCTCCGCCGCTCCCACCTGGAGCCAGCACTGACCTTGGATCTTGAGGTAGCATCTTTGCGAACGGGAAGTCGCCGATCTCGGCCTCTGCGTGCCCGCATGACGGCGGAGAAGGATGCCGAAGCACCGCACCCTGGTCGTCTCCCTCATCGGAGAGGGAGGAAGAACTGAAGCTCCTCCAAACACACCTAAACTCCCAAGCCCCGCATCGTCGCAGGAGGAAGCGACGACGCTGCAGCAGCAGGGCTAGAGTACAGGGACCCCACGACACGTGCACGCCGGCGCCGCCTCGGCGTCCGCGATGGGGGGACAGAAACTCGAGAGATGCAGAGATCCCCGAGACACAAAATCCTCCATCCATCCGCCGCAACCACCAGTGGAAGAGGAGGCCCACGCAACACCATCTCCTCGACGCCGCCGGAGCCGCCATCGAAGTGGGGAGAGATGAGGTCAAACTTATTCGCCGGAGACGCGCCGCTGCCACCACCGTAGCGACGCCGCCGCGAAACCCTAACCTACTCCTATCTACAGGCCGGCCGAGAACTGGGGTTCCCCCATCCGCCACCCGTCGCCGAAGCGGCGAGCAGAGGATGAGGAAACCCGCGGCCTCGCCGGCAGATCGGGCAGGGAACGAGGTCGCCCTTCTTATCGCCTTCTACAGTAGCAGGAGGAGAGGAGAAGGGGAAACTGGGTGTAACTATTTTCCGTGTCTGATTGCCTTTGTGCCATGTTCAGGTGGATACCTGTATTCACCTTCATGAAATGTGTGCACGTTGACGTGGAACTTTAATCAGGAACATATGTTTGACATCGGATGATGGCAATGTTGGAATTTTGTTTACATATTGGCCCCCAACCATTTACTTTTTTTGGATTAAATCATGTGGAAAACTGCTCATATATCCGATCAATAAAAGTCTGCACGCTGCAATCTAGAATGCGATTTCCTTTTGTGTCATCCCAGCGAGCCATATATTCTAAGGTTCTGCTAATTCTGATCGAGTTGCACGATTTTACTGAAAATCTAAGTAAAATACACAGTTAGCTCAAAAAACTGCAGCAAAAATGAGCTAATTTAGTGAAATACGTGTGGATTTTGTGATGCACTACATTTTTTTCGAAAAGGGGAAAATCAGCATCTGTATCGGCTGATTCATATGGCCATTCTATTGTGTTATTAATTTTGATGCACTACATGCAATGATGTTGATACAGCGGCTTAGAAATATGGTTGAGATTTTGGAAAATTCCGGACACATGTTGCCTCACCAGTTTCCCACCATGATACTTTGTGCATTTTTTGACAACTAGGAAGTGTGGAGGAGTATATTTGTAAGAACATCCGAAACTACAATCCTAACTCTATAGACTGGCAGGTAGGAACTGTTGACAAACAGTAGAATATCCCCGGTTAAATATATCGCTGTGCCAGGCAGTAGTATCTCAGGTACATGATAGACCTTGAGGAATCCGTACGTGATATCGTTTGCGCGATCAAGCACGCCAAATAGCCGTGCCAACAAATCTCGTAAGTACATATCTTCGGTGTCAGCAGAGTTTGTGGCCGGGCAAGCGATCACAAGTCGCACAGTACGTAGAAACTTACCTCTGATTCATGGCGACGTGCGTCGGCAGGATTGCAGGAACATGGCTGCGGAGTGCGGAGTGTTTCTGTGAGGCTAGGTCTGTCCCCGATCCAGGCATGCAGCACGATACTCCGGGATAATAAGAGCTGCGGAGCGACGATCGCGCCGGCGGCGCCTGTTGGTGGTGGCGGCGCGCAGTGCTGCTTGACATGGCGACGTGCGACGCCGCCAGGCCGGGAAGGCGGCGTGTTCGTGTGGTGGCGGCTCGCGCGCTATTTATTGAAGTAGTCTCCTGTGCATCCGACGCTAGCGTGCATCCGTGTATCCGTGCGTTTCCGGCCGAACGATCTAATCTAACGAGCTAGCTTAGCCTGCGTCCTTTTTTCACAAACACGCCCGCTCACCTCCGCTCCACCCCTTTACCAGAATTTTCTTTTTTTAGAAACCCCCTGACCATGAATTAGATCGTGGCATCGTGCCCACGATGATGCGATCCTAGCGGCCGCCGGTGAACCCTAAGCGAACGCGAGGCGCTTCCCTTCTCAATGCTGATGCGAGCCTGCATCCGGCGACAGGCAGAGGCAGTCTGATGCGATCCCGCCACTAGGAGGTGACCCATGGATTCGTGTCTCACAGTTTTTGCTTCAACGAAACCAATCATGAGCCAGCGACATGTGTCATGGAACGAGTAGCAATCAGGCACACCTCAAGTTTCAGGTAAAGCAACAATATCCAGTCAGTCCTTGTATTGTTAACATGTGTGTGAAATCTTAACTGTGTAGCATCTTGTGCAGTCATATATGGAGACAATCCACAACTCTCAAATGCATATGAATGAGCCAGAATTTAGTACACCCAAAAGGAACTCAAATATACCACTAGTAGCCATAAGTTTTAGTACTATGTAGTTTGCACTGAAAAATGATGCTATTCAATATACGAAGGTGCTTATCACGATTTATGTTGACGCTGCAGGATTCATGTTTTACACCTGAATGTGATGACGCTTTGAAGCCCAAGGCAGGTATGATATTTGAAGGACTCGAGGCCATCGAGGAGTTCTACAAGTCATATGCACATCATGTGGGTCTTGCAGTTTGTGTCGGACAACAGAAGAAGATAGAGAATCAGCTTGTTCGTTGATGCACTGAAGTCATGTACTGGACGAGAAATTGTGTTTTTCCAAACTAGTTTTCCATTATTTTCTGTTATCAATCTAGCTTCCTGTATTTTTCCGTGAGTTGGTTTGTATTGAATGGAGTAGCAGCATTCAGTTTTTGGTATTGAGCTATTTGAATATCATTCAGCTTTTGGTTTCTATGTAAAGTTTGTGCCTGTGTAGTGGCAGACTTATCAAGCATGGTGGCATTCATATTTGAACTATGATCCATCTTTGTTGCCCAGCAATTTTTTCTCCGTGTTCAGTTTAATCACAGTTGGAAGTTTTTCTCATGCCAGCTTGTTAGATAATAGCAGCAGCAGCAGGATGGGATAGTAGCTACCACTAAACTCAAAATAAAATAAAGCTGTGTACAGACCTTCTCAGAATTCAAAGACAGAACTTTATTCATGAGCACAAAGAATGTGGTTACAATGAGCTACAACATCATACATCATTCACACCCCTGCTTCTTGTACCATCTTCTAATTGCAATGAAAAGCAGGCCAGCCTTTTCGTCCAAAAAACACCCCTGTTTCTAATATACGGCACTAACTCATGTTCCAATTTGCTTTGCACTCGAATTTCAGAAAGTAGCTATTTTTTATGTGAATGGTACATATAGAAACATCACAACCATTTTCTAGATTGATCACAGCACCGAAGCACAATCAGACCAAAAAAAATTCATCACTGAACCGTTTGCTCAAGCCAGAGCAAGTTGCAAACCATTCTTTTCTGCTTCCTAGGCGTTGGAACAATCAGAACTCAACTAGTAGAGACCGTCACCTGAAAAACATAATTCATGAGAATGCAGCTGATTTTGTTATAATCAGTTAAATCTCAGGCATGCAGAGCTTGGGCAGAATTGGAATAGAACAATATTAGTACTACTCATATTTCTTGAGGTTGTCTTAGTCTTGATTCATGGCGATGCACAGGTCCTCCTTCGCGGCGTCGGGGTGCTTTTCAGGTCGTCACCTGCAGCAGCGACAGGACGCCGCACCCCGGCTTGACGTCGACTTCCTCGGCGCCTCCTCCGGCAGCAGTTCACCGGCGGCGACAGTGGCGCAGAGGCTCTTCCAGCCTCGGAGTCGCGCGCATGGAGGAACTTGAGGAGGACGGCAGAAGGGGCCCCATGGCCGGCCATGGTCGCCTAGGTTCACCGGTCGCCATAGGGTTTGCATCAGCATGGGGGATTTTTTGATGGGCACGATCTAATCCATGGTCATGGGGGTTTCTAAAAAAAAGAAAATTCTGGTACAGGGGTGTGGACCGGTGGTGAGCAGGTGTGTTTGTGAAAAAAGGACGTAGGCTAAGCTAGCTCGTTAGATTAGATCGTTCGGCCGGAAACGCACGGATACACGGATGCACGCTAGCGTCGGATGCACAGGATATGTTGCCTTATTTATTTCACCAACTGCAAAATAAAAATCGAGGCGATTGTTTGGATGAGACAAATATAGGCTACGGTAAGGATGACTCCAACGGGCGACCCAAACGGACGCGCGTTTGGTCCGCATTTGGTCTGTTTGGGTCGGCAAACGGACGCGCGTCCGCCCCCTGTCCGGCCATTTTCTGGCAGTGCGCCCAACGGGGCGACGCATCGAGTCCGCCCCCAAATTTTTTGTTTTGTTAAAAGGCCATATATGTGCCATTTTCATTTATATATAAGGGGGTGGGCCACAAACGGCCATTTTACATATATTTTTTAAAAACAAAAAAAAATAAAAACTGCCCTTCGCGGGCAACTAGTTCTCGTCGTCGTCGAGGATGTAGTACGGCGGCTCCTGGTAGAGGTGCGCCGGGAGGCCTTGTCGCTGTGGGACAGCGGCCGACGGCGTCGGCGGCTGCTCCGCGTCCTGCTCCGGGAGGGGCGTCGTCCAGCTACCGCCGTTGAAGGTCCAGCTCTGCCCTAGCTGGCCGCTGGAAGGGGCGGCGCCGGTGGAAGGTCCACGTCCATGGGGACCTACCACCATTGCTGCGGCTCCTCGAGGACCGCGGCCTGCTGCCCTGCAGGGCCTCCTCCTTCTCGCGGGCGACGGCCTCGAGGATCTTCGCCCACCGCTTCTCCTCGTCCTCGACGATGGTGTGCTTGGAGGCCTCGAGGGCGGCGGCGAGATCGTCTTCCACCTCCATCTTCACGGGAGGCGGCAGCGGCTGCGAGCCAATCCTCAGGGACCGCGCCGTGGACCGCGCCGTGGACCGTGGCACTGGCGGCGCATCCCGGCGCCGCATGTGCGGCGGCAGGTCCCAGCGGCTAGCCGGCGGCGGTGGCGGCGCCCGCGTGTAGCAAGCCTGGCGCCGCAGGCTGTGCTCGCCGCTGAACCACGTGTCCCAGTTTGGGGACGACGCGGCGTAGGCGGGGTCGGCGCGGAGGGACGCCGGGAGGCGGCGGCGGCGGCGGTCGACCTCCAGATCGCGGGCGCGCTGGCTCGTGGGCATAGGCGGCACCGGGATCCGCTGCGGGTTCAGATGCCAGCCCTCGCAGAGCTTGACATCTGGCCATGGCAGCGGGCACGCGTGCTCCCAGTACCATTTGCAGTCCTCGCGCCGCACGTACACGCGATCGCGGCGTGCGATCTGCGCGCCCGGCGGCGCGAGCTCGAAGGCGGCGGGGACCTCCGGCTCTGGGGAAGATGGCGGCATGGGGGATGGCGTGCGGAGGCGAAGGCGGCGGCGGCGGCCAGACGACGACCCCGCCTCGGCGTCGTTCTTAGCCTTGCCGAATCCGGGCCACCGGAGCGGCATTGCGTCGCCGGCGAGGGTTGCGGGCTAGGGTTTGGTTGCTAGGGTTTGGTCGCCGGTGAGGGAGCGGAGTGGGGCAGTGGAGTGGGTGGGGGCTGGCCGTCCCTATCCCCTGGCATTAAAAAGGACTGGGCCAGGGGTAGGCTGACCGGCGCCCTGTCACTGACAGGTGGGAGCAGGGAGGACCGACCGCGTGGCGCGCGGACGCGTTTCCAGTCCGCCGCGCGTCCGCGCCCGACGCATCGGTGACCCAAATTTGGGCCAACAATGGGTCGCGGCGGACAGAAAACCGGACCGTGGTCCGTTTGCGTCGCCCCGTTGGGCCCTGGTTTTCGCAAAAACGGACTGAAACGGACCGACGCGGACTCGATGCGTCAGCCCGTTGGAGTCATCCTAATTTCCCTAGTTTTTTTAGGGAATTTCCCTACTTTCTAGCCTTTCTTTTCAATTGATATGGGTACCGAAACAACGGTTGGAATTATCAGCGTGTTCTTGTGGTGGCAGCTCGCGCGTTATTTATTGAGTACAATTCATCATTAGTCACCGAACTTAACAACCTAACTCAATTCAGTCATCGTACAAACGGAAGACATTTATACGGTCACTAGAGACGTGTTTAAGGTCCATAGACGGTCACCGCTCTGCATTGGGCGCAGTATTTGCTTACGTGGAGCTGTGGGGGCCCCCTGGTCAGAACAGATGTGTGTTGGGAGTCCTGAGCGAGCAAACATTTATGGAAAACCCCCTGATGAGCCCAGAAAATATTGATATACCCCGCCTCCAGTCACGCTCTGTTTGCCGGATGATTGCCGAAAAGAGAGGGAACGCAGAGGTGGAGGCAGAGAGCTCGACACAGCCGTTGGCGACGAGGGTTTGACGCCGGTCGTCGGCGCCTCAGCTCATTGTCGGTCGCCGGTTGTCGGCGTCGCCGCTCATCGCCGCTCCATGAATCCTCATTGTCGGCTCGAAGGAGCTCCCGCGCAGGTCGACGCAGCACTCGACGCAGCCGTTGGCGACGAGGGTTTGACGCCGGTCGTTGATACGTCTCCAACGTATCCATAATTTCTGCTGTTCCATGCTTATATTATACCATTTGCTACATGTTTTATATACACTTCGTATCACTTTTATGCATTTTCTGGGACTAACCTATTAACAAGATGCCACAGTGCCAGTTCCCTGTTTTCTGCTGTTTTTGGTTTCAGAAAGTTACTTCTGGAAATATTCTCGGAATTGCACGAAACAAAAGGCCAAGTCCCTATTTTTCCAGCACGTACACGGAGTCCGAAGGAGAGACGAAGGAGAGCCACGAGGTGGCCAAACCACCTGGCGGCGCGGGCCCACCCGCCGCCTGTGGTTTGGGCCCCTCGGGGGTCCGCCGACATCGCCCCTTCGCCTATTTATTCCCCGAGACGTGAAAACCCTAAAACACCGAGCCTTTCATCCAGAACATATTCGCTGCCGCCGCCGTCGTCAACCCTAACTCGGGGGGTTTGAAGCTCTTCCCGGCACCCTGCCGGAGAGGGGAATCATCACCGGAGGGCTCTACATCGCCATGCCCGCCTCCGGAGTGATGCGTGAGTAGTTCATCCTTGGACTATGGGTCCATAGCAGTAGCTAGATGGTTGTCTTCTCCACTTGTGCCATCATGTTTAGATCTTGTGAGCTGCCTATCATGATCAAGATCATCTTATTGTAATGCTACATGTTGTGTTTGCTGGGATCTGACTTATATTGATACCTATGTGGAGCTGAATATTATATTATCATGTCTATGTCATTTGTGATCTTGCATGCTCTCCGTTACTTGTTGAAGCCTTGGCCAAGTGAATACTTGTAACTCCAAGAGGGGGTATTTATGCATGATAGTTGGGTTCAACCTCTATTTAACCTGGGATAGTGACAGCAAGTTCTAAGGTTGTAGATGTGTTGTTGCCACTAGGGGTAAAACAGCAATGCTTTATTCAAGGATGAATGTATTGTTTACATTACGCACATTACTTAATGCAATTGTCTGTTGCTTGCAACTTAATACTGGAAGGGGTACGGATGTTAACCGGAAAGTGGACTATTTAGGCATAGATGCATGCTGGATAGCGGTCTATGTACTTTGTCGTAATGCCCAAATGAATCTCATAGTAGACACCACAGCTCACACATGCATGTTATATGCACTTATCAATTGTCAATTGCCCAGCTGTAATTTGTTTACCCAGCATGTTAGTTATCTTATTGGAGAGACACCACTAGTGAACTGTGGACCCCGGTCCATTCTTTTACATCTGAAATACAATCTACTGCAATCATTGTTCTCTACTGTTTTATGCAAACAAACATCATTTTCCATTCGATACGTTTAACCCTTTGTTTTCAGCAAGCCGGTGAGATTGACAACCTCACTGTTAAGTTGGGGCAAAGTAATTTGATTGTGTTGTGCAGGTTCCACGTTGGCACCGGAATCCCTGGTGTTGCGCCGCACTACACTCCTTCACCAACACCTTCGAAGCAAACCTCGTTTTCCTACTGGTTCGATTAAACCTTGGTTTCATACTGAGGGAAAACTTGCTGCTGCACTCATCATACCTTCCTCTTGGGGTTCCCAACTGACGTGTGACGTACAAGCATTGTTTCTGGCACTGTTGCCGGGGATATTCCCTCGTCAACTTAGAGCTACAACACGTTTTCTGGCGCCGTTGCCGGGGAAAACCGAATTGCTTCTGCAAGGGGAGTCTCTCACACCCAATCTCTTTACTTTGTTATTTGTCTTGCTTAGTTTATTTTTATTTAGTCTTGTTTGCTCTCTTTATCAAAAACACAAAAAAATTAGTTACTTGTTTAATTCAGTTTGATTTTGTTTTTCAAAATGAGTACTCCTGAGAACACTAAGTTGTGTGACTTCACTAGCACAAACAACAATGATTTCATATGCACTCCTATTGCTCCACCTGCTTCTACAGCAGAATTTTATGAAATTAAACCTGCTCTATTAAATCTTGTTATGAAAGAGCAATTTTCTGGTGTTAGTACTGATGATGCTGCTGCCCATCTTAATAACTTTGTTGAACTTTGTGAAATGCAAAAGTATAAGGATATGGATGGGGATATTATAAAACTGAAACTTTTTCCTTTCTCCTTGAGAGGAAGAGCTAAAGAATGGTTGCTTTCTTTGCCTAGAAATAGTATTAATTCTTGGACAAAATGCAAAGATGCTTTCATAGGGAAATATTATCCTCCTGCTAAGATTATATCCTTGAGAAGTAGCATTATGAATTTTAAACAACTTGATAATGAACATGTTGCTCAAGCTTGGGAAAGAATGAAATCTTTGGTGAAGAATTGTCCCACTCATGGACTGACTACTTGGATGATCATCCAAACCTTTTATGCAGGATTAAATTTTTCCTCAAGGAACTTATTGGATTCAGCCTCTGGAGGAACCTTTATGTCCATCACTTTAGGTGCAGCAACAAAGCTACTTGATGATATGATGATCAACTATTCCGAATGGCACACCGAAAGAGCTCCTCAAGGTAAGAAGGTAAATTCTGTTGAAGAAACCTCCTCTTTGAGTGATAAGATTGATGCTATTATGTCTATGCTTGTGAATGGTAGATCTCATGTTGATCCTAATAATGTTCCTTTAGCTTCATTGGTTGCTCAAGAAGAGCATGTTGATGTAAACTTCATTAAAAACAACAACTTCAACAACAATGCTTATAGGAATAATTTTGGTAGCAACAATATAAGCCTTATCCTTCAAATGGTTATGGCAATTCTTATGGTAATTCCTACAGCAACAATAGAAGTGTGTCCTCTGATCTTGAAGCTATGCTTAAAGAATTTATTAGCACACAAAAAGCTTTCAATAAAACTGTTGAGGAAAAGTTTGAAAAAATTGATGATCTTGCTTCTAAAGTTGATAGTCTTGCTCATGATGTTGAAATTCTAAAACTGAAAGTTATGCCTAATGAAGTTAAAGATATAAGTCATTTGCTACAGCAAATGCCATCCAAGTTCGAATTGATAATAATATTAGGATGTTGGCTGAATTGCATGCTAGGTGGGAAAAAGAGGAAGAACTTGAAAAAGAGAATAGTATAGTTAGAGTTTGTACTATCACCACCACTAGTAATGCTAATGTTTACATGCTAGTAAACCTCCTACTATTGATGGTAATGTTATTGGTGTTGGTAATGTCTCTACTACTTCTGCAAAGCGTTTGAAATTGCCTAAAACTGCTGAAACTTTTTCTGATAAAAGTGCTGAAATTTTTCAAACTATTGGAGACAATGGTTCCACCACCATTGACAATAATGATTTTGATTTTGATGATTGTAACATCTCTGAAGTTATTATGTTCTTGCAAAAATTAGCTAGAAGTCCCAATGCTAGCACTATTAATTTGGCTTTTACAAAGCATATTACAAATGCTCTTTTGCAAGCTAGGGAGGAGAAGTTGAAACTTAAAGCTTCTATTCCTAGGAAATTAGAAGATGGTTGGGAACCCATCATTAAGGTAAAGGTGAATGATTTTGATTGCAATGCCTTGTGTGATCTTGGTGCAAGTATTTCGGTTTTGCCCAAGAAGCTTTATGATATTCTTGATTTGCCACCTTTGGAACATTGTTATTTGGATGTTTTTCTCGCTGATAATGCTATGAAGAAACCTTTGGGGCGAGTTAATGATGTTTTTATTACAGTAAACAATAACCTTGTCCCCGTTGATTTTATTGTTATGGATATTGAATGCAATGCATCTTGTCCTATTGTTTTGGGAAGACCTTTTCTTCGAACTGTTGGTGCCATCATTGATATGAAAGAAGGTAATATAAGGTACCAATTTCCTCTCAAGAAAGGTATGGAACACTTCCCTAGGAAGAGAATGAAGTTACCTTTTGACTCTATTGTTAGAGCAAGTTATGATGTTGATGCTTCTTCTCTTGACAACACTTGATTTTCACTTTCTGCGCCTAGCTGAAAGGCGTTAAAGAAAAGCGCTTATGGGAGACAACCCATCGTTTTTATTTGCTGTTATTTTTGTTTTCTTTGAGTCAAGGAGTTTTGTTACTTCTGTAGCAACTCCTTTGTATCTTTATTTTATCGCAATGTTGTGCCAAGTAAAGTTCTATATTGAAAGTTGATGCAAGATTTGGATTTCTGCGCAGTGACAGATTTTTAGCTGTCACGGATTTGAGCTTATCTCCCTGTAGAAAATTCAAAAATTCTGAAAAAATCACGCATATTCCTGAGATATGTACGCAACTTTCATTATTTTAGGCCAGATCCATCTGAGCAACTTAAGTGCCTCGAAAAAATTCGTCATTCCAGACTGTTCTGTTTTTGACAGATTCTGCCTTTTGTTTTGCATTCGCTCTTTTACTGTGTTTGTGTGGATTTCTTTGCTCCACAAAGCATTGGTGGCTGTAGCTAATGTCCAGAAGCTTTGGGATTGATTGTATCATTACAGAATATGAGAATTTTTGATTATGCACTAACCCTCTAATGAGAACTGTCTTGAGTTTGGTGTGAAGGAAGTTTTCAAGGATCAAGCGAGAAGGGTGATATTATGTGATCAAGAAGAGTGAAAAGCCTAAGCTTGGGGATGCCCCCGTGGTTCATCCCAACCATATTCAGAGAGACTCAAGCGTCTAAGCTTGGGGATGCCCAAGGCATCCCCTTCTTCATCAACAAACTTATCAGGTCATCTCTAGTGAAACTATATTTTAATTCTTTCACATCTTATGCGCTTTACTTGGAGCGTCTGTGTGTTTTTATTTTTGTTTTTGTTTGAATAAATTCGGATCCTAGCAATCCTTGTGTGGGAGAGAGACACGCTCCGCTTTTTCATGTGAATACTCATGTTCTTCACTTATATTTGTTGAGTATTCTTAACTAGCTACTGCAGTGCTTTTAGCTCCTGTTTTTCATGCATCTCTTCGAGCTGTTAGCACTTGTTTATAAATACTCTCTTGCTGCATTATATTATCATTTGGAGAGTTTATGTTTAAATAAATTGATTGGTGTTTGTTTGGAAGAAAGAAAATGCTACATGTAGTAGTTGGTATTGGAAAAGACATATGCATTCTTGTAGATCATTGTCTTGTTTCGATTTGATGCTTTGCAATTGTTTTGAGCTCTCAAGTAGATCATGTTTAAGCTCTTGCATCATGTAGTTAAAGCCTAGTAGTGGAGAACTACCGTAGAGCTTGTTGAGACTTGGGATGCATATTTGTTCTCTCTAAGGTCTAGATATTTTCTGGTAAAATGTTTGAGCAACAAGGAAGACAGTGTAGAGTCTTATAATACTTGCAATATGTTTTTATGTGATTCTTGCTGTACCGGTTTATACTTGTGTTTGCTTCAAACAACCTTGCTAGCCTAAACTCTGTACTGAGAGGGAATGCTTCTCGTGCATCCAAAACTTGAGCCAAAACCCATGCCATTTGTGTCCACCATACCTACCTACTATGTGGTATTTCCTGCCATTCCAAGTAAATATTTCATGTGCTACCTTTAAACTATTCAAAACTTTATTACTCCTTATTTGTGTCAATGTTTTATAGCTCATGAGGAAGTATGTGGTGTTTTATCTTTCAATCTTGTCATTTACTTCTGACAGACTTTCACCAATGGACTAGTGGCATATACATCCGCTTATCCAATAATTTGCAAAAAGAGCTGGCAACGGGGTGCCCAGCCCCAATTAATTACAACTTTCATTAATAATTCTCTTCACATGTTTTGCCCTGATTTATCAGTAAGCAACTTAATTTGCAAATAGACACTCCTCCATGGTATGTGAATGTTGGAAGGCACCCGAGGATTCGGTTAGCCATGGCTTGTGTAAGCAAAAGGTTGGGAGGAGTGTCATCTATAAAGAAACTAAAATACATGTGTAAACAAAAGAGAAGAGGGATGATCTACCTTGCTGGTAGAGATAACGTCCTTCATGGGAGCCGCTCTTGAAAGTCTGGTTGACAAGGGGGTTAGAGTGCCCACTACCATTCGTTGACAACAACAAACACCTCTCAAATACTTATTTTGTGCTCTCTATATGCTTTCGAAAACTTAAAAAGCTCTAGCACATGATTTAATCCCTGCTTCCCTCTGCGAAGGGCCTATCTTTTACTTTATGTTGAGTCAGTTTACCTACTCCTTTCTATCTTAGAAGCAAACACTTGTGTCAACTTTGTGTGCATTGATTCTTACATATTTACTTATTGCACTTGTTATATTGCTTTATGTTGACAACTATCCATGAGATATACATGTTACAAGTTGAAAGCAAATGCTGAAACTTAATCATCCTTTGTGTTGCTTCAATGCCTTTTACTTTGAATCTATTGCTTTATGAGTTACCTCTTATGCAAAACTTTTTGATGCTTGTCTTGAAAGTACTATTCATGAAAAGTTTTTGCTTATATGATTCATTGTTTACTCTTTATCTATTTGTTAGCAAACTATAGATCATTGCTTTGAGTCACTTCATTCATGACATGAGCCTTGCAATATATTGATCAAGATTGTGTGAAAGCATGTCTCCTCAGAAATTATTTGTTGTTATCGTTTTACCTACTCGAGGACGAGTAGAACTAAGCTTGGGGATGCTTGATACGTCTCCAACGTATCCATAATTTCTGCTGTTCCATGCTTATATTATACCATTTGCTACATGTTTTATATACACTTCGTATCACTTTTATGCATTTTCTGGGACTAACCTATTAACAAGATGCCACAGTGCCAGTTCCCTGTTTTCTGCTGTTTTTGGTTTCAGAAAGTTACTTCTGGAAATATTCTCGGAATTGCACGAAACAAAAGGCCAAGTCCCTATTTTTCCAGCACGTACACGGAGTCCGAAGGAGAGACGAAGAGAGCCACGAGGTGGCCAAACCACCTGGCGGCGCGGGCCCACCGCCGCGCCTGTGGTTTGGGCCCCTCGGGGGTCCGCCGACATCGCCCCTTCGCCTATTTATTCCCCGAGACGCGAAAACCCTAAAACACCGAGCCTTTCATCCAGAACATATTCGCTGCCGCCGCCGTCGTCAACCCTAACTCGGGGGGTTCTGAAGCTCTTCCCGGCACCCTGCCGGAGAGGGGAATCATCACCGGAGGGCTCTACATCGCCATGCCCGCCTCCGGAGTGATGCGTGAGTAGTTCATCCTTGGACTATGGGTCCATAGCAGTAGCTAGATGGTTGTCTTCTCCACTTGTGCCATCATGTTTAGATCTTGTGAGCTGCCTATCATGATCAAGATCATCTTATTGTAATGCTACATGTTGTGTTTGCTGGGATCTGACTTATATTGATACCTATGTGGAGCTGAATATTATATTATCATGTCTATGTCATTTGTGATCTTGCATGCTCTCCGTTACTTGTTGAAGCCTTGGCCAAGTGAATACTTGTAACTCCAAGAGGGGGTATTTATGCATGATAGTTGGGTTCAACCTCTATTTAACCTGGGATAGTGACAGCAAGTTCTAAGGTTGTAGATGTGTTGTTGCCACTAGGGGTAAAACAGCAATGCTTTATTCAAGGATGAATGTATTGTTTACATTACGCACATTACTTAATGCAATTGTCTGTTGCTTGCAACTTAATACTGGAAGGGGTACGGATGTTAACCGGAAAGTGGACTATTTAGGCATAGATGCATGCTGGATAGCGGTCTATGTACTTTGTCGTAATGCCCAAATGAATCTCATAGTAGACACCACAGCTCACACATGCATGTTATATGCACTTATCAATTGTCAATTGCCCAGCTGTAATTTGTTTACCCAGCATGTTAGTTATCTTATTGGAGAGACACCACTAGTGAACTGTGGACCCCGGTCCATTCTTTTACATCTGAAATACAATCTACTGCAATCATTGTTCTCTACTGTTTTATGCAAACAAACATCATTTTCCATTCGATACGTTTAACCCTTTGTTTTCAGCAAGCCGGTGAGATTGACAACCTCACTGTTAAGTTGGGGCAAAGTAATTTGATTGTGTTGTGCAGGTTCCACGTTGGCACCGGAATCCCTGGTGTTGCGCCGCACTACACTCCTTCACCAACACCTTCGAAGCAAACCTCGTTTTCCTACTGGTTCGATTAAACCTTGGTTTCATACTGAGGGAAAACTTGCTGCTGCACTCATCATACCTTCCTCTTGGGGTTCCCAACTGACGTGTGACGTACAAGCATTGTTTCTGGCACTGTTGCCGGGGAGATATTCCCTCGTCAACTTAGA